>JAWNLJ010000133.1:3120000-3637500 GCA_035042365.1 Drosophila dives | reverse complement strand
AAAAATACACAATAGCGGAAAAAAATTCAACCGAAATTAAATTTGGTTAAAGTTCGTTGAACATGTCCAAAATGGTCTGGCTGCATATTCAATGAACGTGTTCCCGATGCTTGTGGGCCAAATGCGTTTACTGGCTTAACTTCAATTAAGCAACTTTTTTACATGACATTCACTCAAGCAAAAAACAAAAAGTATAAACAAAAAATACAAACGTTGAACAAATCGGAACGAAATAATTGAATTTTCATTTCCGATTTTTGTGTTTGCTTCCGCCGCGTTCTTAGCGCAGTCCACATTTCACGATTGTGACGACCTTATAAATGGGAAACTGATTCTAACCGGGTCTTCAGCCACAAAACCTCGTAAATGTATGTGTGTCCCACTTTCATTTCGATTTCGACCTATTTGTATACAAAAGCACTCAATTTTTGGCAAGCTTGAAAACTTTTTAAGTCAATTGTCAAAAAGTTTCTAACGTCTTTACAGCCACGCCCCCACTCACTCCTCCAACTGTCGTTGTTATTGCCATCGCCTGTTTCCGGCGAAATTGAAATATTATTCGGTAAAGTTTGCCGCATATGGACATAAATCAATGGCAGCCGAAAGGCGGCCAACTGAAATTGGTTTAAGCTACATCATGTCATGGGCGTGGTCCCCAATCAAATGAGAAACAGTCTCACACAATGTGGTCAACTGCAATTTCTGGCTAACTAACTCAGCAACAGACTCGAACACATGGCTTAAATTAAATGCATCGCCAACGCCACGTTTCGATTCAATTAAGGACCAACTGCAAAATACTCTAGCTGCATATGAATTTTACAATTTAACTGGCAGTAATTTTTATGAGCAAACTCGCATCTCGCATCTCGCATCTCGCTGTATGTTCCCAGTATTAGCATAAGCTGAATATGCAATATTCTGTGGCTGGTAACTGGTTGTAAACTCCCAACAACTAACCATAATCATAAAACACATAACCCACAGAACCAGAACCAGAGTAGTCACTGAACCGCATATCGCGAGTTTTATGGTTAGTTCTTTCATCGCCAGATGCGTATAGCTAGCAATCTTAATCATATTTTTCATTGCTGTTTTGTTTTTATTTTTATTTTATTTTTGGTACCAAAAACATCAAATTAATCAAATTTCAACCGGTTGTGCTAACAGACGCGAGATCTTAACTGTAATTGTGTAGCTGGTTATCCCTCTCACATGCCAAGGAGAGAGAAAAGTCGAACTTCAAACCGTGTTTATTGCTGGTTCATTTTGTGCTCAGCGCTACACTTGCACATTTAATTAAATTTATGGTACACTGCACACGGAAAGGACGAGGTGCACTACACGCCCCGCATCCCGCAAAGCATCAAGTATTTTAAGAGACGAAAGGCTGCCATTAATTAAAATGCCTTATATACAGTTAAGTCGCCAAGCCAAAAGTTTGTCAGTGTCAACAATTGGAATATTAACGAACCAACTAATGAGAATTCACAGAAATACGCAATGCAATCATCGGGTGTGGGTGTGGGTGTGGGTGTGGGTGTGTGTGTGTGTGTCTGTGTGTGTGTGTACAACTAACTAAAGGTATTATTAAATGTTTTGCTCCACCTGCCAAAACATCTGATCATCAAAGGCGCACAAAATCTTCAGCCGTAAATCCTGTCTGGCGGCTAAAAATCATGCATTACCATTCAGACAGTTCGTCCAATTATTAGCCAACTCTTTGTGTACCACTTTGTCATGTCTACGTGCAAAATCAGCTCAAGGCACCATTGGACCTATTCAACCCACACATGCTCCTCTCACACTGGGAACATGGGTCGCTTTAATAAATAGCGACAACCAGCTCGAAACACTGGCTTAAGGAGCTGATGATGTCTCTTTGAAGTGTGTTCAGCTAATAATACACTTTTAGTTGGGTTGTTCGAAAACATTTAGCCAAAATATTTGCTCAATATATATAAATATATATATGTATAAATTTATTAAATGAAAATATATAATTTTTAAATGTAAAATATATTCTTTAATAATCCCAATTTTATTATTAACCTACCGATCAGACTTTTCGTCTGTGCTGTGCAGATTCGTTTTCTAATTATTACTTTTATTCTCTCATATGGTATATTTACAACATTACAATCTACAACAGCTAAAAATGTGAGTGTGAGCATTTTTTAAAACATAACATTTGATTTGGTTACTAAGCGGTTTGCTGACCCGTTTTGAGTACTTCATAAAATACACAGATCAGGCAAAGAGGCTGAAGTTGGGACCATATTAAATGTTTAAACCACTTGTCGTACGGAAATCCAGCAGTCGACTTGTATTAAATTTTACGCCAACAAAAACAACACCAACACACGCAAATAATGTGCAAATCCCAGTGCAGCCGCAAATGGTAAAAGCAACAGCAGGAATATCAGGAGCAGCTGAAGCAGAAGCAGCAAAAGAAGCTGAAGAGGAAACCAGCTTTAGGAGCAGTAGTAGAAACAGACGCATTAATTTCGTTTCCAATTCAAATGGTGACGGAAAGTTGGAATTGCGAGTTGAGAGTTGAGAGTTGAGGGTTCCCCTGCCAATCGCGTGGCATTTACATTTAAGCTGATAAGCAGAGTGGTGCCGCCTTCGCGTCTTCCAACAGCTCATTTCAATTGGTGCAATCTCACCTGTGCCGCGGCACAACAAAGTTTGTAGTGCGTCAATGTCGCAAGTTTATGAAATCGCAAGCGTTGGAAAATTTACATTTGAAGCACGCACTTTACATTATTAATGCCAGAAGCTAAGGGCGGCGCTAACAAAAAATTAGTTGGCAACGAATGTGGCATTGTGTGTGGTGCCCATATAAGTTAAGCATACATATAGTATGTGTGTGTGTGTGTGTGTGTGTGTGTAAATGTTTGTTAGTAAATGTTTCAGCCATTTGGCAAATGTATCGCATTTCGTTTTGTTGTTTGCACTTTTGCGCATCGCTGAGAATTTTCCAATTTTAGCTGGTAATATTTAGTAATCAAGTAATAGGTACACACACACACAGTACAGTATACACACACATACAGCACAGTATGTATGAATATTATGAATATATGAGTGAGGCACTTGTGCGTGTTATTGTTTGATTTTTGCACAAAAATGGTTTAGAAACTTATAAGCTAGACTTTTTTACAGCAAATTTTCGATTTACTTAATTTGCTTTTGGCGCAAAAAAAAAAATAAACAGAGATTTTTGTTGGATTTTTATTCTTTTATGCTTTTTTATTTTTATCTGCTGCTATTCGCAGCTCTTGATAGGTCGCCACATGTGTGTGGGTGTTAGTGTTTCTATTGACTCTTCTACATATTGCCCGCCGTATGCAGAATTACAGCTCAAAGGTAACAAGTGCCAGAAAAAAAAGAAACAAAACTTGAACCAAAAAAATTATTTCAGTAGTTTGCCAAAGTAGGCTTTGGACCTCTTCTAAAGCACATTCTCTAAACGAAGCTTTTCAAACTAAAACAAATCATTCTACGAACAAGCCTCGAAACGTGCACATCACAAAAATGTAAGTTTTAAAAAAACGCACACCTCTTATTTTAAATAAAAATTCAAACTATCAAGCAATTGTTGAAATACTGAGAGAGTAAAGAATATAAAAAAGTTGTTGGTGAATGCAACACGCTGAAATATTTCGATAAATTATTCATATTTATTTTCATCAATACCTGAAGCACTTTTACTTATTTCGTTACAGCTATCAACGTCTGCTGATACCCGATAAGCTGCAATAATGCTCAAGATGTGGACCAACCTTTTGCTCCTCTTATGCTGTAAGTACACCAATCTCCTCTCGTCTGTCTGTGTGATTGAAAATTGTTTTGTTTGTTGACTGACTATACTCACTGGGAGGTTGTCAAATCGATGAAATCTCAACAAGTCTTGCAGCCAAAATCCTGCAGTCATTGATTTTAGAGTGTGGATTACTAATTGCCACTTCCACACTATATCCAGATCAGATATACCGTCGCTTTTGTTTTTATTCTTAAATACAAAGACCCTTTTGTCTATTTCATCCGTTCAGTTGGCTGCCTTTTGCTGCCCCAGCCTGGAGGCACATTGCGCATTAAACGCTCCGATAGCCTGGCCAACGTCACCATCAACAATGGCAACAACACCGAGCTGCCAGTGGTTTCAATGACTGCCTCTGCAGGCGTTGCTAAGCCCCAGGTGAAGACTGTGAACAAAACTGAAGCTGACATCGCCCCAGCCACAAATGCTGCAGCAGATGCAGTTGCTGAGAATACGACTAAGATGCTGGATGACTTGCAGCCCAGTGAATATTTGACGGAGGGACGCATGCAGCGCTGCAAGCGTCGCGAAGAACCGAAGAACGCACATCATGTGCACCACCACAATGCAGGCGCCTCAAGTGCCGCACCACCATACGTGTACTTCAACAAGCTGGTCTCCCCAGATGGCAAGGAGGAGCTCAAGGAATTTCAAGTACTGGCACCCGATGTTGTAATTGAGGGCATGCAGCATGAAGCCAACTATGGAAAAGCTGCTGGCGATATGGGAGGTCTGTTGCTCCTTAACGCGGATACCAATCCAAGCGCTCAAATTGGTGAAATGGGCAAACCCAAGCATCATCATAAGCACAAATCGACGTTTATGTTGCAGCCCTTTCTGTACATGTTTCAACAGATGATGCAGCCTAAATTGAACGTGGAAATGCTAGACTCCTCGCCAGTGCAACGTAATCGAATGGACACAAAGATCTACCAGTTCCTCGACAGCGCTGTGGATAATGCGTTGCGCAACAATCACGATATATTTGATCGTGAACGCATCGTTGAGCTAAACGATAAGGATAAATATGAATCGCTGATGGGAAAGAAACTCAGAGCAGAGCTCAGTAAGGAGGAGTCGGTTGAGCCACTTGCAAGTCTTAAGAATAATGAACTCATTCTCAGCTGCCCCATACACAAGGAGCATCATGCCACCAGCAACGGCGAAAGCATTAACGATGACTTCGTCCTGGCCAATGAGTGTCATATTATCTAATCAGCAATTACACCTGAACAAATGTAGGAAATTGGTTAAGGGAATTCTTATCTAAGCAGTTAGCTACGATTATGGCATGTAGAAAAAAAGATTGCAAAATTTTAGATAGGTATTTATTGTTTATTTAATGTTTCTCAACAATGTGTTTGAGTTTGTTATTTGGTTTCAAATTCAAAATAAAAAAAAAATTTAAGCGATAAAAATATACTAAAAACGAGTTAAAAATTATTTGTTGTTTTTAATTACAGGATATATTAAATTTCAATGGTCGGCAATTTAATTTAATTAAAATACTGCATGTGTTTTATGGATATTTATTTTTAATTGAAATAAAGATACCTTTTGATTTAATATCAATTATTCGTTCTTATTAATTTCGTTGCATTGTAATTTGGCTTTGGCGCGACAAAATTCAGCAAGCATAAACTAATAAATTATTCATTAACAATTAAAATTTTTTAGTATTGATTAAGCATTTAGCCAAAATGCAGTAGTAATTCAGAGGACCCAAGTCAAACTCAAATTTACCTTTAGAATTCCTAATACAAATCGATTGGCAATAGTTAATATGCTGCGTATGGCAAATACTAGTCAATACACACACATCCACACACAAAAGCACACCCATAACCACATTCACTTAGGCAAAAGTTTTGCTTGCTAAGAGCTGCTAATTTCTTATACAATAAAACATATATAAATTGCCACTTGACGTTCAGGCACACATTAGTATGGGTGAGTGTGTAATTGTGTATGTGTGCATGTGTGTAAGTACATGTGTTTGCAATACATGGACATTAACTGGAGCACATAATGTACTGAAAGTCAGAAAGACCAAACGCAACCCAAGCAAATGCGATTGTCATTGGTTCTTTAGCTACAGCATATATATAAATTATTTTTACAAATGTATTTTGTCAGCATATGAGTATGTGTGTGTGTGTGTGTGTGTGTGTGTATGCGTATGTGTTGTATTTGTTGTGTGGATGTTGCGTTAAGTGTACATTTAATGTACATAGGTGCATACAAATACGCTGGGCCATAAGCCATATTACATAATAGCTTATATAAGAGCCAAACATGCGTGTCTGTATTAGTGCGTTTGTGTGTTTGCCACACAGTGCATAAACGTGCAACACAGCATTCGTGAATTGTGCAGCTGCTACACTACTGTCCCTGATGTGTTAGCTGGAGTATAAATGTGAGTGCATGAATGGTTCTAAGTGTATATTTCCGTGGCAGTCCATTTCAATTCACAACGCCAGCGTTGAGCTTCGCCTCCCCCTTACAGACACCCGCCGCTGGTCTTTAAACTAAACGAACTGTTGGCCATATACGCGTATTGGCCACTAAACTTGTATATGTACTCGAATATAGATGTATATATATTATATATTTTATTTTTATATTTAGCAATACACTTATGATCAAAATATTAGATACATTTCCATAATTTCAAAAGACCTTCAAAACACCTTCAATAGAATTATTTTGTACATATTATGATATATATTACTAAAAAGTACTTCAAGATTGCAGATGACAAAATATGGATCTAAAAAACCAAACCAAATCTTATTAATTTGACCTTTAATATATAAGCGCACTTCAATCTATATTTCCGATTGTAAATAATAAATGCAGTTGGCAACCAACACATTGCCACTGAAGGGGGAACCAACACGTTTTTCTCTTGGCATGTGAGTGAACTTTCATTGATGTTTAAAGAGTGCTCCATTTTGCTTATAGGGGATGTTATTGAGTGTGCATAGTGCATTAGCTTTTGAAAGTCGTGGGGGTTATGATCTCAATGACAATTTGCAACCATTAGGTGATAATTCATAGGGAACCATTTAATGGGCGTGAACCAAATGTGAATGGGATGCTTTTAAATTCGGGAATATCCTTGAAAATAATATGATTAAATTCGCTTCTGAGTGGATAACAACAAACATATTTTATGCTTACTGTAAGAATAAACAAAATAAAAGTCAGACAAACGAATCAACTGCTTTAGTTAATCTTTTTTGTTAGCTGCTTTCAATTTATAGCTTCATTAGGGCAACCAGAGCACTATAATGGCAAGAAGTGTGGAGCAGGGAGTGGGGAGTGGCGAGTGGGGAGTGGGTAGTGGCTGGTGAGTTGGCAATCAGACAAAGCGTTACTATGGCTTCCATTGCCATTCGCTTAAGTTGTTGTTGTTGTTGTTGTTGTTGTTGTTGTTATTGACGGTAGTTATTACAGTTGCCGATGCTGCTCTAACTGTTATGGCTGTCATTTGGCAGCATTTAATTATGTTTGCCACAAGTTGTTGCCAGAAAGTTGTTATCTAGATTTCATAGTCAAAAACCATGACGGCGAGCAGCATCAAATTCAATTGAACTGTTGAGTCAGCAGCTCAGCTCAACTCATCTATAGAAAACATTTAAAACCTCATCGCCCAAAACCACATTTTTGTTGAGCCCATTAAAGCTAATTTGCAAACGCATGAAAAGTTTTTGAATTGTACAGCAGCTAAACAGCTAAGAATATTTTAATAAGCTGCAAGTTATGGCTCTATTCACAAATGATAACTTAGAGACCTTTGATATCTAAATGCTGTGTCAAGTTGAGGCTGATAATTTGTTAGAGCCACGTTGAATAGATACAATCAATTGACACAAGTGTTTAGTGAGATGTAAACTCATCTATTTATTGCACTTAATTTGCACAACAGTTGTTACTGAAATAGTCTATTCAACGATTTGTTATATCAGCATTGGCCATGGAAAAAGTCCTGTTTTGCCTGTTAGCTGAGGAGGAGAAACCATTACATATTAATTGGCTGTTGAAAAAAATTTAAAAGTGAAAAATTTATATATAAAACTTTTGTTGCATAACTTCTAAAATAAACACCTATAATATAATATTCATACACAAAATCTGTAATATCTGAAGAACAAATCAGTTGTCAATAAACTAAAAATTCCTAAAGGGGATCGAATTGGAATTGTGGTCACTGTTTATGTTGACACTATTTTAATGGCAGTCAGACAATTTTGTTTGTGGCAAGCAGAGGCGACAGATGACACATATAATTAATCAAGACACAAAATGTGAGTTTGTTGTTTGTTTTGGCAACTGGGCAGCAACAAAATCAAAAGCAAATTTTACACTCTGAATTGGATATAAAATCACAAAGAGCAACAACAAACATCAACAACAAAATTTAGAGTTGCAGCGGCAAATGATCAAAGAGGCTTAAAGGCAGCACAAGTATATTTAAAATTGTCAACAGCAGAGGCGTTGTTGCATGCAACAAATTTATTGTGCATGCTACGCCTCGTTGCATTGTTGTGGCTTTAATTGAGTCATGCCCGTTGCCCAGATTATGCACAAAAATGTTGTTGTTGTTTTTGTGTCTGTTGCTCGTTGCACAAGTTAAATTTATTTGTATCGCTTTGCAACTAGAATGTAGAATTGGGTTGCATAAGGAACGAAAGACATAGAGAAAGAGAGAATTAAAGATGGTTGGGGAGCGTTGCAAGTCAACTAGTGGAATGCATCGCATTGCGTGCAACTTGTACAAGTGAAAACTCTACTGTCGGAGATACTTTATGTGCAAATTTTTGGTTTGGCAAGATACACAATGCAACTACAATGGCAACAAAAATGCACACACACACACACACACACACACAAACACACACGCATACAAATAAAAATACACTTGGTTGGCAATTTGCTGGAACTGTGGCTGTCAGCTACCAAGTCATTTGCATGCACATACGGCACAAATACAAATACAAATACCAGCGGGGCATGCATAACAAACAACAACAATGAAGTGAGTGTCTCTGGCGGGGGGTATGACTAAAAGATACTCTATTCTCAGCTATAAACAGCAGTACAAAAGACTATATTATATGACAACTTTATGCTTAATTAACTTGTGCTACAAATGGCTACAAACACTATAAAAAAAAACCTACACCTAAAAATACACAAAATATTCTGTACATTAGAAATTAGCTGAGCAAATGATCGATAATTATCAAAAGTCATCTTTCCAATCAGCTTTCATAGAATTGCAAAGTTTTATAAAAAACATATTATATTTTAATTTAAACAGAGTATAGCAAGAATGGGGCAGAGAAAGAGTGAACAGCAAAAATGCCTTCGCTTGCAACTTGCAAGTTGAAACAAGTGCAACAAAAACAAATTGACCGCCTGTTAGCATATAAATCACATGGTAAAAGATAAATTGAAAGCTGTTGTGGCTGCCTGTTCCTTATCCCCGATGCGGGCGCCAGCTCGTCTTCTGGCGTGGTGCAGGCTAATGCAATTAACAGCAGCAGGGCTAATGCAAATGGCAAATGCGACTGCCCAAAAGCTACATTGACAAATTTCACTACGCATTCCTTGGTCTGTCCCCTGAAGTACTCAAACAAGTAAATATTGAAACAACTAAAATTAGCTAACTATTTTTTACCATTGCTCTTTAGAACAATATAATATATTTGTCATATTCAGAGGAATATTGTTTTAATAAGTTGACTTGCAATGCTGATTAAAAATGTTTATTATTTGTCGTTTAGCAGACTGCTCCTCCTTCACGACCAAAACGAAAACTTTCTGAAAGTGTATTAAAATGCAAAGCAATGCAAATGTCAGTTGAACAAATACTCTGATAAACTGCTCAGTAAATTATGTAAGCTAGATTTTAATTGGTACTTGCAATATAAATTATGTTTGCATTATAATATTATATTTCTCATACATATTATTAACATTAAACTAATATTTTACTATATGCATAAAAGTTAATAAAAAGCAAATAAATGCAGTATTTTAAAAATATTTGTGGAATTTTTGATGACCTCCTCGAATTGTTCTCATTGTAAACGACTGCTGGAAACAGTAAAATTTAAGTTTCCATTTGTATATTTAACTGCATTATTCTTTCTTATACTACGTCAACGTCAATGCTTTAAATGGCTCTAAAGCTAACTTGACAGCTTATGAGCATTGTTCAAAAGGGCATCAGATTATAATTTATGTCCGCACAGTGGGCATTAAGCACTTGAGTTCAACCCCTTCGACTTTTGCCATGCGACTGCCTTGTCGGCTTTAATAATTTTTATTTGGCGCTTCATTCTCCAGCCCTGGTTAATTATACGACAGGTTGCTATTTGGCCACGTGGCCACTTTACCATCGTTAATTCGTCGGCATGGCAGCAGATAAGCCACATTGGCCATAGGCCCGATTAGCATCAGTGTGGATCCACACAAATAACGCAATGAAACTAAATACGGAATTTAAACTGCTCCACTTTACCATAACTTGATGGAAATAACATTTTGGTACTCACATTTTCTGTCAGCTGGCCGAGTAAAGTACTCAAGTGCAATGCTCATAAAATAAAAAGTGCATTAAACTTTTAGTGAACTTGAAGTTATTCACTTTGAAACGTGTACTGCACTGAAACATAAATTCAAACAATTGGCTATAAAATAATGTAATGTCAATCAATTTGAAAAGCCATATAAATATGTGTCGTGGTCTGTTTGCTTAGTATCCAAACTAATTTCGCATTTTTAATGGTATCTTATAAGCCAAACTATATATTATTTTAGCTTACCATTTATATCAGAACATTTATATATATATATATTCATAATAAAAAAAATAGATGAATTGGTTTACATGTTTTGCATGCAATAAAGTTGACCGCTTAAAAAAAAAACAATTTATTTTCAACCAAGTCTCAGGCCAAACAATATGATGCTCTTGCAAAAAAAAGAAGATGAAAATGAGTTTACTATGCCCCAACAGGAGTTTTAGCCAACCGCACATCCGCCAGATGCTGGCTGATGTATACCAGGAACTTGGCTTATAACTTTTACTATGTGCTAAGTGCATTTTAATTTGTCTTTCATACTTAAAAATGCTGCTTTGTTGTCGCTGGTCGCTGGTCGCAGGTCGCTGGTCTTTGGTCTCTGGTCTCTAGTCGCAGTTCGTAGCAGCCACCACTGTCGTAAATTACAACAAATTAAATTTGTGTGCAACTCAGCATTAAGTGCTTTGGACAGGTGATTATAATATAGCTTGATCCTGGGGCAGAGCACGGCCATCTGAGCTCCACTCCATGCTGAGGCTAAAAGCAATCTTGTCTTTGTCACGAGTACATCGATTCAAATTAACTGCGGAAGTTGAAAATTTCAGCAGAAAATAAGAAAATATATAATGCAACTTTAATTGCATTACTCGTGCTATTTTTATGTTGTATTTTACGAAATAATTCGCAAAGTTTTAAAATTATTAATGACTTAATTTTGCCTCGAGTTTGAACAAAAAAAACTAGTCGGAAATTTGATTTGTAAATTTTGTATACTTTGCTGATGGCTAATGCGATTGCATTCTGAAATTGTGCCAATTAAAGGCGGCTTGTCTGCTTCAGATGACAGACCAGAACAGGAAGACAGATAGAGAGAGAAAAAAATGAGAGTGAAAAAGAAATAGTTATGAATTTGTTATTGCTCATTAAAGGAAGCGCCAAGAAAAAACCGTTCTGGCTACGAATTGTGTCATCAATTTTATGCATTGCTAATAATCAATTTCCATTGAGCAATTAGTAAATGACTGCAAAAAAAAAAAATACTCCTAAAATACACACAAAATCATTTGCAGTATTTCAAACACCAGTTTTCATTATTTCAATTCTTTTATTTTAATTTGTGCAACACAACTAGCTTTTGACTTTCTCTGTTGGCGACTGGCAGAATTGAACTTCCTTTGAGTTTGTTCCCAATTTTCTATTGTGTCCATTTCTTCAGTTTATAGTTAAAACTTTTAACTATAACATTGTTGCAATGCATTCTCCTATTTATTTTTATTTTATTTTTTTATACTCTTATTGTATAGTTGGTATTTCTTTCGTTGTTCCATTTTGTTTGCGAGATGCCAAGAATACGTAGCCGGAAACAGCCATTTGCATATATTGCAATTCTGCTTGCTATGCTTGGTTCACATTCTAAAATTCCCTGGCCAAAATGCTGGGGGCAAGTTTAATACATTTTTATATGTTCGGATTGCAAAAATCATTCACCTCTGCTTTTTACATTCAAAATGCTATACTACTACTTGTAATTTAGTTTTTACTTAAATACATATTAAAAATTGAAAAGCTTCTGAAATTCACATTTTATATTCAGATGCCGCAGGGTGTTTCATAGTCGACTACTTCGACGTACACTTAACGGCTTAAACTTAAATCTGAAATACCAGCGATTTTTGCTGGTTGTTGCTTTTCTTGTTGCCAGACGGACTTTAGCTGGCTCTGTTCTGGTCAGGACTTAGGTCAAAAGAGTGAGTGGCGCAAAGTATTTGAAGTGTTGCCTTTCAAGCTAACAGCTTGCCGCAATTTTGACGATTGCTTATCGCCACAGTTGTTGACCATTTGTTTAAAGTGGCCATTTACAGATGCAATTGCAGTTGCAGATGCAGTTAAAGTTGCTGCTCAAGATGCAGATACATCTTAAGATGCTGTAGCTGCGACAACATTTGGCCAGCAGCAGGTCCTATCCCAACAAAGAGAACGGTTGTTAAGCAACTGATAACAGCTAAAGTAAATACTCTTTTATTTCGAATTAAGAGCGCATCTCTACACGACAAAAAAAATGGAGAGAAAGCAGCAGGCGAGCGTAGCAACTGCGGCGCTGGCAACGCAGGCAGCATTTACGAACAAAACGAATGGTGAACACGAACGGAAAGCGAAGACGCCGACGATAATGGCGGCACTGCTGCTGCTGTGGCTGCTTCTACTGCTGTCGCTGTGACGTAGTCAATTGTGCTGCTGTTGCTGCGACGCCAGCTGAGGCATCGTGCTTTTGGGTGCGCTGACGACGCTTGCTGCTGATAAACACTTTTCGTTTATCATCAGTTGGTCGATGGCACCGCGCGCAACTGGACGTTCTTTCGCTTATTCACCGAGATCCTTCAACGTGTGCTCCCCACAATATTCAACTTAACAATTTTTCAGCCTTTCGCCTGCCTGTGTCTATTCTGCGTGCGTGTGTATGTGTGTGTGTGAGTACCTTAGGGCGAACTTTAAACGAGTTTTGTCAGTACAGCTAGTGATGTATGAGCCGCAGTATATTCCTTGCCGGCAATTTCCGCTCAATGTTCAAGCAAAAACAACGTGCAATAATTAAAAATAAAATTAAGATACTTGTGTATTCTGTGGCATGTCCAGCATGGCATCTAACAAACCAACACGCAGTTAACAAAATGTGAGTAGAATCAAATAAAAATTAATTATACAAAATAGGTAATTTAATATTAAAAACCAGCAAGTGTAAAATGAAATTTAAAAAGTATTCCAAATAATAATAATGATAAAAGTATTCCAAATAATAATAATGATTTATTTTTGTCAATAAGGTTAATAAAATATTGTAATTCAATTTAATTGAATTTAAACAAGTTAAAATTACAGTTGCATTTGGTTGCTGCACTTCATTAACTTAATTTATGTAAAGAGAAACATTGAAACTCAATTTCTTAGAAAAAATTAATTGAAAAATAACTTGTGGAGTCAACTGAAACCAGTTTGTAAACACCCCAAACTGACCTTCAAAAAAAGCAACAAAATTTAAAATTGCTTAAATGAAATTACCTGAAAGTATGCAAAATATTTGTACAAGATGGGTTTGCTTGGTTTCCTTTTTGCAACTAGGATGGAGTAAAAAAACAAAGCAAGCAAAGTGAGTGAGTGGATGAGGAGTGGGAAGAGGGAAGAGGGAAGAGGGAAGAGGCTGTGAGGTGCCTAAAAGTGCAAAGGCTGCGTAAAAAGCGCAAAAGCGCTGACAGCGAGTGCGACTTGAAAAGTCGAAAATTATGTAAATGCAAAACATTTTTTATGCATGTAAACAATTTTTTGCGCCATTATGCGCCATCAAATATGCAAAGATATGTTGCTCAACTCAGCATCCAACTGGTGGGAGCGGGGGCGGGTGGGAAAGAGTCAAGACAGTCAGGGAAGCAAAGCAGCCTTCCTCACCTGACATGACAGAAATCGTGTTTTACCAGAGATTGTTCAGATTTGTGCGATGCCGCTGATGACGCTGACTGTCAGCTAACAGCGATGCTGTCTGGCCAAATCCATCCATTTTGGCATCTTGTCTAAAAAGCCAAACTCAAATTATGGCAGCCAAACTCGAGAGCCGAAGTTACAATTACAGCTAAAACTTGCACAAACTCATACATTAGCCACAATAGCCAAACTTCCACACGTTTGCTTTGGTTGTCGCTTTAATTAAATTTAATATGCTGTACCTCATCCCTAGCCACTCTCCTCCACACACCCCTTTCCCCATCCCGATGAGAAAAGTTGCTATCGCTTTCATTTGGCAGCGAAGCGTGCAATGTTTAACTTTCGAGCTTTGCATTCAATTCACGCACCAAAACTTGGATACAAACCAGTATCCTGTTCCTTGTCTCTGGTTACATCTTTAGCACACGCTCGCACACACACACACACACACACACACACACACACACACACACACACACACACACACACACACTCATACATAGTCACATACTCTCGCATGCACATACGTGTTGTTCCAGGCTGACTTATGCAGAGACAAAGTGCCACGTTTTTATTGTAATGCCAAAATCCCTGGCATGCTTTTAGTAGACAAAATATTCGCCTTCGGAGCTGAATCGCCAACTGGCCTTTGGCTCATCCAAAACAACCACGCCCACCATCCACACAGCATGTCTATCACTCTGACTCTGTACACTTAAAACACAAAACATGAAAGTCCATCATTAAAAATTTAAATTTAATAATCAATACAGCACAAAATCATGAGAAATATCAAACTTTATTGATGAAAGAAGCTCTGTAAAATAAATAAAAAAAAAAACATAATTTCTTTCCTGCAAAATCGAATTTTGGCAAATTCTCAGCCCTCCCAGCACTGAAACATGAATATAGAAAAATTTTTAGTGGATTGAAGCTGTTAAAACAAAGCACAACTTCTCTTAATTGATAAATTAAGAATATTTTTTACACATTTTATCATTTGAAAATTGTATTCGATTTGGTTAAAATATCTTTTCCAACATGCTAACAAGTAATACTTTCGTTTTCTCAGTGTACATTTTGCTCGCAGCTGGCGACATTTGCTACTTTTATTTACAGACAAGCCAGCCAAAATTGTAGGGAGCGAAATAAGATTAACGCACGTTGCCGGCACAGCTGAAAGTAGTGGCAGCCATAAAACTTATGTCAGCCAAGAGGCAGCCCAGTTCCAGGCCAGCTATGCACCCCAACCGGAACCCAGGCCCAAAAGTCAACCACGTACACACACGCACACAGACAAAAGTCCGA
Source organism: Drosophila dives (assembly GCA_035042365.1). Classification (NCBI taxonomy): domain Eukaryota; kingdom Metazoa; phylum Arthropoda; class Insecta; order Diptera; family Drosophilidae; genus Drosophila; species Drosophila dives. The sequence goes on along the minus strand of JAWNLJ010000133.1, from coordinate 3,622,077 downwards.
GCAGAGACGCAGTTTTCAATGGAGGTGGTGCCGGAGGTGCTATCCATTCATCATTAAGTGGCGTCTCCTGTCAGGAGTTTTGCCACCCGAAACGTGCAACTTTCTCTCTCATATAATAGTGCAAATAATGTTCTAAAATGAGAAAAAACTCAGCTCAGCATAATGCACGAGACTCTCTCGAACTGTTTCTATCTCTCTCTCTCTCTCTCTGTCCTATCTCTATCTATCTTGTTCGCCTCAGCGGTGTTGTGCGTGCGACTGTAATTTAGGGTTTAAACATTTTTATTGCCTACATTTGGGGGCACGACTTGGGCTTGCGTTTTATGGGCAAAACATGGCCCCGATGTCAGCTGCGTTTTATCTGTGCAGCGGCGCTCGTTAAACCATTGCATTCGAGCGACGTGGCACGGCATCATTCAAAAATCCGCATAATTAACACACAACATTGCGTATGCGCAATATTACGTATAAGGCATGCTTAAACCAAATATTGCGAACTGAACTGAAGAAACTCTAATTTATTATTAAAATTGTTATAAATAGAGCATCTAAGATGTCAAGTATTAATACACAAGAATTAAATCACAGTTAAAAAAAAATTAATAGTTAAGTTTTAAGTGCAAAATTGGTGCCAAAAAATTAGCCCAATAAGTTGAAATATTTGCGATGCTTTAAGTCTACAATGTATTGAGAAAATTTCAATTTTGCGCTTGCTTTCTGCTTTAATCAACTTGATGAATGAAGGCAGAATAAGAAATTTGTTACTGTTTAATTTCGTTTAACAGGAAACTCGCTCCTCCAGCGAGAGCGGCTAACAAAAGTGAAGCATTCGCGTTTGCCGAAACTTTTAAGCCGATTAACCCACTCATTTATTAATTAATTTGGGCAAAGTGAAGAAAAGTAAAGCTGCCACCTTTTTTTAAATTGAAGAGTGCAACTGGCAGGGTCTGCGAGATATTGCACAAAAATTAAATTAAGCATGAACAGAGCTGAATGCTTGTGTCCATTAACATTTCATTAAATGTGGAGCCACTTTAATTTTCCATGCAGGCAGCTGAGCAAATAAATTACAATAAAAAAAAATTTGCTGTGGAATTTTCCGCAACGAAATTGCGGCTGGAGTCGTAAAGTTTAATATTTCCTTTAAAGAAATTATTAAAAATTGTGTAATAAATGCACAGAGATGAAGAGACTGAATCAGAGAGCCACACAGAGACAGAGGCAGAGGCAGCTACAGATGTAGGGCTCAGGAAAACATTAACCTGTAAAACTGAAAGCAGCAGTCGAAAATGCTTAGTCGTAAACATATTAAAAGCTACTTTGCATAATCTTGGGTGCCTTCCACACCCAGAGAAAGATTTCAACTTGGCGCAATCCCAGCCAGCACCTTTCGCACCCACTTTCCAGCAAGGACAAATACCAATTTACAATTTATTGAAATGGCAGAAAAACGACACAAAACACCAAACCCAACAAAAACCAAAACGAAGGCAGGCCAAACGGCAAACGGCAAAAAACCATAAAAACAAATGCGAAGAGTGACTGGCGGCTGACGTGACACGTCCCGGCCCTATCCTGTACAGAACAGGAGCGAGAAGGACCGGAGCACTGTATTTATTAGACAGGCCAAGTAGACTGGTTAAAAGGCTTCATTAAAAACACATTTCGTGCATAAACGTCGACTTCATTCGAATGCAGCAAAATGTGAAAAATTAAATAACGCCAAAGGAAAAGAAAACACAGAAAAAGGCTAGAAAAGCAAAAAATTGGCAGCAAGCTATGAAATAAAAACCAGCTGCGATATTATTTGCATTTGAAAAGCAGCTGTCAAGCGAAGGGCGAAGGGCGAAGGGCGAAGCCAAACCGTGTAAGCGAGACAGCCAATTGAATGCTATCTCACTCCAACTGTAGCAGCACTCGCCAGAGACGAGAACAGTTTCATAAAGCCAATAATAATATTTTATTACAAAAGGAAAACTAATGGAAATATTGGTATATTTATATTTTAATGTTAATGCTGTTAATGCTAATAACTGTTTAACTAATGTTTGCGCCAATTGATAGTAAGGACAAAAATATCAGAATATGTTTTGGTTCATAACTTCAGCGCTTCTTATCCGATTTTGTAGTAGACCCATAATATTCCAATAAATATTATATATTAAATGGCTCTATATATAGATTCCACCATTGAAATTATATCTAAGTTTATATATTTAAGATTTGATTTTTTAGAGATAAACAGACCGAAAAATAGGAGGTTTTTACCACAAAATGACTCTGTCGTTGATTCTGATCAAGAATATATATAGATATACCTTTGGACAACTTCATTCTATTTATTTTAAATTTCATATAATAGGCTTCAAATAAACCAAATTGCTACAAAAATAAAATACAGATTAATGACTGATTTTTAATTCTGTTTATTCGGATTACAAATTTGCTTAGTGGTTTTCAGATTCCTTTTCATATTACGTAGAATGAATATAAGTAACTCATTGTGCGATAACATTGCCATTCAAAACATTTGTTGACTTTATTTATTATTATTATTATTCATTCTAGTCTATACAATTTTTTTTAGTTTAAAGGCTTTCAAGCTGTATCTGGCTCTATAAATGTTAGTTAGAATCGTTTGCAATTCGCTCTAATATATGACACTGGGTTTTCCGTATTGTCTATAATCTCATCACCAATGCACAGACAAGCAAACACACACACACTCGCACACACACACAAATTCGCTGACTCGCCTGTGTTGTAGCTTAGCGTTTGCCTAATTTATATTTTCGCCTGTCATTTATGCCGCCAGCTGGCAAAGCGCGACTAAGAAAAATATTTACAATGCAGTCGAGCGATAAAATGAAACGCACACACCCAAAATCACCCAAAACCACCCCTGCAGAACGTCCCCACAAGAACACAGAGACGTATACAGAACATGGATACTGACCAGCAGACGCTGTCAACTAGGAGTAGGGTCAGTGCAGGCGAAGAGGTGGTGTGCAGCTTGCATTGATAGGTCAACGTGACAGTTGGCCTTGAGTCCGTGTCTGATAGCTGTTAGGAGATAACCAAGTTTCAATTTCAAAACAATTCGGCGCAAAAGAAATTGTCAGTTACTTTTTGGCAGAAAGAGTGCTCGGAATTTTAAGCACGTATGTGACGACGTCGTCACCTTGTGTCAAGAGAGACGTGGCGGGCAGCGGGGCAAAAATTAAATGAAAATGAAAACACGAGCAAGCAGCAAGCTAACAAACAAAAAAAATGAAAGGAGCAGCCAGGGTAATGTACACAAAAGGCAGCAGGCCAGGCTGCATTTGACAGTAGGTTGGAGCAGTTCCTGGCCACACAGGGCACAGGACCACACAGGCAGGAGGCACACATCAAAGCACCGGCTACACGCATCGATGGAATAGCTGTTCCTAGGTCCCATTTGTTCTTGCTGCTGTTGCTTCGGCCAGTAGTTCATTATGCCACTAGAACAGTTTAATGTCGTTTAAAGAGTAGCAGCCAGAAAACAGCGCGAAACAAAGTCACAAATTGTGGACAGCAGGCAGTTGGCAATCAGAGAGAGAGAGAGAGAGAGGGAGAGAGAGGGTTGGGGAAGGGCGTAACGGAAGGGGTCTCCAAGTTACAGCACCGCGCTGCGGACAATAGCCGTTCCCACATTGTGAGGCGGTGCTGATTTTTATGTGTGTGTATGTATTATAAGCAATTTTCCATTTTCCACATCTTTTTCCTTTATTTGGTTTTTTTGTCTATTTGTATTTTTTTTGTTGGTTTTTCTTATTTCAAGTTTTCGCTTTGCGCTTTGTTATACGCTGCTGTCAGGCTACTATGAAAGCGAAACGTAATGAAAATGGCAACAAACAAAATAATTGAAATTTGGTTTATCACAACAACAACAATATTACCAGTAACCAGAACACAGCAAGCCATAAAAAAATTGGCCAAAATGAGAACAAAAACTTGAAGCGAGTGCCAGCAATGAACAAAAGTAGATGCTGAAAACGTATCGACTAAAGCGAAGAAGATGAGAATTTAAGCCAAGTCGAAAAACCAAATGGAAAACACAAAAACGCTAACACCAGAAAATAAAAAGATATACAAAAAAAAGCTACTCCAGAAATACGCAGACCGTCATGACAATGTAGCCTTATTTTGTGCTGATTTTTCTCTCATTTTCCTTCCGGTATTTTTTATTTATTTTTTGCTTGCCATTGTTTTTTTCCTCAAAAGTTCTCGGCTATTGCAAATTAAGTTTTCCAGTTCGCAATGCTCATCCTAAATGTCGTATTCGGCTTTACCTTGACTTGCCTTCCAGTCATCAGGATAAGAGCCCACCACATCAACTGACATATTCAATTTTCTAATTTTGTGTTATACTACAGTAAAACCACTCAACACATACACACACACAAATTTAAGCCAACAAAATTTCGACTATATTAAAGCTAGATTCCCTTGAAGAAATGTTTGCTATAAAACTTATCCAAATTTTAAAATTCGTTAGCAAATCAATTTCCTCTTAACCCAAAACTTTCGCAGCCGAAAAAAAGTTATAAGTTCACATTTATTTATGCATTTGAGCAGCGATAAAAACGAAAGCTTGCAATTGGATGACTGCCGCATAGAACTTTAATATTCCATTCTCTGATATTCATGTTCAACTTAATCACAAAGTTATTGTGCCACACCGACAACAGCATCAGCAACATCTAAATCAGCAGCCGCAGCGACCTCGAAGCAAATGACAAAATAAATTCGTGCGTTTTGTGTTCAAGTTTTAAAATAAATATATAAATAAAACTAGAGAAAAAGCAAATAATAATGGCGTAAAGAACTTTGCATTAAGGTAAGAAATATTTGTATATTAAATTGATAACTGTCCTGAAAATGACTGCTATTATTTTATGTCACCACATAATAGATAAATAAATAAATACAAAAATATCATAAATAACTTTTAATGTTATAAAAGAAAAATTTACTCACAGCAAGGGTATCTAGAAAACAAATAAAAGAGCAAGTAAAGCACTGCAAACGGGAATCCGTGGGATCTGCGGCGATTTAGAAGTTGGCCAGCAACGCAGCCTCAATTTCCATTTCGATTTTGGGATGTGCACATTTCTAAGAATTTCTTTTGTCTCATGCATAATTTAAAATCCGTTTCCAGCATGAACAACTTTAAGTCAAGGTTGGATCTGATTCACGCATAATACATATATTATATATGTATATGTGTGTATGTATGTACTTTGTTCATAGCTGTAATTTAATGTAATTGATCTACATAATTGTAGAATTACAATGACCTAAAACAGGTTGCTGCATTCCAAATTCCCTAATTGTTGTCATGGCTAATTGCTTGTATCAATTGCCTCGCTTACACACATACACACATACACACATACACGCATCTATACACCGACACAGTTGCATAGCAATAAGGGTAACTAGAGCAACTTGTCGTTGCCTGTCGAACACCGTTGATGATGGCGCTGCTTGTGGGTGGCTTGGGTGGGCCAATCCTGCCAGTGCATCGCCTTGTGTGCGCTTCATTTTTCATCATCAATTTTGCGTTAAAGCTTGGCTGCTGTCAAATTTACGAGGTGTGCTTGTTAAGCAGGAAAAAGGGATATTAAAATAAGTGTTGTATAAAAGCATACCAAAAACTGTTGCTTGAAAAGCGAAGTCAACCGATGTTAATTTGGATCTAAAATAATAATCAAAGTATACAAATATATAAAAGTTAAATATATATTTAATTAAAAATAAAAATTTTAATTTATTTGTAATGTGGGTAATAAGATTGGGTATTAAAATGTTCTTCTACTAGGACATCAATTACTATAAAACTTATATTCCTTTAAATACATTGCTGTCAAATACCACTTTCCATTAATGTTAATAGCTGCTTAAGATAAAAAAAAGTTTTTATATTGCAATAATATAGGTTACTTTGAATTTATGGCATGTTTTAAGGCTTAAGCTTTACAGCAAAATTTCAAAATAGAAAAGAGAGAAGAATCCACTGCACAATTAAGCTAATTCCCAAAGTTTAAATTTCTATGTGTTAAATTTGGTTTATTTATAACACGTTTTAAATACTAGTTACAGTTTTTGTTTAAATATAAATTAAAGCTACTTTGAGGGAACAACCGCAGCAAAGACATTCGAAGAAAGCTCTACCAATAAATCATAGCAATCAAAGCGTTAAGAGAAAATGAGAGAAGCAAAGTGCAAACGTTGTCGTCGTAAAAATGCAAAAAGTGTTTTAGTTTTGCATAATACTTTCTTTCTTTTTTTCTTTCTTTTCATTTTACTTTTCTCAGCTTGTATTTAATTTAAGAAATTCTTGAGCACCCGCAATGACCTTGAACCTGGTCGCCAACATCTGTGAAGTGCCATCGAACGCAGACGTTTTTAATAAAAACGTGTTTGTTTTGCCAAAGCGGCTTTCGTAAATTTCAGCTTATCATCAGGCATCAGACCACTTACACACATAATGTACATATTTGTACATAAGTATATAATTATGTGCTATCTCATGTACCAAATGTAAGCTTCCCCAACTCACACATCTTCTCAAAAGAACTAAAATTGCAAAACTTTTTAATGGCTGATCTTCAGTTATAAAAGGAATAAACAACACATTAGACTTAAATTAAAATTAATTATATCATTTAAAATGTACCATTCAAATGATTTTCACAAATTTCATCACAATAAGAAAATGTAAGTTGACAAACTCAAACAAATTAAGTTTAAGTTTATATTGAGATACTTGTTAAGTATACTAAACTAATTTTAACTTAAACACATAACTATCAAGAACACTCTTTCAGTATTTGTGTTCATTATTATTTGACTTGGCACATAAAACAAATAAGCAAACAATAATTTTTATAGCATCATATATTCACATTTTCTCATATTTTTGTTTATGTGCTTTTTTTTGGCTCCCAACTTTTGCATATTTTATGAATGGATCTTTTTGGTTTTTATGGCCTGCCAGAAGTACTGCTGATAAAAGCAGCCAAAGGGATGAAAACCAAAAGAGAAAATGGGACCAAATCGCAATTTATTGTACTAAACAATTGGCTAGAATGGGGGCAACATGCGACAGGTAAACTTTTAAATTCAATGTCAGTGTCAAACAGGCTGCCAACTGCTGTTGTTACACTTACTGCCCCACAACAGCTTCAGATACACATATTTCTAAGGATGCAGCAGTTGGTGGCATAGAGGCTAAAGTTTTTGCAAAGTTCATTTGCTTTTAATTTCGCTGGGTAAGACATTTGAGTTAATTATGCGTCGATTTGGAATGGCAAGTAAACAAATTAATTAAAGGAGCAAACATGTTGATGCTCCTCCCATAACCTCCCTCTAACACACACACACACACACACAGAAAAACATACATGAGCTGCCAAGTGGCAAATGTGGCTCGCCTTTTGTTGTTCCCTGTAATGCCGAGTAAAAAGAGTATAATCAATTTGTGTGAATTTAATTAACAGTTTAAGGGAGTTAGCTTTGTAATCCCTTTTATTAGATATTGAATATAATTGTGCAAATACTATCTTTCCTTATGAACCACACTCTTTATATAGATTGTACAAATAGATAGAAATGACTGCATGGTAAGGCTAAGTATAAAGTATCTGGCAGTCTGGTAAACTCATTTGCTTTGTGTTTGCCTTGTGCTGTTGTTAGTTCAATTGTTGTTGTTGCTTCTGCTGCTGCTGGCGCGCATTAATGTTAATTATTAAACAAGTGACAATTTGAGTGATTTCGCTTGGGACAAGCACCGGGCGCTCATCTAATGTCAACAAACAACATGCGACAAGAAAAACAATCCCAGTGACATTTGATGAACCCCTCCCCCCCTAACAACACACACACAACAACTATAATAACAAGGCAAAACAATGGGAGAACCGCCTTCAAATTGAGCAATAGTGTTATGCTACAGGACATCAAGTGGTGTCGCTATCTTGCTCTATCTCTTTATCTCTCTCACTCTCTCTCTCTCTCTCTCTCTCTCTCTCTCTTTCTCCGTCTCTCTCACACACCAACCGCCGTCTCTTTCTATTTTATGTTGCTGTTCGCGGGGCTGTCATTTATTATCTGTTCAGTTTGATATATCGCTACATTCACACCGTCCAGCCTGTTCGCGTTTCTTTTGGCATTGTCAATTACACACAGATACACACATACACACGCACTCTGGTAACTTCAATTGGCGAATGAATCGTGTGAAATGTGAACACACATTGAAATGGCAAAAGTGGGAATGGTAATTGCGTGTTAATTGGTTTACGCATTCAAAGTGCTTTTCGCTATACCGCTTACACTTTTTTGTCCACATATCCACACACACACGCACACACACGCACACACACGCACTCACACGCACAAACACACACTCACCAACACACAATCAGATGAACACGGAGACACATGCACTAAGGCCTTAGGACACATTCAGCTGAAGCACAACTAATCAATCTGAGGCCAGGGTCGCTATCGAACACCAAGCACTAAGCTGGCTACAGTTGTGCACAACACAACACACACCAATCCCCACCCACCGCCACACATATGTGTGTGTTGCGCACAGATTTCCCATTTTCAGGATGCCAATGAGCGCTGCAATTCCGCTTTAGTGAGCTGCTGGCACTTTACAATTGCAAGGTTGTTGCACGTTGCACGTTGCACGTTGCACGTTGAGTACGAGCAATGAAGCGCAATTCAATTTGAAATTCATTGATTCTCCTCGCAACAAGAACAATAACAATGGAAGGTCAATGTATAATTGTGTTAGTTACTTGTTGTTTAAAGTTTTAACGACAACTGATTTGTAAAACAGCTTAACTAAATACAATAAAACATTAGTGCGAAAGCTATGAGAGATATGCTAATAATGATTTAACCTATATTTGCTATTTTAATTGTTTTGCGCCTAACATTTTAAACGTATATAGAATTTATTTATTCAATAATTAATGCAATTCGAATTGCATCCAAAAAATCTATTAAATTGTTTTAATTATGGACTAAGGTAAATAACAATTTTAAAAATGCACGCTTTTAATTGCTGTTTCTCATTATTAAATAGACTTAATAGCAATTATTTTTCACGCCTTTACATCAAAATATTTTTAGAGAAAATATTTATAAAGTTTACACAATGTACTTAAAGTTGCTGCAATGACTTTTGCATAGTTTGCAAAGGGGCAAGAATAACTTCTAAAACATTTATTCTGCTTCCTTCCGACAGTCGGCAGAAAGAGATTTAGGACCCTTCGAAGCCCCTTTTTAGGCGACCCCTTTTAGTTAGCCAACCAAAATTATTCATGCATCCGGTGAATCTCGTCATTTCCCCCAGTGTCAAGCAAACAAACATAAGAAACAACAGTAAAAAGGCCAATTGTGGCCGAAATAAGTTGGCTTTAAAGGGCAACGACAATCTGATCCAACCTAACCTATAACAAATACCTTAAGGTAAATCTCGTCTCAATTCATTAAACACAATTTTGTGCTTTTACTTAGCAGTAAATTGTCATCTATCTTGATTGCTAATTAATTCTCACCACATAGCTCTAAATTTAATAATTTTACGATTAACGATAATAATGTTAATTTCCAGAAATTGTTGTTAATTTGACTGAGCATTCTGATAATAAATGATAAGGTCAATAATTACCAGCTGTCACTTGGCCAATACTGCGGCTCACGGTATCGCCTCCACTCGACAACATATGTGGAACAACTCCTACTCTCCGCTTAACACTCCTCTAGGCACGTTATGGCGGTTAGCATGTTTATTATTCAGCTGTGCTTGAAAAAGGCCAAGTTATTAAAAACTTTGCCACATTTAAAGAGACGAGGCGGATGGGGCAATGTCAAGCAGCGGCAGCAGCAGCAAGAAGGCAACGGCTGCGTGGCAAGCACTTTTGCAAACAATTGGCAAATAATGTTGGCGTACAAAAAAAAATGCAATAAAAGTTGCCCGAATGCGACGTGTTTGCTTAAGTATTTTGTAGGTAGACAAGAGTGTGTGAGGAGTAGTTGGTAAGGGGTAAGGGGAAACATTCGGCAGCCCGTTTGGTGATTGTGATAAATGTGACAAAGACATGTGTAAAATATGCTTCAGGTGCCTTATTATTGCGTTTTATGGCCCATGGGGACTCACACAACAAAAACAAACAGACAAATACACACACACACAATCACACACACACCTACTTGTCATATGGAGCAAAACAAATTCCACAATGTAGAAATGCTGAAATGTCGCCGCATATCGTTTGTTGAGCTGCCTAGTGTTCAAATATTTGCAGCAAACCAAGAATGTTAAAAATGATTTTAATTATATTTACATTTTTTTGACTGTCTTTGACTTGAAGCTACACTTTAAATTTAAAACGGCTTCATTGGACAAGCCAAAAAAAATGCACTACAAAAATGAGATTCAAAAATTAAGGAAAAAGTTGTTCCCAATGGTCAAATAATCCATAACAACAAAAAACGCAGTTCATAATCAAAAAAGCACGTCGAAATTTCCCTAGAGTGAGTGTTTTAAACAAAAAAGAAAAACAGCGCATGATATGTACATACATATATATATATATATATATATATACAAAGATTCTTATAAGTATATGAACACATAAGACATGTTTGCATAAGTATAAAAATAAAAGTGGCACAAGAAAATAAAGCAGCCTCATTTTAATAATAGCACAAAAGGCAACACATTGCCAAAGGCAAGTCAAAACACACACACACACACAATTGTACCCACACCCATCAAACACACGCACAGTTGCCGGGTAGATTCGCAATTCGAGTGTATTTTACTCAAATGTAATGAATATTTACACTGCAACAAGAAAAATATGCAGCACGTTCGTTTTTTAAGTCCGAAATGTTATTTGTATTATAAAGGGGGATAAACATATATTTCAAGTACAAGTTTAATTTATTGATAACCAGGAAATTTCAATATGCGATAAGTAAAATTTTTTATACCAATATTAACAATTAAGTGTATTTTCAAAGATGTCAACGCTTGATGCTCTGCTAGTTCTTATAAACCCTTTTCCAACTTCATTGCACCTTATTAGTGGCTTTGGTGACTAACTGTAAACATTGAGAGTTAGCTACCGCAATTGCAAAATTTAGCCCTTTGCCTTTTTGCTCTAACCGAGCATAATCAATAAAACAAAGTGCACTCTGACCAAATAAGAGAAAAATACCGACTTAACAAAAAAGAGCGCTCTTAATGCAAATATATGTTGCAATTTACGAGAAAAACAAAAAAAAACGGAACACACACACAGGGAAATGCGCACACCGCACAATATCCTAGTGTAGGATGGGATGTGGTTGGCTTTATGCACACACTGCGTATACGCTACGTCAAGTGGCACTTGGCGCATAATGTCGCTCGTTGCCATTTCATAAAATAACCATTAAAAGAAACATGTTGAAGTGAGGTGAAGAGAGTGAAGTGAGGAGAGAAAATAAGGTGGGGGAAGTAAGAGGGTGTAGCTGCCACTTTAATTACATTTTAATTAATTTTTTCATAGCACTTATGCTCAGGTAATGCACATAATTACGGCGACAACATTAATTGCTTCGGAACGTATTATTTTTCTCTGCCTTTATCCCCAATTTACCACAATTAATTCGATGCAGCAATAACGGTTAAGAGTGACTAACTTTTGGAGAAATTTAAAGCTCAAAACAATTATTATTTGCACTCAACAATCAAAATGTCCAATCTCAGAGACATGAATCTGGGACTTTAAATTTATATTCTGACTGCGAACGGACTCTCTCATTGCTACCCTGGAAAATAAACAAATAATAAAAAATGGAATGCGACTTTTAACCAGGCTTGCATCAACTAGTCGACGTCTAACATACCCTGAAGAAGGCAGAAACTATTGTTCAACTACTTGTATCAGGCAATAAAAAAACAAGTTTGTTGTCGTGAGCTTTACGACGATTTATAAAATCGGAATGGAAATAAGAAAATTAAACGTAAATGATTTAAATATGCCTTAAAAAGTATACTGTGTAGTTATCCTACTATCTGTAGCTCTCAGGGATTCCCTTGCCATTTGCTTATTTGAGCAAATAATTGCTTTCAGCAAATTGTGCTGATGAAAGTTTACTCACCTTTTCTTGATAGTTAGTTAAAAAATATATAAACTCAGCAACAACAAGTAAATGAGCTTTAATAATTGAATAGGAATTGTATGTATATAATTAATATTATTTAAAAGATTGAATATTAAAAGAGCTCAAGCTCATGTATTGCGCATCGTTAATACTATTAGTGGAAAAAAAAACCTATAACATAAAGATTATATTTATGGCAAGTTTAGTACAAAACTTGACTTGTATCCAATGAATGGCAGATAAATTTAATTAGCAGCTAAATTCACATATATGTTTACAATATCCCCAGTTATTGTCCATAATCATTTTAACTAGTCGTTGATGCCCCTTTAAGGCATGGTGATCGGAGCGAGATAGGTATAATAATAACAAGTCTTTTGGGCCAACAGACCAGGAATGTCTGTATGTGTATGAGTGTTGTGTCTGGTATAGTTTTTATTTTTGCAGGTTTTATTTTTCTTTCCCCCAGAGTCGCTGACGGGCAGGTAAACAACTCGGCATCGCAGCACGGTAAACATGTGTGCTAAGCCAGAGACTTAAAGTGCGTAAATGAGCAAAACACACACACCACACACACACTACACACACACACACACACACACACACCGGAAGAGGTACAGGCAAACAGAGCAGACACAACAGTGTAGTGCGGCGCCCATTATGCGTATACTTAACATTTATTTCAGCCAGACACTTAGCCCTTTGGGCCCAAGCATTTGTGTGTATGTGTTTGTTTTTGTGTATGTCTGTGCGAATGAGTGGAAGCTTATAGACACAGTGAAGCTGTATATATATATCTACATATATATATTTATACAACTACAACACGCTTATAGTTTTATATGTACATCACACCATAGAACGTAACATAAATCTCATCGTGCATTCATCAATGTCAAGCCACAAGTTTGCTTTTCATTTGTTATAGCTTCACTCGGCTGTTTGTATATGCGCTGCACATTCATACAAAAAAAAAAATATATATATATATACATTATATATATATGTATGTGTATATATTTATATATATATATATATATATACATATATACACACACATACGATTGGGCTGTTTATAATATAATAAATTAGAATTTATCGCATACATTGACGACAGCTGTTGTGTGCCAGTTAATTTTTATCCATTCACACTTTCAAGCTCTTAGCTGGTTATACGAGAGCTTTGTAAAATTGGCAACACTGTCATAGAAAGTAGCCATACAGGTGTGTCAATTGATTTGCATACGCTGACTGCTATTTAGATACCATCCCTCACTCACAAACGGCCTCTCCCAAAACTCACAAGGCCTATTTATTGGCAATGGCAATGCCAATGGCTAAAAGAGAACAATTGCTGCGCAGCTGCCCATAAACTTTAGTGCTGCCATAAGCGGCATTTGGCACATCCTGGTAACAAACAAATAAAAATGCACTGCGAAAAGTAAATGACTTGCAAACTACACTTGTATCAGCAATGACTGCATTTATACTGTGTTTTATATAAAATTACTTTATATTATAACTGTTAAAATTAAATTGAAAACTATCAACTAGATGACATATATAATGTTTTGTATATTATATAGAAACTATTTATATAATATTATAATATATTTAAATTATCGAATTGCAACATTTAAAAAAAATCACTTTAATTTAATATCCCCCATAACCTTTTGCCAGACAGGCTAAGAGCAGTTGACAGTTGCGGAGCCAAAGCTAATTGCCTCTTCTTGAGAATGGAGAATGAAAAGTGAAGAGAAAGCGAGTCAAATTGCAACAACTAATTTTAGTAGCTGCAAGTTTTTGAGATTTTACGAGCAGCAGGCGCCAGCGACGGCTGCCACTTGCTACTAGTGCGCACATTTAGCAATAAAGCCAAAATAAAATGGGGGAGCAGACACAAGGCGACATGGGTGACACAATTTGGCTCTAATTTTTGCCGCCATCAGCAACTTGGATGTCGACGTTGGTTCATCGATTTTCAGAAACGATTTTCAAGTTTGGCATTACTTTGACAGATTGCCCAGACCAAAGAACAAATAGGTGCAATTTCGGGGGTGTGGGAAGGGGCATTAACGTTGCTTATCAGTCGCTTTATATATATATATAGAATAATGCTGCTTGAACATTGTGAATTGATATACGATACGATTTAACAGTTTCCGCTATACTGAAATTTCAATTGGCATCGCATGCAAATGAGAGTAGCTAAATTTTGTAACTGCTGGCATTTTATATCTTCGAACCGAATCAGATTTCAATTGGTACGTCCAAAGCTAACAAGCTGCAAAACAGCCGGAAGCGCAATTCACTCGAGTCATTTGGGGTTTCCTGTCTCTAAAACTTTTCCCAAAAAAAAAAGAAAAAATAAAAAAATAACAACATAGCTTTAAAAAAAAATAAATGAAGACTTAAAAAAAAATCCATTGCTTGAAAGCATAACAAGCAACACAGAAAATCACTTGTAAACACTTGAGCAAAAAGCTGAGAAACCAACACATTCTGCACGGGCCACGGAGCCAAACACAAATCAAAAGATAAACGGAAACCGGATGTGGATGTGGAGGCTGTGTGAAAACTTGCGCTGAATACGACTCAGCGGAGGCACACGAAGGCAACCATTTATGTCGCTGCCCGGCGGCTATTTCAAATGTGTTCAGACAGACGGATAAAGATGAAAAATTGAATGCGTAGCTCCAAAGCCGAGGACACTGGCAGCTTGTGTAAATAAAGTGAAAATTTGTAGAGGAGGATAGACAAATGAGCGGACACTCGAAGTGACAAGTGCTGGACATGATCGAACATTGGACAGCTGCTAAGTGGCTGATGCAGCTGCTCTCAGACAGCAATATGTATCGCAAGGGGAGTCCAGTCCCATTGCCCCTCGCTCGACAACTTGCGCATTTAGAAATCTTGCATAGAAAATTAAAAATTTAGAACGTAAAAAAGTTAATTTTTCTTTACAAATCTTTATGGTTGTTGCAAAAACTTTTCGTATTCTGGGTACACTAAAATTACTTTAAAAGGTACAATAAAGTTGTCTAAGTCTACACAAAAAGCAGAAAAAGTAACAATTTTTTCAAAGTTAACTCTCCCTGAAAAACACTTACAAAATGAATCTGTCTACTTCGCATTTTGAACATAAGTTCTCTCCGAATAGTATACACATTTCTAGATTCAATTAATGAGTATCCCAGAAGCGAGGGAAATCTGTCTGCTGGATCAATTTTCCTTATTTAATTGTTTTATGTTTTGCCTTTAAATGTACATAAAAGTTTGATTCCATGGTTATAATATTCACTCGACGAGGTCGTAACAAGCCAAGAGTGAAAAACGCGGGGCAGCTTAATGTGTTGGCCTGCTATGAGCCATAATTTCTTTTTGCTGGCCAATCGAGTTGGTGGAGAGATCGTGGTGGACGGATGGGGCACAAGCTTGTCGATTAAATTTTCAACATATTTGGCGTAGGGCAAAACTTAATTAAATACATTAAATGCAGATTAATAACCATATTAAAACCAAACATTGCGAAGGCTGTCTGCGTTATGCTGAAAAATTTACTCATTAATATTAACAACTTCATTTAAGCCCAGGCGACGCTTTCGTGCCGATTATTTTTGCAATTATGCAAAGTAGCTGATACTGGTTACTGGACACTGATGTCGTTCATTGTTGTCATCGTTGTTGTTGTTGTTGTTGTCAATGCGTGCACAAAGTTAAATTTTTATAAATATTTAATCAAAACGCCAACCACACACAAACACTGCCAGCAGGGTTTCAAGGGTTTCCATCAGCCTGTTCAACTGGAAAAGAAGAGCATAAAAGTTTGCTGTGGCTGCTGCTGAATAACCCATTACTTGGGATGCTCTTGCAGGACAATATATATTATGAATTATATATAGCATATGACATTTTTAATAGAAGGCAAACTGGGTTTCTAACAACAAGTTTAGATAATAAATTGTGTTTAAATATATGTTTGTAAATTTTCATTATTATATTAAAAATATATTTATTTGTTCAATTATATCAAAATATATAGCAACTGCTACAGATTTCTGAGCACAGTCATTTTACAACAATGTATATATCAACCTTAAATAACAGCACATCAAGTATAAAGTACACCTATTAAAGATGCTCTGAGATTTTGCAAATATAAATTTAGTCACGTTATTACCTAATATTTTGCAAACAATTTTCTCGTCTCGTCGCCTTTAACAGGTTAAACGCCAAATGCTGGGGTTTGAAAGGCAGCCTCAAAATTGTATTCACATCGATCGACTACCTGGCAGCAGTCCTTGGCCCCATCTTTGCTCCATTAGACCCATCCTCCTTGCTGACTATCAAGCTTTCGCCACGTGTTTGTCGCTCACGTTTATTTGCATTCGAAAGAAATCACGTCGTACATATAGCACAGACAGACGGACTGACGAACAGACAGACTGGCATCTTTTGGCTGATTCGCATTGTAGCGAAATTGTGCGCAAGAGTATATAATCATCATTTCATGACTGCGAACACTGTATGCATTTTGTCGCTTTTGTTTACCTTTAGCAGCAGTTTAAATTGCAGGTGTCTTATAAAGAGGGTCGCTTAGGAAACTTGGCTATCAGCACAGCTATCACATTTGGCCTGGGACTAATTGATTCAGCGCTGCCAAAGTTGCCCAACAGCAACCTCAACCACTCCCTTCACCCGCTTATGCATAATGCATGAGAGAAACAACAACTACGGTGCTGCATAACCTGCAGCTATCTTTAGTCAGAGACAGTCGTCGACTGAAACATGACAACAAAAAAAGCAGATTAAATTTGGATGGGGTTGTGTTGGGCAAAAAAGCATGTCAAGTTGTGGCATATAAAATTTATGCGCGCCTCACAAATATTTTGCGACTTTGAGCCAAAAAAGGGCTGCGCACACGCATACGGCTCATAAATTTTTATTGTGAGGTAAAGATGGCCGAGGCAACTCCAAGACCGCAAAATCTCTGCTTATGTGTGCGGTCTGCAGAAGGAAAAAGAACGCAAACATGGGTGCCATTTGGGCGCACTTTGATATGAAGTGGCAAATGCTCTGAAAGCTCACGTTTGCGGAGGGGAAGAGCTGTCCAAAGTAATGAAGCAAAGTGCGTTCCGCCCGCCATTCGACTCGAAATTTACTGACCGACAGAGATGGGGAGAGAGAGGAGGAGAGCCAAAGCCGTCCAGAACAGACACCGCATAGTGAATGCATCGCTCAAGTTGCCTAAGAGAGCTAGAGTATGGGTTGGTGAAGGAAGGGAGCTGCTGGAAAATAAATTCATTTCATTCATGTCTCGCTGACGCATGGACGACGGATGCCTTGGCCTAGACGGGCACACAGGAAGTGTTATTTAAATGCAGGATATTGCATGCGGAAATTTATTATCATGTGGCATGACATTTAAGAAAGAGCATATATATACACATATATACGCATTAAACAAAGGCACACAAGCACATTCTTGTAGATACTGCCTCTTCGTACATATATATAGAGGCAGTAATATATATATATAGATCTCTTTAGTCCCGTCGAGCATGCGAAATTCTGAAATGTAATTAAAGAGCAACAATGTTTCTTACTCGCATATATTGTAAAGAATTGTAAAAAAAAGAAAAGTTTAATTGAATTTTCAGCGTATTTGCCTTTTTATCGCTTAATAATTTAAAGTAGCATTTCAAATTGGCACCATAGTCAAACAGTACTGTGATGAATGCTCCTGAGGAAATTTATTTGTGCTCAAAACAATTTAGTTTTTACCTTGACGTCGAATAACTCTGTCTTTTATACTTGTAAACAAAATTTATTACTTCTGTTCGAAATAGAATTATCTTCAGGAATTTAAACGATTTATAATTGAAAGTAACTCTGAATATAGCATTTCGACTATTCCATTGTTACACGTGATACATACAACAACAACAACAACAAGCAAATCATATTTAAAGCTTTTGCATATTTTGTTGCAGTGAATTAATTCTTATTTTTTGTAAACCGCGTTGAATTTGTGAAATAAGCTGGCATTTAAACATTTGAAAATTCATATAATCGTTTTTTTTGCACATTGTTTGATGAATGCGAATTTATTTGCATCGTTTAACATGACACTTAACATCAAAAGGGAAATTTATAGACAGATATGTAAACGGATGGATAAAGTATGTTATGGCAGGGGGGCGGGAGTGCGTGTAGTCCGCTACTTGTTTACACAATGCACAATTTGTTATTGTGGTCAAATTGGTCGATTGCATTATTATTGAATAATTGCACAGAAACCGCAGGCAATCGTATATTAACGAGAAAAGTTTGGAAAACAATTGATGAACACTAAACTGAATTACAAATGCAGTATTCTGTTTTTCTTCTTAATTTTAGAGTAATATTTATTGCCCAAAAGCATAGGAATGAAATGAAAGTAAAAAAGAGATATAAATTATTTGTAGTAGAATAATTGGCAAAACAATTACAAGCTGGCAATAACAAAAATGAAAGCAATGCCAACACCAGCAACCGCAAAAACGAGGGGCTGACAAACAGTTGCAGCCGCAGCCAACAACAATATCAACCGCAGCATGAACTACAGTTACAACAACTCGAAATTGAAATAGCCCGGCCAATGAAAGGCCTCCGTAGGACAAGGCAAAAAAGCGCAAACGCTCAAGCGTAAAGATAGAGAAAAATAGCGCATGAAATGAAGCGGAAACGACGCAAAAGGGAACCCAACATACATGCACCAAAACACACATACTTACCACCACACACACACACACACTTTCATATTTGTTGCACAAGTAAAGCTTGAAAAAGTGATGAATGTAGAGGAGGAAGTGGAGCGGAAGGGGAAAATAGAGGAGCGGTAGCCACTTACAGGGATGAACTAATATGTACATTAGTATCTTTGAATGCATGTGAACAACTGATAAATGTCTGGTCATGTTTGCCTTTACCAATTTATAATGTGTATATATATATATATATATATGTGTGTGTGTGTGTGTGTGTGTGTGTATGGTGGGTGACACTGTCTGTATTTGAGCATGTGAATGAAATCGAGCGTCAAATGAAAAAATGAATGCAATTTATTTTATTTCAGTATAGTTTGGATTTCTCTGTGACGCAAACAGCTGGCATTGAAATTTTCAAACAAGAAACATCGTTGCAAGCTAGCTTTTGAAAATGCACTTTTATAGGCCAAACAAAATAAATGTACATTTTTGTATACTTATATGAGCGAGGGTTGATAAAGAACTGTAATCAGCTAAGATCAGAATGAATATTGTAAATGTAAATAAATAAAAATTAATTTAAATAAAGTTTTAAAATAAAAGCTGGAATAATAAAGTATATTCTAGTACCTAGATAATTATAATAATGTTTAAATTTATATTTAGAGATCTATAAAAAGTATGAAACTTTTTCGCAACATAAGAAATTCAACTATATTTAAATAAAA
This sequence comes from Drosophila dives, assembly GCA_035042365.1. Taxonomy (NCBI): domain Eukaryota; kingdom Metazoa; phylum Arthropoda; class Insecta; order Diptera; family Drosophilidae; genus Drosophila; species Drosophila dives. The sequence goes on along the minus strand of JAWNLJ010000133.1, from coordinate 3,602,396 downwards.
ATAAAAATAATTAATTAAAAATTATTGGATTTATAAATTCATCAAAATATTAAAGGGACAACTTTTGTATTATAGTTAAAACAAACAAAACTTGTGGAGCAAATTTAAGGTCAGCAATAACAGAGATAAAGCTAATGCATGTGTCTTTTGTGCGCACCTTAAAGGACAAGTTGCATAAATATACGATAAGCTGGCTATAAAAAGATACACTTAAAGACACTAATACAACCAAACAAACAGAATAACTTTAGCTTTGCACATGCATAATATATGCCGTGCCTGTGGCTCTCGTTGCTGTATCGTTCTACTTACTAGCTAACCGCAACAAGTGCACTCGTCAGCTGCTGCTGACAAACTGCCACATAGTCACACACATACACACACACACACACACACACACACACACACACACACACACACACACAAATACACACATGAACTGTCACGTAGACAGGTGTGCATTTAAAAAACATGTGTCGTCTTCACACTGAAATGCACTTCAAACGCGCACCTCGCACGTTAAGCCCAACCCGCCCCCTCCCTTGAGCCAACACTGGAAAAAACCTCAAGCCCACAACATCTCCCTCTCCGTATCTCCACAATCCCCTTTGTAACCAAACACACACACAGTGCCAGTGTGCTGCCTTGAAAATTCATGGCTTACATAAACTTATGCATTTAATCGACATTGAACTTGAAATTGGTAGTTGCAGCACCTTTCATAGACACCCACTGGCTCGCATGCAAACAATATGAAATTTAGTTTCCGGCTGATGTTATTTTCATCGTCATTTCAAGGTTAGCACTTTCAGCTTGAATATACCATCAACGCAATTTTCTACTATTATTAAAATATGCAAAATAATTGCAGCATTTTCAGAATAGTTTAAGCCACATTCTGCCAGTTTTAGGCGCTGTTGCGCGCTGCCTGTGGTCCAAATCGATTAGAGCTCCGCAAGCCCCGAAAAGTATTCCACGTTTCTTGATAAGTTTGTAAACTAACGATATGCACAACAGGGAATCTACTCAGAAGCTAATACGATTGCCAATCAACTCAGGATTGTTTGCGTATATAAGAAAACACACGGAAAGAATGTGAGCAGGAAGTGGTTGAGCCAAGGACAAGGTGAAAGGAACTGCACTGAGCTGACTTGTTGTGTGCATGTCAGCTACTTGCAACTAATGCCAACTTTTAATGAGCTCCATGCACAGTGGAAATCTTCATATGCTTCTGCAGGTGTTTTTTTTTCGCTGTTTTTAGCATTTGAGCTGGGTAATTAGCACTGCATACATTTCGCAGGCGAAGGGAACCAAATTTAATTGTGAGAAGCACACAAAAGTTGAATACTAACAAGCCAACATTCACATTGCATATGGAAAAGTGTGTATTCAGAGACTTCTTACAAAAATTTAGGTTAATTGAACATATAATTTCAAAAAGGATTTGTAACTACGGGGTATGCTTATGATTATGCATTGCTGAATGTCAACTCTTCTCTGAACTTTTATTATAAAATCATGCTGGAAATGTTGTGGAAAATACGATATTTGCTTACTAATTAAAATAAGTACCAGGAAAAGAGTTAAGAGTTGGAAAAATGTGGCAGGCATTACCAATTTTAACCAAATTCAATGAAATCAACATTGCTTTGCTGTATGCCCTTCTGCCTATTATTATAAATTGGGGGTTGCTGCTCTGAGACCTAATAGATCTATTTTAACCCATTCTGAGCGCAGCCCCAACAACTGCACGAATGCCGGAGTCCTTTTTAGGTTGAGGGCTTCTATGTCATTGAAACTCATAACATGCATCCCTAGGATGCTGCATCTTTACACAGATAAGGCGAGATACGTTGCTAGAATGTAAGTTGCGCCCTTTTGCCTACCAGTATTTAAAATATAAATCTTATATATTTAGCACTTCCTAGATTTATTTACTTGTTCTCCCTAGATCTCTCTACCTCTCCTCCCCAGTTCTGGTTCTTACCTTCAATCACCAGACAACCTCCCTTTTTCCATTATTTGTACATTTTTTAAGTGGACTAGTATCGCACTTACAACTTGCCTCAACTAAGCTTCTAAGGCCAAGTCTGTATCAATGAAGATCACATAAATCTTGAGGGAGGCATAAAATCTATACGTTTTTATAGAGTCCAACTCAGCACTTGGCACTTGGCATTACGCATGCAACATTCTCGCAACGCGTTTATGGTGCCTGTATATATATATATACCTGTATATATAATATACTGTCTATATAAGTATTATATGCAGTTACAAGCACACACACACACACACACACACACCCACACACATAAGCCAATATGTGATGACATTTTACTACGTTGCGCAACTTTGGGTTCCACATTATTTTTTTTGTTTTTTCCTGTATTTTTATGCGTTTTAAATTTATTTCGATGCCGTTGATATTGCTGCTGCTACTGCTTCTGTTAGGGAGCTACCTTTACCAATGGCGCCACTGGCACGCACGCCAACTTTCGTTTACCCACTCACACACACACTCAAAGCCACTGACAGACAGAGCTGAGAAGTGTTGGCCACACACACATGTGTGGTGTTGGCAGCCTCGACAAAGAAATCAAAACGACTTGCGTGCGAGTCTCCATTTTTACTTATCGTGCAAAGTGATTGCGTGTAATTGCAAAAATTGCGTTATATTATTTAACAAGCGACTGCGAGCGGAGGCAGTTTATAAATATTTTGTTAAAAATATTTTGTTCCTCTGCCCTAATATTCAAATTTGCTTACATTTTACGCACAATATGCAGGAAATTGATAAAAGATAAAAAAATGTAGGGATTGTGCGGATGGAGGCTACAGGAAATTAATTCGCAGCATCAAATTGCAAAATATTGAAAAACATTGGAAGTTCAGATGCTAATATAATTTGTATTCTAATTGAATTTTAATTGCAGCTTTGCACATGAATATGGTGTAATGCGGGCCACTGCGCCCCCTCTCCCAAAGCGAACAACAACAGCATGAAAATACAAACGCGATAAGAGCAACTGCGTTGGCAACAGCATCAAGAGCAGACCGGAGTTATGTCGCCAACGGAAGTGAGACTCACTTTGAGGATGTGAAAATAGCGCATTAAAAACGTATAACACATGAGCACAAACGGATGAGCTTAAAAGGAATAAAAAGAAAAAAAGAAAAGCAATAACAACAGGCAGCCTGGCAAGTTGGTTGCAAAACAATCAGCACCAAAGCAACAACATTGCCAGTCAAAAACAAGAAGAGCAACAACAAATCAGCAGTGATACCCATCAGAAAGTGAATGCGGCAACTGTAAATGTCGCTCCGTGTAAACACTTAAAAGCTCGTTAAGAGAATACTTCCTGTCTGCGACTAGTGTCCCTGTGTGTGTGTGTGTGTAACCATGTACCGAAGTCAGCGACGATGCCCAAATAACAGCATCTCGCATCTGGCCGGCCATAGTTACTGTCATTGCATAGTGGCATAGTAGCATAGTATCCGCGCTTCCGTTTCCGTCTGCGCTCACTCACCTCATTTCCGCTGCGGCTGCAATTAAGCCAACTAACTTAAATCCCACCAAAAAAAATACAACCACAACAACAGAACCAACAACAACAACAACAACAAAATGGCGCGCGAGACCAACTTTAATGGTATGTAACACAAAAAGCCTAACCAAATGCACTCCTTCAAGAAAATACTCATACATATTCAGCTCAAGGGGCTAAAAAACACTTTTAATTGCAGTTTTCTCTTCATACAAACATAACTAAAACAAAAATTTTCCTTTCTCTAATTAATCGAAAAAAAAAACATACACATTTTTTTATAAAGAATTTAACTAGATGAACGTTTATGGTAACATTTTTAAATGCAAAAGAAAATATTTATACTTGGTTTCGATTATAGTAAATTTTCAATATCTTTATTCTAATAAATCACAAATTTAAACCAAACTAATAAAAGCACCCAGCTAAATATTTAAATGACGTTTTATGCAAATTCAAAAATGTTCAATTCAATTAAAAAACAAGTTATTTAAAATATAAACTCATTTACCTAAAATACACCTGCTGTAGTTACTTGAATGTCATTTGCATGTTTCTGTTATTACCACAAATTCATTTTGCAGATGCGCTGGGCTACATTTACATAGCCAACAGTATGAATGATAAGGCATATCTAATAGCTGAGCCAAGGCCCTATAGCGATGACGTTAATGAGGATGAGCAGGAGCTGGACGACGAGCTGGCCGGCGACGATAACAACAACATTAATTACTACAACGACGGCGGCGACAGCGATTTTATAAACTCTGTCGCTGCTGTTGGCACCATCGATGGCAGCAGTGCGGCCAACATTAACAACAGCAACCACAACAATAACAACAACAATAGTAGCAGCAACAGTTCACCAAGCTCACCGCTGGCCACAGCAGCGCTTGCAGCGCTGGCAGCAAGTGCCTCGGTTGCAGCGGCAGCAGCTCGAATAACCGCAAAGGCGGCTCATCGAACACTCTCCACAGGTGCAATCAAATTGATCGATGTGGACGGCAACCGAGGTGGCGCCAGCCACAGCTCCAGCTCCGGCTTAGACAATAACTACACGAATGTGGCTGTGGGCTTGGGCGCAATGCTGTTGAATGATACGCTTTTGTTGGAGGGCAATGATACGGCCTTGAATATGTTTGGGGAGTGGGTGAATGTTAACAGCAGCGGTCAGCTGGTGAATGCCAGCACAGCAATCAATGTCACCGCCAGCAAAGTGGCCGAGGATGATTTTACGCAACTGCTGCGTATGGCTGTCACATCGGTGCTGTTGGGCCTGATGATACTCATCACCATAATTGGTAAGTCGGAAACGGAATGTGCCTTGATACATGGAAAGCTCATTAGGCGGAGGCAAGTCAAAGTCGAAGACGAAGTCACAGCCAATGCTAAGGCCAAAGCCTAAACATAGACATAATTATTTGCTTTTTGTTGTGGGGCCAAGGGAACTTGGCATTAAATTCCATGAACGCCAGTCCCAGGCATGCGCGTGCCAGCAAATCCAAGGCGCCATTTCATTGGAGAATATGGAAAACAATTCAATAAGGCAAACCAAATGACAGCCTATTGGGGATAGACGGGACAGGGTCGTTGACAAGCATCGAGTGTTTCCGTGCTCGCTTAAAGATTTTGCGCTGTTTCAGCATTTTGGTTTGGCTGCAGATAATAAAATACGCGTAACTGATATTTATGATGCTGCGAGCCCGTTTTATATTATTTATTATTATTGTTGTTATTATGGCTCAGACAACAGTAGGCAGCTGGCAGCTGGCAGCAGCACCTCTCTAACTGCTCGATATTAATAAGGCTCAATGTTGCTTGCCATTGGTGGTGGGGCAACATTCATTACACGTATTTAGCCATAAATCCAGAGGCAAACACAAGACAAAATCTGCCAGGCGTAGCATTCATCTAGGCAAAAGCAGAGAGATACGACGCATTAAAATTGACAGACAATCAATCAATCGCAGTTTGGAGCCACATCGACAACAACAAGCAATTTCGATATTATTTTTCAACTCTGACAAAAATTACCATGAAAACTTTTTCTGCTGAATTGTAAAACGAAAAGCATTTAGGTGTGTGGCATAAAAAATGAAACACAAAAATAAACAACAGCATCAACTGAAATTGATTTCATTAATTTAAGTAGATTTCATTTGACTTCATTTTATTATAGCGAAACGCAAAAGTCAAGAGGCAAAACATAAAATCAAAAGCATCATTAAAAACCATTGCCCGAAAAAGTATGCTTCAGTTTTTTAAGCGCCATTTTATTTTCTCGATTCACATGTTTTTGTTTTTTATTAGCTGTTGTTGTTGTTTTTATTTCAATCATTTCGTATTCATTTTGATTTGCTCTTAATTTGTGTTTATTTTCGTAGTTTTGCTTTGCGCCCCCGTTTCACGCAAACCGTTTACTGTCTTTCGCCTTTTCATTTTCATTTTCATTTTGCTTTTCAGTTTTATTTTGATTCCTTTTAAGTTTTTTTCACCTTTGAACTTCGCATTGGCTGCATTGGCTTTGAATGCCGTTTTGAGTGGCAACATTTAGCATATAAAAGAAAATGCTAATGATTTTCAATTCTAATTTCGTCATTTTGAAATGGGAACAGAGAAACTGGGCAAGATGCTGGTCATTGGCTGGTCTATTTGCTACCAGTTTCAATAAGAGCTGACCCGGATAGAAAACACTAGTGATAAAAGGGCAGCTCCATAAATTCCTGAAAACACGTTTAAGAACGTGATTTGAATTGTTCTAATCTCGAAAATAACAAGCAGTTGATGATTTATTTTGGGCTAGATTTATTTATCGCTTTATTTAAATTAGCATTTTATGATTCCGCTGGCATGTTTATCAACGAATATCTTTTTTAATATACATTATATACGGAAAAAGAAATTATGTTTATTTTTATTTATTAGCAACTTTACAACAAAATGAGTATATTTATCTGTGCCAGAAAAAGCAGAAACACAAATTTAAATTTTGTTTAGCTATTACTTAATTTATTTAAATCTTATGCACATCTGAGCAGTTTTAACTAAGTAAGGTCATTTGTAGCTATTGTATTTTTATCGCATTAAATGATTTATTTATTATCTTTTAATTGAATTTATAATTCGATGAACACAGATTGTAAAACAAGTTATTTCGATGTTGTTGCTACATAAAATATTTAATGAAATTCATTTCCTGACACCCACTTATAAATGCAATGCTTTTAATTAGTTCTATATATCGATTTAGTTCAAATGTATTTCGACTTGCTTTTAGGAATTATTTAGTCAACTTTGGCAACAAATTTTTTTTTATTGTATTATGCAAACTTCTTGCAGCATCCTCGTCGAGGTGCCACATTGAAAATCAGCACATCCAAGCTAAGCTGCAATACAAAACATCTAAGGGAGAAGACTCTCGTCTGTTTGCCTTCACTTTGAAACTGAAGTGTCTAATTGCATGTGTATTCCTTTGTCGACGCCCTGACAGGTTCCCAGTATCAGAGTGTCTTAGTGTGTGTATGGCTGCGGGCAGTGTGTCTTGGCAGTCAGGTAGGTTCTATGCCGCAAATTGCATGTCTTGTATGCTTTGGTTCAACTTTTAGCAGCACATTTTTCTTTCTGGATCTTCAAGTGTGCTACAAGTAGTTCTGACAACTGACATACAAGCTGGTCGCGTCTCCAGATGCTGCCCAGTCAATGCTACCCACATCGTAGGGCGGAAGACGTTAAGCGTATGATGGAAAACTTTGCGACAGTGCGATTAGCTCATGTCGTTAATGTTTTACTTTTTTATGAACTTTGTCTGCGGCTTTGCTCAAGTGCAACACAATGCAGTAAGTGCAAAGGCCAGACAGTCGGCTTGAGGCAGGCGGCATAGCTGTGGAAATTGTGCAGTGATATTCGGATAGATTGGTGGGTGCTGAACAACTATTTTAATGCAGCGAAAGAGCAGTTTTCCTGGGCTAACAGTCAAGTTTAATAAGATTCCCCATACCATCTGGCCATACCATTTGGCTTTGCGGCACACAACTTTGGCAATTTTCAAACTTTATCTGTGTTTTCGGCAGCGCATGGGTTTCGTTTTCATTTTCAGTTTCAGTTTCGTATACGTTTTCGTTGTCGGTTTGATTTTACCTTGCAGCTGTGCTCAAATACGACTTGCTAACTTACTTAATTGAATTGAAAACTTTGCGCTCAAGTCAATTCTCGCAATTAGGCCGCTGAGCAGCAGCAATAGCGACAACAGTTCAAGCAGCTGTCACTGCCATTGCCTATTCCCTCCAAAGGATTCGTTCAACTAACTACTTACAATTGCAGGCAATGTCTTTGTGATAGCTGCTATTATTTTGGAGCGCAATCTGCAGAATGTGGCTAACTATCTTGTTGCTTCCCTGGCCGTCGCTGATCTATTTGTGGCTTGTCTGGTGATGCCACTGGGTGCTGTCTATGAGGTGAGTACACATTCAAGTTTGAAACTAACTCAATTTGATGGATAGTAAAGTTAGCTAATAATGTTCTCTTTCTAAATGTACCGCAATAAAATTAATATTAACATATATATAAATATATATTTATATATATTTGTACATGGATTTATATTTATATACCTAGGAAGCTTTTATTCGTATTTACTTTCTTCGACTGCCGCATTCAATTTCAAACTATAAAAATAATTCGTAAGTCGCCTTCTGACAAATATATGCCTCTCAAAGTCAATGAGCAAACAAAAGAAACGATTATTTGTGTTTATGTTTAAGCCAAAAATAAAATAATATTAGCAGATTAAGGGAAACAAAACTTTATCAGCTCAAAAATTTTGGTTTCTTTTCTAAATTTAAATGATTTTTAAAACAATATATAAGTCTTACAGATTAAATGCACTGTAAAATATGTTTTTTTATGCAATGTTTTCTTAATTTAAGCATTAACTAGAAAATGCATTTAAAACGAAATCTGTGATAAGGATTTAAGACTCCAACAAATCAAGGCAATAATATTGCATTCTGTAGTTGTTCAACTCGTTGTTACTGCCAGCGGCAGCGAGCTGTGGGTTGAGCATACAAAGTCAGTGCAATCCTTGCTTGCGTAGTTAGTAGATGCCATCAAGGCCTAGCTTCTCAATTTCTCCCCAGCGTGACATCAATTTTAATAAGCCATCAACTTTTATTGTTTATTTCACGGGCACTCTGAGACCCGTGCGTAACTTAATGTTCGTTTATCTTATCTATGCTTGCCGCACAAACAGATCAGCCAAGGCTGGATTCTGGGACCGGAGCTTTGCGACATTTGGACCTCGTGCGATGTACTTTGCTGCACTGCTTCCATTCTGCATCTGGTTGCCATCGCCGTTGATCGGTAAGTAATTACTTTTGTTTGTAGGCAGTAAAAGAATTTAAAAAACAAATAAAAATAAAAAGAAAAATTAAAAAAAATGCGAACGAAATTATCACATTTGATAAACGAGCAGCAAACTTCACTTGTAAGCGACGTGTAAAACAAGCCAGCATAAAAGAGAGATGCATGGTTGGGGTGGATATCTGTCAATATATATAAGCAAATATATACAAGTGGTTATGCGTGTGTGATTTGTGTGTATGCGTGAGTGTGTGTCAGTTAAGCGAATCAATCAATCAAGTTTTTAGGATGTCAAATCTCTTTACAAATCCACTTGGCTACAAAATAAAGCGCACATTAAGATACATGGCAAAAAGAATACGTGAAAACACTGGAGAAATTCGCACAGAACATCGTGATGTCGTGGAGCAATATTTATAGACCCATCAAAATATAAATGGACGCACTAGAAATCGTAAAGAGAGTTAAAGTCAGGATCAAGTATTTCTAATTAATACTATATGGCATTTTTGCAATTATTTTATTGATCTAATATACAAATAGTTGTTTGACAAATAAATTTGGAGTAAATAAGATTAATGTTAGATATTTAGAGGTTTAAAACTGTCTTATCATAATTTTTTATAATTTTAACAGCAGTTGACCAAAGCAAAATTTAAATATTTTTATATTTTGTGGATACTGAAAAAGACTAAATATCAGCAAACAAGGCTTTGGCAACACGTTTAAAAACGATTCCAATGGAAAGCCATTTACAATTGTCAGCAAGCACTCCTTAAACCCATTAAACTTTCACTCAGTTTATACAGCATTTGGGTGTACGTGTCTATGTCCCGTTAATATGTTTAGCCATTTAGGGTTGACAAATCCTTGGGCTGTGTTTACTCTGCCTCTTGCCTCTAGTCATCTTAAAATAAATTCTCACTTATTGAAGCGTATGGGGCAAGTAGCATGCCTGGATGCATATAATCAATCAATTTGCAGCAAACATTTCAATCAATCAATCGCATTGAGAAACAGCAGCCAAGCAAACGGTAAATGAAATGAATTTCATATTATTTCGCAGTCCATGCCAGGCAACTCGAATGCCACTCGCAATCGCAATGCCGTCAAGATTTTGGTTGTATTTCCGTTGCGGATTTAGCTGATGCCTCAATGCCTCAATGGCTGCTAATAACAGCTGCAATTGACGACAGTTTCGAGTAGCAGCATTGAAATACGTAAGAGTGTTTCACTCAACCGACCCCATAATACTCTATAACTCTAGGAAAATATATTAAAAGTTTTTATATGATAATTATTCCTAACAATTTGGATACTCACTCTACAATTTTGGTTATAAAAAAAAATATAGTATGTAGGTTATGTAAAGGTGAGGAGGAGTCATAAACTCACATTTTAATAGAATGTGTCACCTTATTCCGCAAAAGATGCAACATCCTCGGGATGCATTTTATAAGTTTCAATGACATTGAAGCCCTCAACACAAGAAAGATTCCAGCATCCGTGCTGAAGCTGGGGTTGATGGAGGAGCTATAAGCTCGGAAGGGGGCACAATAGATCTTATAGCACGCAGTATAGAAACCCCGAAATTTTTATTTATTCAAATATTTATGTCGTATGTTTAAAAAATCATTGAGTTTAATCAACATGATTAATGTTTCGATTTATACTATTATCCGTTTGAGTTTAGGGTATGCAATAAAGGTTAAATGTCGTTGCCAGTTGCGCAGCTTACTGAGTTGCATATTGACTGCAATATTGAGGGCGTTTTCAATGGTTTACACGTCGCGTATACTTTTTGTGTAACTGTACAATGTACAACAGAGTACAACGTGACTTCGGGGCAGTTACAACAGCAGCAGCAATCGCAGCAGCAGCAGCCACAATTTTGTGTATTTAAATACTAAACACACCCCAAATTAGCATTGCTTGCCAATGCTGGAGCAAATGGCTGTTTCTGACCCAATACCAGTCGCTGTTCACAATAAAATTTGAAAGTGCAAAATCCTTGGACTCTGCATTTAACTGACTAATCATGTTTTATTGAACGACGGATTTGGTATCGACCATAACCAATACAACAGGCCAATCGCTCACATTAATTGGCCAAGCTGCGGGTCCATGTGGTGGCAATTATTCGGTGGTTTCAATTAGTGCAGCCCGATAGAAAAACAAAGAATAGCCACAAAGCACCAGCTCAATAGTATATAATGCTGCTGTACACACAATAAAATTCCAAAAGTGCCAAATCCATTTTGTGTACAGAGATTTAGCTGCACAGGTTGGCAATTATTTACATATACAGTGCCTGCTATCATTCGTTGGCCAACGCTGAATTTAGCTGTCACTTGGCAAAATTGAAATGCGCTTGGCTGCTCCTGGCCCATATTGCCTGTCAATAACTAAAGCCAAATGATACTTAGATTTCCAATGCATATCAATCAGTATCATTGAAATGAAATGGCCAGCTTCGAATTTGGCAAGTTGCCTGTCATCTGGACGCCAAAATGAGTGGCGCCTTACTCCACATTATGACGGGCCACTCAAAAGTATGCAGATGATCTGCATGACAGCTCCATTCTGCCTGAATGCCAAATCATTATGTCTCTATGCGTGTGTCTGTGTGAGTGAGCGAGAGCTCTCGCAGCTTAAAAGATGCCGCCTCATTTTGGTTGGCAGCATGAAACAATTACGTGAAGTTCCTGTCACCCCCGAAGGCGGTATACACTTTACGAATATTTGCTAGTTGTCACTTGATATTTAAAATAGAATTCAAAGCCAGCTTTTACTTATCAGCAAACGGAATGAAAATTAATGTGCTTTTAAGCAAGAGGCCCATTTGCTTGTTGTCATTGTCGTCGCCAGATCCACAGTACCCCCGGAGTCTTGTGCAAGTCTGTACATTAATAAATTAAGTTTGTCAAATGGTTCTTGCCCTGAGCCACTCTCTTTCTCTCTCTTTTCCTCATTGCTCTCAATGAGGCAGCTGTTGTGCCACCCGCATGATAAATAGTTGTTGGAAATTCGACTACAATAATAATATTTGCAAGTATTTGTCGTTCCGAGCGTTGACAAGTAAGCAGCCAACAGGCGACGACAGCCAAGTTGCAAGGAGCTGACTGGTAAATTCTTGTGCCTCTTCATTTCTTACTCCTCACTCCTTGCTCCAGCCATGGACGCATCGTTCAACGTTGCCAAGTTCATTTTCCATGTCAGTAATTTTTAAGCAATTAAGACAAAGTGCCAACAATATTTACGAAACTCTCATATAAAAACAGAGACAGGGCAGCACAGCAGCTAAGGAGAAGCATTAACAAAAGAAGAAAAAAACATGTCCAGAACACGGCAACAGCAAAAAAAAAAACAAAAATATACGCCAGGCCCAATAAAAGACTATGACACGATACCATTTGCCACCAGGATTGCTATAATAGTAACTGACGGTGTCACAAAATGGGGCATGCCGAATAGTAAATACCCTTGCAGAGTTAAGTTCAACTGCTCTTATCTAATTTTATGTAATAATTGAAGGAACTTCTTGAAATAATATTGATTCGATAGGAATTATAATTTTTGGAAGAATGAGTTCGTCTCTAATCCAATTAGAATGTTTATTTTAATTGTTGATGTTCATAACAAAATAAAAAAATAAATATGTTACAAATTAGGTAAGAAAATTGAAATACGATTTGTGAGTGTATACAAATTTGGCGCATGGTCATTAATCTTTATGCCGCTTTTTGGTTGCTGCCAGTGCGGTTTTGTTGTTGCTGTAGTTGCTGCTGCTGCTGTTGCTGCTGCTGCTGTTGCTGCTGCTGCTGTTGCTGCTATTATAGTTGTGGCGGTTGCTATCGTTTGCCTCTGTCAATACCAAAATATATATTTGGCTCTTACACCTAGTTTTGTATTTATGAACCTGCACACACACACACACCTGCACTGTGGCAACTGTGAACTTCTGCATAAATTGTATTCTATATTCTATGCTCTGTAGCATGTTGCTTACGTCATTATTAGTGGGAGAGCAAATGACAAATGTCACGCTGGGGTAACTTTCCACCCGGTCAAACAATCAATTTGAGTTATTGCAACTATGCAACATTATGCTGCGTCCCTTGTACATTTTGTACAGTGTTCGTTGACAAGCCACAAACACATCGCCAGTGGACAAAAAATGCCGACCTGCCTTCATTTGGATGTTGTCGCAGTTGTAGTAAATGTGGCTGTTGTTTTAGTTGTTCCATACGACATATTTAATTAAATTTCAATTAAGTTAACACTTTATACATTTTATTTATTTGTGACATAAATATTTTACCATTTAGCACTTAAAGCGTAATTACATTGGTGTTGTCGTTGTCCTTGTTTGGCTTTTCTGCTAGCTTAACATTAGCAACAACAACAACAATGGTCACTACAATGACAAAGACAACAACAAATACTACGACCACTAACTGTTCCCATATGTGCCACCCTGTTTAATTGCAACTGCTCTTGCCACACCACGATTGTAAATTCAGATGGTGCCAGCAGTTTTTGCCACTATGAAAAAATATATTGTGTTATCTACTCAATATTCATTCAAGAATAAAATAAAAATTCCCTCTTCAATTGTAATTTGATACAGCATTAGTAACGAAGCTTAAAGTATGCTATAAAAAAAACTATTCTGTATTTAAAATCCATTCAATACTCTAAAACGGTACTTTATTGTATTTGAATAAATTTATACTTTTTTTTACCAAAACAAATGCTAAAAATAAATAAGACAAGCAAAAAAAAAAATTAATGTATTATTTATTAGTATTTGTCTGGTGTATAAAACAAATATTATTGTTATTGATTAATGATCACAGAATGTCACACAAACTGCTTGGAGGCAATGTTTGATATAATTGTATTATACAAAATGGTTCACAATGCTTCAAGTTTGTAGAGTATTCACGCTGGTAATTTCAGCAAATACCACTTAGACTGCGTAAACAATAATCGTTGACCACCCAAAAACAATATATTGATCCTCCTGTGTCACATTACAATAACCATCAGTGTGCAATTAAGGTGCCCTGTATTGTATCGAGTATTTTTACAATTGGCCATGTTTTTATTTACCACAATTCCAAACAGCTGAGCTGCGTTTGCCCGATTATGGCACACACATTACATTGGTCAAAACAATAGCATAACCTTAATTATATTGCTAGTTAAACAAACGCATTTAGAAGTATAATTAGTATTTGTGCTACGACCAACAAAAGAGAAATAGAGAGAGAGAGGGAGAGAGATAGAGATAGAGATAGAAACAGACTGACAGAGTGCAAGCGGAGGCAGGTTGGCAGTCAGTAGTCGAATTACGCTTCATTTGTTTTTCACATTTGATTTGGCAAGCTAAAATGCTTTGATTCATGTGGATGTATGTGCCACACACATATACACACAAACATATATAGAGACACACACATTAACAGGAGTTTGGCTTTGAAATGGTTAATGAGATAAAGCAAGTGTAGAGCCGATGTCTACTGAAAGCAAACAGTGAAGCCAAGCAATAAAAGCGGATGTGTTACTAAGACATTTATGTTATCTGCTAATGCCTAAATACACAAATACACAGAAGCACACTTTAACACACACACAAATACGGATAGAGTAATAATACCAGTTACGGCATTTGTAATGAGGTGTTTGTTACATTTAAAGGTTGTCGTCAATGAACTCAAGTCAAGTTCATAAAACCAATTATAAATATTTTATGTACCAGTACAAATGACTATAAGTGTTTTGTATGTATATGTATATATAGTATATATATTAGTGTGTGTGTATGTGTGCTGAGTGTGTGTGCTTACTTGGGACCATATTCAATCTCGATTAGTTGGACTTGACATAATTCAAATGATTTATGTATTTGCCAGACAACATTGCAAAATACCCCAATCACACACACGCACACACTCAAACAGATCCACACATGCATAAATGTTTGTTGAGAGAATATATACTTGTTATTTGAGCTATAAACTAAATTTTGTGCCGGCTGTGCCCAAGTCTTGGGTTTATTGACAGGCAAGTCAGTGCGTTGGCACATACAACTCAATTAAGTTGCACGTCAAGCTGAAATTCACACACAATTTTGAGGAAACTGAGACGAAGAAATTGGAAAGGGAAAGTCGAAAGTACTTGAAAATTGTTGCCTACATTTTGGGGCTTACCGAGCAGTTTTCCAACTGAAATATCACGCAGTGGCAAAAGCAATTATAAGACCGAAATTCGTTAACCGCAGCGCAAAGCATTTCGAACATTTCATTTAAAATGGCAAAACCGGCGAAACCACATTTAAGATGAATTACAATTCTATAACTGTCACAGTCGGCTAACCCCAAAAGTCGATGTCCCTATGCCCCTGTCTCCTTAATTTAAATTTCGAATTTGTAAAAGTCGCATAAATCAAAATAATAGCGCTTAGACTGCCCGTTGCCAGCTAAATGATTAATCAGAGCGAGAAAGTAAATTGAAATTATAATAAATCAAGTAAGAGACAGACTCAGACTCGGTGGCGAAGTTGAAATTGGAGGTGGAGATGGAGGCGGAGATGAAGTTTTTTAGGCGGCGTGACCTTAAAACAAACGACATTTAATTAAAAATTGTACAGTCAAACAGAAATTTAACCAGCACTGGAATATCAATTAAAAACTAAAGATAAAATCGAATGTAGGCGCAATTAAACTAAGGAAGTAAATCAGACTACGGTATATGTTTATATGGGATAATAAGTACTAGACGAAAAGTATAATTATCTATAGATACACCAATTTCAAGCTTATTGATATTTGAAATTGAAAACTTTTTCATATTTCCACCCATTTGCTATTTTTGAAATAGTGCAAAAGGAAAAATAGCTATAAGAATTAATAAGTTGCTTCAGAACATATTCATATGCACATATATATCTATAGAAGGGTAGACTAACTGTATGGTATGATTGTGCGAGTGTGTGCGTGTGTGGGTAGGTGGTTTGTTTGTATTTAGTTTTGTGTTTAGCAGAGTTTCCGCTAGCCGTGTGATTAATGATCTGTTTTTTGGTCTGGACGAAAGCTTTTGCCACCGGAAACAAAACTTGGCCACAAACCACAACTGGAGCGAGCCAGCGGTCACGAGAGATATAGTTAGATAAATAGAGTGGCTGTGCAAAATGGCCCAAACGCACGTAGTGAAAGCTAATGGCCAGAACAGCAGGTGACCAGAAAGCAGGCAACAAGCCAAAACTGATGCCCACAAATCCATTGTTGCTAACACATTTTGAACATTTGTTATAGATTTTCAAAAATGTTACAATATTGATTGGAAAAAGCGTATAAGGCAGCAGCTCAATGTGAGTTAACCGGACTGTTGTCCGTGCCAATGACTACATATAACCAATTAATTAGCTGACAAAATTTTAGATTTGATTTATAAACTAGATATAAACTAAAGCCTGACAGGCATCATTTAAGGACATGCCAATTGGCTGTGCAATTATACAAATTTGTTTACCATTTAAGCTTATTAAATATAATTAAGCCGCAACTGCCTGACCTCGCCAGTGTGCCATTATGCAAATTGTTGTATATATGTATATATATATATATATATATATATATATATATATATATATGCAAACGCAGAATGGTGAATGCTGAATGCAATGTGCAGGCAGGCATAAAACCACGGGATCCAAAACAGCCCAGCTATTCATTCAATATAGCTGCGAATGAGCCGAGTCTGGTTGGCCTGCTGCAGTCCGTTGGCTTTGGTTATTGTCCTGTTTGCTGCTGCGACAGCTTTGCCTTGCAAATTTACATAAGTTTCTTGTTTTTGTGTCATAAATTACAATTGCTGGGCCCCTATAGTGGGACGCAAACAGGACATGCAGGACACACAGGATACGGTGCACAGAGGACAAATGCTTGCGAGTCAAACAGAAGACGCATCCTGTGCCATCTGTGCGCCAAGTAGAAAACTTTGCCACATGTGAGACTTAATAACAACAATGCATGTTTTTTGCTATTAACTTATCAACTACGTGATGCCCTGTTGGCTTCTCAGAGTTGAGTACAAAACGTAGACATTTGATAAAATTTAAGATATAAGCAAACTATTTAATTACTTTTAGATAACAATACTAAAAGAAAATGTTTTTTCTCAAAACTTTCCTTTAAGGATGCGACATTTTGAATTATGACAAGCTTGTCAAAACTGAACATGGTTTGGCGGCTCGATTAGTACTTGTTAAGTAATTTATATTAATCAATATGACTTCCTTTTTTATCAAAATAATGCGCATTAAATATATATAATTTTATGTATAATAAATTATTTATTGTCATATTTTATTTCTTGATGCCAATTTGATATGTTCAGGAACAAGCACTAACACTAAATGAACTAACCATAAATCGCTTATTTTGCCTTGGCCTTGTATCTTTATCAGTTTGGCAATTAGTCAACACTCATATTTGAATTTTCAGTCAACTTTAATATCAGCAAAATTTTAGAATGAATCTAAAAATTGTTGGAAATATATGAAAAAGTTAATTTGAAATTGTAAGTAATAAACTGAATGCCTTAGCCTAAGTAAGGACAAAGCTATGGTCTAGTGGTGGTAAAGGTTGGATAATTTTTGAAGTTTAAGGTTGTAAAAAATGGTTGTCCCCAAAGTGAAATCATGCAATCCCTTAAGCCATGTGAACGAAATACAAAAACTAATTCGGTTATATCGCGCCAACGAATGCCTATGGAATCCAAAAATCTCTGGTTATTACAATATGGCATTAAATGAGAATGCCTGGCTCCGAATTTCGCGTTCCTTCAACAATCTCTTCACTGTCGATCAGTTGAAGCTGCATATATTGTCGCTGTGCTATTACTTTGCCCAGGAACAGGTGGCCCTAAAGCAAAGTCAATTGGGTGGTTATCAGTATGAGCCACAGCAGTCCTACTTTGAGGACCTGCAGTTCTTACATGCAACAATGTCAAACAGTGTAAATGTGAAGGCATTTGAGGTTTGGGATTGAAACATAATTTAATCTTTTTTTACATAATTATTATGTTATCGTTTACAGGTAGACAATGAAATCAACTATCTTGCTGTGGATAGTTTTCCTTCGCGCAGCAGCGAGGAAAGTATCGACAGCAAAAAAGTTAATTTTCAATTGCCTTTGACATTGAATAAAACAGTGGATATTTTGAAGATAAATAGTAAAATTCAACTACCGAAACCACCGCTTGAACTCAAAGCAAAGCCAAATGAGTTACGAGCTACTTCCGGCAACGATTCTTATTATGCCACTGCTGATAGTCAAACCAGATCACCCAATTCCACAATGCACAGGTTCAGCAGCAACCATAGTCTGTGCAACGATTATGGGAGATGTAATTATAATCAAGATCAGCTTTTGTACATGAATGCAATACCAACTGGGCAAAGAGTTAGCAGTCACCCTCTGAAAAAGGTGTTGACTGGCAGATATAGATGCCGGCCAAGATGCAGCAATGCAGAGGATTGGCAGAGCTATAACGATGTAGGTAGTAGGGAGATGCCATGCAGAATGAGTGATGACAGGCAAAACGACACATATGAATATAACCCCTATATTGGAAATTCACGGCAGATAATTTGGAAGAAGTCGGGTAACGATCCCAACAAGCCACTAGAAAATTACAATAGCACTGAGTCTCATTACTTAATGCGATCGCTTAAGGCAGCAATCAATCGAGATGGACAAAGAGCTAACCAGAATCCACTATCTCCACCGCGTTTACCATCTGAAGACAATGTACAACCACCTCCCAATAGCAATCACATAACTCCATATCAACAATTGATACAATTCGAAAGAAAACTACCAAGAAATGCAACTGCTAGTTATTACCCAGAGGATCAAGATCACAATAACCCGCACACAACCAAAAAGGAGCTCCGTTACCCTTCATATGGTCGGCCGGGAGGGAGTTTTAAAGAAGAGTCTACGACAGATTTGAAAGATGCTAAAGCAGGCGTGTCCAAAAATGCCTTCACTCAAGCACCGGACGATGATCTATGTGTGGCTGCCAGAGAGTTTGATTCTCCTAATGACAGAAGTAGCTTGAATAAAACATCCGAAAATAGTCCTTTAGAGTGTCCAAGAGACCTAAAAATGCAGCAAATGAGTAAAGAGCTTTTGGAGCGCCTACAAAGTAGGGGGCGTCAAAATGATAATCGAGAGAGCCTTGAGGAAGATAATCGAGATAGAAAGAAACGATCAATTAATGAACATTCAAAAAGGTCTTCAGGAAAAAATGGCGAACAGCCTTATATTCCCTTATCATATCAAGTCGAGTCTAAAGGGTCTCACGTAAACCAACGGTTAAGTTCCACCAAAGCACCCTCATCAAGTCATCAAGGCAGATTTAGTTATGAATGGGCCTATTGCCACGATAAGGATCAAGCTGAGTATGGTAACATTCGACAAGGTCAACAGACTCAACGGTTTGATAATGGTTATTCCTCGCCAATCAAAATCAAAGCCCAAGGAGGCAATGATGGATACCCATTTGCAAATAATGGGAAATATAGATTAAGCCAGCAAGGCCCAAAGAAGATAGAACGATGCCGGTGTGAAGATGAATATGTCGATCAAGAAAAACGTGGGCAAAAAGATCGGCAAAATGATCCCAACTATGTGCAACGCCAATGGAAATATGCCGATGATCGGGGTACAATCAGAGAAAGATACACAGAGCAAGATCCGAGCTATGGGCGAGCGATTTGCGAAGATCTCGTTCGCGATTACAGTGAACAAACCTCAAAAGGAAATTTGAGAGGCAATCGAAAGTACAATAATGATTACCGCTTCGAGCGGGAAGGCTACGAAATAACAGAAACTCTATACAACCCCAGAGATCATAGAATACTTCGATGCCAGGCCAATCAGCCGGAGAACTGCGCAAGAACACAATACTATAATCTTGATTGTAGGAATCCCGTTAATGCGAAAAATCAGATCGATCAGGAACACTACAAAAGAGACGAAAGGGAGAACATGTCAAAAATGCAATATAAAAACGAATATACTACCGAAGAGGACAACTTCGGTAAATTTTTCAACAGCGAAAAAACAGCCTGTGGGAAAACAAACGGAGGAAATCGCTACAATGTCGAGGAGAAAATGCAGGATTGCATTTGTTCTACAGACGAAGAGGAATTAGAGATTGTAATGGGCAAGAAGTCAGTCTCTCGTTGTGATGTAGGCGTTGAGACAGAAATTGATATGTCGCTCACTGATCGACAAAAGAAAACCATGTGCAAATGCTCGGAGGAATCTCTAACAGCATCCATGAATAACGGAAAGAAAACCAATTCATATGAGAAGCCCAGGACGGCCAAGTCTTTCAAGAGATTAGGCAAAATCTGTACGAGCAAGCCACCGTTGCTTGCGAAAAATCCAAAGGCCAAGTCCACAGACCCAGCTGTGTCGAAAGTGGATTCATTGAGGCATCGGATGGCACCATCAACTGGAGCTAAGCCGCGTGTTGTGCGTAGGCAACAAAATAAACTGGAGGATGAAGTCGTAAACAGTAAGTTCATTGATCTTTAGTTTCTTGCATTCTGATCGGTGGCATTACTCAGAATTCCAGGCCCTCGTCGGCCGTCCACATCGATTCGTCCCAAGGGGAAACCTGAATAATGGAAATCAAACGACCGAAAACAGGCCAACGAATTCGCCCAGAAAGACACAAGGCGCTTCGAGCAAGTCCTTGTTGAATAAATTAACCAAATGGGAATCTCGAGCTGATTATTCTGAACACAGTCAAGCGATCTCTACAACTAATCCATTTCTTAATCTAAATTTTGATGCTTCAAATGGAGAAGCAATTGTAATATACCCGCCAGTTCAAAACTTTCGTGCCTCACAAAACTCATGCAACATGAGCCATGTTGATTTAGACGATTTTCGAATGTCGGCGGAACGATTTACGGCACATACCCAAAGTAATCCGAAGCGATCCACTAGAAACTAGCACCCTAAGCAAACCATATCTAACCATAGCTGTAGTTTTCTCACACATTTCCCCTCCATAGCTGAATTAAATGTATCTCTACAACTGCTTATATTTTCTACTTGGACTTGTTTAGTACCCTAAAAATAGTAAAAGCATATTTAGGGGCGTTATGCTTCAGTGCTACGTAAGGATAAATGATTTTCTGGCATTCCAGTTGTGTCGTTGGGGATATTCCTAACTTATTGTTTCCTTATCAGTGAACTTTTCTAATAAACTTAAGAATCTTTTTCGGAAATAATCCCATAGCCAACTGATTTAAATAGATTTCTTATTTTCGTATTAATATATATTTAAATATACATAGTTGGTCATAGTGTGTCACAATTTGTAAGTATAGTCGCTTGACTTGTATTACTTGATTTTAGGAGCATCAATTGACTGGGAGCACCAATTGACTGGGACAGTAAATATTTAAAATTTTAACTAAAATTTTTAAATTTCATAATTTTTTCATTTTGATCATTTTTAAATATATTAAATTCAGTTCAGCAAAACAAAAACAAAATTAAGTTAATTTTCTCTTTCTTTATCCTAACAGAACTAAATCACTTGCATAGCATTCAGCAAAAATAACTATAAATAAAATAATTCTACAGGCTTACAAAAATCATGTAATAACGTAATTCTGTTCATAAATATTTTTAAGATTCGGCCTTATCAAAAATAAAAACAAAAGTATAAATTAAAATGGGAAAGTCGGGGGCATTAAAATTGCTGGTTACTATATCACAATTAATATCTACCAAATAGACAGAATTATGAAGCAACTTAATATTTATTGTTTGTTCTGTGTTGAAATTAGGGACAAGAGAGAGAGAGAGAGAGGGTGAGAGGATGGGAGTGGGTGACACAAGCATAAGTTTTTGCCTGGCAACTTATATTGTTGCCAAGCAAGGGCCAAGTTGAGTGCTAGGAGCTGTCTGTGCGAATCCGGTGCTTCAGGGCAGGCAGGCGGGTAAAGGGACAACTTGGCAGCTGTAATGGCCATTCCATTTGGTGAGCGAAAGGGCGCTGAAGACGTGGCATCCTGTCGCGGAGATGGACGGTTGGCGGTGGAGGAGAGCCGTGTTAGCCACAGGAGCACTGCACAGCCACGTAAGCACGTTTTAAATTGAATTTCGCTGTAAGGCAAGAGCCGTGCATGTCAGCATAACTGACGCACTGCGGCTGCAAGTGGACAAGCACATAACAAATAAAATGTGGCATTATTAAAATATTTCCTCTGCTTCTGCACTAGTTTTGGTCTGCCTCATCCCTTATCTGTCTCACACGCCTTATGTAAACTGAGATACTATTAAAACGCATTTAAAATGCTAATTGCATTATCATAATGAGCTGATACATAAACTGAAGTATTAATCATTATAACATCTAAGTGAAACATTTTACAATTTTATTGAAGATGTATGAATTTATATAAAAATTGTGAATTGCCGTCAAAATATGTAAATAAAATCATATAAAATGTCGCAGAAAAATAAAAATGATGAGTATTTTAAGGGTGCTTGGCTGGCAAATAACCCACAAAAATTGAGAAAACTAAATCGATGTTAATTATAATGGCAATTGAATTTTGCTTTACAAACCTAAATAAATATGTCACAAAAATTGTTCAAATTGTTCGTATTATTTTTTTAGTTTCATTTCTGACGACGGAAATTGCTGTATTGTTTTGGTGCTGAGCGCTTCTTCAACTATGAACCAACTCAGTTTTATTGTTTCTCTTGTTACACTGAAACATTTAGTGGTTATTGTCGTTTTAGTTGTTGCCGTGAGAGAGCCCCAGTAATTTGCAAAATTTAATCATGCCGCAACTGCCGCGGGGCGTATAAAACAAACCAAAACAAAACTGAAAACAAAAATTACAGACTTAGTCCCAGCAATGCCACGCCACTCACAGCTACATGTGAACTAGATATTGTCATTGCTGTTGTTGTTCTTGTTGTTGTTGTTGTCGTTATTGCTGCTGCGGCCTCTGTCTTTTGTTATTTTACTAGTGTGGAATGCATATTTGTATGCCTAGTTTTCCTTACTATTTTTATCTTTTGTTCAACTGCCCTTTTTCACATTTCATTTTTTTTTTTTGTTTTGTTTTGTTTGGTTTTGAATAAAACAAAATATTATTTTTAAACCGAAAAAATGACAGCCATCAGCCGCAGGTAACAAGAATTTCTGACATATTTATGACCTTAAATTTAAAATTCCAACAATGCATGCCAAAGTAATCCCATTTAGCGAATTTTGCTATGAGCTTAATTTAATCGATTAGTCTGATAAAAATAATCAAAAATACCATAAACTAAATACTTTTTTCAAACTAAATAACATAAGCCTCACATTAAATAGAAAAAAACGGATTGTGCCCTTTCGAGTGTAAAACGAGTGATATAATGCTGATTACTAGTTGACGGCCATAAAAAAATTGAGTTAACAGCTATTAGTACAATAAGGACAAAATTAAAGTTAACACTGACCAACACCCGATAACATAAATTGTCAATTAATTATCAACAGCTTTTAAGGTCGCTGCTATAAAATATTTTTATTATGTTAAATTTTGTTGTTTCTTTTGCACGCTATTTGCAGGCAATTTCAAAATCAATTTCAACGTTATTGTAACAAGTCATGGAAATTTATGAGATACTATAAGGAGTGACAAATCATAATAGAAAATGTTTCTGCTAGATTTAAGTACAGCAAATATATATATATATATATATATATATATTATATAGGATAACACAAGTATTCAGTCGCGTTAAGCAGCTGCATACAAAATTAGACGGAATTGTAAAGTTCGTGTTTGCTGAAATTGGGCTACATGCGTTTGTAATCAAGTAGAATCAAGAGTAATGGCTTTTTTGTGTGCTAGGCGCACAATTTATAAATGCATTAAAAGGTGTTACAATCCAGTGCCGCACATTTATCACGCACACACACACTCTATATATATATATATATATATATATATATATATATATAATGTGTGCGATAATGGAAAAATCGCATTTAAATTGCGTGGCGTACAATAAATTGTTATAATTCTTCACACGACTAAAGTTGGGTGCTCACTGTTCGCAATATTTGATAAATGGATTGACTTCAACTGAATTGAATCGAATTGCTGACCTATGAACAGAGAGTACTCCCTTTGTGTGTGTATTGGAAATGTGCTACAACAAATTATGACACTTTTTCAACGCGACAAGCCCATCGCACGAGTGTCACTCACATTGCGAGCATTTCGCATGACAGGCATTTTATTAGGATCCGCTATTAATTTGCATAGATTTTTCATTGCGGTTCGTTGCCCACATCAAACTTCACAGCCCCAAACAGGCAAACGAGTGCAATTATACTGGTACTCAAAAAATCAAATGCAAAAGTACGAGACAGCAAAATTACAAAATTCCATTAATTTTAAGCAGTCAATCAAAATTGCCAACTTGAAGTCGATTATAATATGCTAATGAATAGCAGACAGGCGGAATGGTTTGACAAGTATTTTTATGGAGGATGTAAGATGCGACCTTATAACTTAAGATGCCACTCCAAACACGAGGACAGACTCAGCAGGTGGCACCTGTCGAAAACAAAAGTCCACAACTATCAACATCATTCATATATATTTATTATCGATGGAGCATACGTGTCGTATGCTTAACATTGCCTGCTTAAGCCAATAACATCATTTCTCATACAGATGATGACAATCTGAAATGATGGGATAAAACACGTGTTAGTCATTTGACACTGGGTCTGATTAAACTATTTCGTTTGAAAAGAAACAATCGCCCACTTGTGCATGGTTTTCAAATCAAACTATAATTTTGGGTCACATATCAGTTTTTTCTTCTGAAATTCGGTTTTTTGATTTATAAAATCAAACAATTTCTGTTATATATATTTTATTCTAAGCAGTTTAAGTTGTAACTTGCTGTATAGGATAGTTTTCAGTTAATCCGCTTGCCAGCTTGCTGATGGGCTTTAATTGAGTGTCCTCCTTAAACAAATGCACAACATATCAACAATTATGATTATATTTATGTTTATGCATTGCCATTGAACTCAAATGAATTTATGGTCTTTGGCACCCGAGTCACTTAACAACGCTTGCATCTTGCAGCAGCGGCATATATATCTCCATATACACATCTTAATAGATAAAATTTCATATGTATTGGTATTTGTGCATATGTATGTCGTTGTCAGCTCAATTAATTGTTGATGTTAACTTACACTTGTTTGCGCTGCGGTCCATCACGGCATAATATTTGTTTATGCAAATTGTGTTTAATTAATACGTAAACAACACAGAAGTCTGCTGGTTTAGTTAACTTTGTTGTTGTTATTGTTGTTGTTGTTGTTGTTGTTGTTGTTGTTGTTGTTGTTGTTGTTGTTGTCGCTGCGGTCAGCATTTTGGTAAAAGAAAATGTGAGTCTTGATGTCAAATTTACCAGTTGGCCACAGACAACTCACACACACATTGGGATAGGTTTATACAAAGACACGGCGCAGTTTGTTTTGGTTGACAACCTTTCTAACAGCACCGACAACTTCAACAAAAATCTGCTTAATGGCTGCGTTTCTATATAGCATGGTCTAGATGCCCACTCCGCACGCGATTATTTAGTTGCTTAGTTGGCTTAAAGCTTTGCCAACAGCAACAAGCATCCAGTAAACGTAGCGTTTAAAAATTCGTTTAGGCATGTTGGCCTACTCACACCCCAGTTGGCAACTAAAAAAGATAGTTAGCGCTAACAATGGCAACATTTCTATACTCTGCAGTAGAATAAATTTCTAAAGAAAGTATTTTTCAAATATTTATTCTTGTCAGAAATGTTACATCAAATTGCTAGCCTAAAACTGAAATAAAAAAACCCATTTGTGCCTCATGGCTGATAGTAATAATGAAATGTTTTCCCTTAAAGCTCAAATTCTTAAAATCAATCGTAATTTCACTTGGATAGTTTAGTTTGTGTGTTGAATATTTTGTTGTCTTGGCAAAATGCTTAACAATGTTTTGATGCTCTTTCAGTCTGTCTATAAAAATGGAAATTTGAAAAATGCTTCGCTTAGCTCAGGCACAAAAGCCGACTGATTTGCATACATACATAAAACATGTTTTTCCACACAAAACCCAATAACAATATAAAAAAGGAGCAAGTACACAGAAAATGTTGTAACGAAATCCTACCAAAAAAAAAAAAAAAAAACCTTTCAACGGAATTCAAATATTGAACACGTTTTTTTACTTTGGAAATGTATTTTTCGGTATGTACGTGTGTTGTGTATGTGCTTCTAGATTTATGCCACATTTCAATTGCATTTTGGGCGCGTCGCGAATAAATAAAATAAAATAGGTCTCAAGTGATGCACAATTGTTAATAAACGTTTCGTTATTGTTATTTATATTTTTGTATACTTTACTTTCAGCTATTGGGCTGTGACCAACATCGATTACATTCACTCGCGCACCAGCAATCGCGTCTTCATGATGATCTTCTGTGTGTGGACGGCGGCAGTGATTGTTTCCTTGGCGCCACAGTTTGGCTGGAAGGATCCAGACTATTTACAGCGAATAGAGCAGCAGAAATGCATGGTATCCCAGGATGTGTCCTATCAGGTGAGCCAACACCTCCTGTTCCATTCTGCTTTTGATTTCATACTATGCATTTGTTTTTTCTGTGCAGGTATTTGCCACCTGTTGCACTTTCTATGTGCCACTTTTGGTCATCTTGGCGCTATACTGGAAAATCTACCAGACGGCAAGGAAACGCATTCACCGACGACGACCAAGACCAGTCGATATGACGGCTAACAATAATCAGGTAATTGGTTTAAACATTATACAAACAAAATAGATTCCTTAAATTTATATAATTGATCTGAATTTTCATTAAATGACAATTTAAGCTTATCATTTAAAGTTAGTTATCATATAAACTATTACAATAAAAGTACCAATACAAATATTACTGCAAATACTTCCAAGATAAAGCAATTAAGCCTTTTATTTAAAATTTACTATTATATTTCTTACAGACTCTCATAACTTGCTGAAATCCTTTTCATGTGTTACTAGTTTAATTTCTTGGCAAGTTCTAACTACAATTATTTAATTAAAGCTAAACCACATAATAGATTTATTCTGAGTGTCTAAATTATAGTTATATGAAAATTTATATTTGAAAATTTACCATTAAAAGTATGTTATTATATTAACTAATACCATAGTTCAAATGTAAATCAATTAATTGTTTTATTTTATAATTTACTATTATAATTCATTAACACTTCGCTAACTTGCTGAAATCCTTTTAATGTTTTACTACATTATTTATTTGATTAAATTATAATTTAACATTGAAAGTTTTGCCACCGCACACTTCTTGTGTGGCCCAGCTAATTGCTTAGAAAATCACTCTTCATAAGACCACACATTCACGTACTCACTGGGCCACCACACAATTTGCTTTTTGATCAGCAAACCTTGCAATTACCCACTTTAATGAAGTTAATCGCGAAGGTAGCCGTAAAGTGGACTAGGCCATGGCCCAAGATAAAGGTCAGACCACAGTTGAGAGCCCCAAGGAATAATGGGATGCGGAATAAACTTAAACTTAACATATGCAAGATGCCCACGACTTGGCCAGTCTAAATCGTGCTCGACTTGGCCCTTTGAGGCCAAATGTAATTAGGCAGCTTCCAACTCCATTCAAGTGTGTTTAAAAATGCATTTTCAAATTTAATGCTGATCTTCTGCGTTGAACATGAAAGGCAACTCACTTAGAGGTCCGGCAAAAAAATTATAGAAATATAGTTGCCAAGCAACAAAAGTAAATTTTTTTTGCTTTGTGCTCTGAGTGCCTCAACTTAATCTTTTAAGGTTTTGCCGAATGCAATTTGGTTTTTACCAATTTGTGTAGGTGGCTCTTCTAGTAAATACCTTAGAAAATGCTCAACTAAATCAATCAGTTTGTACAAAATTATACATTTCCAGGTTAACATACAAACACTCAAAATAATAGAGCCTCATTCTTGTGTCAAATTGGCTGGCAGACAAATAACTTAAAAAGAGCATTCAAGCTTCGTTGTTGCCATTGTTAAGCTCTTTGTGTTTCCATCTGTTTCTCATTTCATTATTTTGTATAAGCTGGCACATTCTTAGAACCAGCTACTTAGCTTAAGTTTAATGCTTTGACTAAATTGAAAATGACCATTTGTCGTGGAAATGTTTGCAACCACTTACCTACACATATACTTACACACACACACTTACAAACCCTCTCTTATGCCAGGGACCCGTGGACAGTGTGAAGCTGACAAAAAGTCATTGGAATCACAAATTCAATGCGCAAACAAGACAAGTTGTCCACTATTGCCAGCGTTCACATATCCAAGCCATGTCCGGTCCATGTTGCTTTTATCTGTGTATGTATTTACTTTTGTTGCTTTAGCATTGGCATTGGTATGCGCACACACACGCACAAAAAGAAACAGCTACAGCTATACACATCCATTTAGTGCCACTCACTCACCTGACCTGCTTGTTGATTTTAAAATATATTCAACCCACTCAGCACAGGCATTTTGATGCCCTTCTTACCTCAAGATAAGCTAACTCAGTGGATCCACTTGCTAGATAGATAGATAGATTTTAAACCCAACTCTTTAAATATAAATGAAAAGTGGATTAAAAAAATTATATTATTGTAAATATATCAGAACTATAATTGTATTATATGTTATATTGTAATATAAGATATTCATCTTAAACTCCTTTGTGCTCCAAAACGACTTAAATTAATTTCACCCAGCTTTCGATATGACCTTAGCTTTTCTGTCCTTTTCGACTATAATAAAATTTTATTTCATTAAATGACGCTGTCAGCATTTGCCAGCTTTAAAATTAAATAAGTTAGTCTTCAGATGTAATTAAGCTTAAATCTTGTATATCTCACATATTAGGTATTGGTATTTAAAAGAGTATTTGGGCAACGACTGGGCAATGTTTTTTTTTAAATTATTCTCTTGTTATTCATTTCTTTATTTAACTAAATGCTTTCGAATTGAAAATTTCTTTCCTGCAACTTGACGAGGGTTTATACTTTCGTACAACAACATCAACAACAACATTGCAACAGCAACAACAACAACATTAACTGTTTCAATACACAACCCACTGCTCGCCTGCTGTGAGCTTCGTTGGAATTTTCTCTCCCCTTTTTTAAAATATATTTAATAATGATTTGTTGTAGAAAACTTTTGGATACTTGGATACAACAACAGCAATTAATAGAAAAAATTCTTGTTTTTTGCTTTTGTTGGCAGCACATAAATTGTAGTTAATTGCATTTTCATTTAGCATGTTTATTGCCAATTCCAAGTTAAACTGGCAACTAGCAGATGACTGAATAATACGATCTACAATTGATTTAAAAAGCAAGCAAAAAAAAAAAAAAAAACAAAAGAAAACTATGTGTTTAACTGCGCGAATTTAAGACATAGAGATAAATATATTTTGTTTAATTCTTTGTAAGAGATTTAAGCTAAAAGTAGTTTTAGATAAATGCAAACGCAAAGCAATAAATTTAAAAGGGAAAAATAATGCACGTCCTTGCATAATCATCTCTTAAGCTGACCCAAAAATCTTTCCCAGAACGTACTAAATGTCACACAAAGTATCCTTTCATCCCAAGGTGTGTTCGAACGCATTGATTTTGCAATTAACATAACACTCGCTAGTAAAAGGCAATTAAACAAATTGAGCGGACAGGTATTATCTGTAATTTAGCTATGGGTTTAATGCCACACACACAACTGGCCGCAGCAACTGTGGCAACAACAATGATAACAATAACAAACCACACACATTAATAATAATGTAACATTAAACACAAAAAGCAATCGGTCTTTGAAGTGTCCCTTGGCCAAGCGATGCTGACAACAACGCCCAGATGCTTTGCTCCCAAGAGCATTGATAATAATCTTTTGTTGTTGTTGTTCTTCGTCCCCGCCTTGACCACTTGAACATAATCACAATTACATTTGCAAGCAACAACAGCCGCCAAGTGACGGTAGCCACAGCGGCTCAAATTGATCGCTCGAGAAATTGACATTATGACCATGGCCATATGACAAGCAGCCAGGGCCAGGACATTAGCAGGTTGAACATATTTTTTCTAAGT
Organism: Drosophila dives; assembly: GCA_035042365.1. Classification (NCBI taxonomy): domain Eukaryota; kingdom Metazoa; phylum Arthropoda; class Insecta; order Diptera; family Drosophilidae; genus Drosophila; species Drosophila dives. The sequence goes on along the minus strand of JAWNLJ010000133.1, from coordinate 3,572,215 downwards.
CGTCCACATGAGACACACTTCTTCAACTTGTGTTGTTTTCTTCTCTTTTTTGCACAGCAAGTGTAACAACGTTAGCACTCGACTACAAAAGCAGACATAAAAAGATTTAAGAAAAACACATATTTCATTAAATTTTTATAAACTTAGATAAACTGTGCATTAAATCATAATTACAATTTTAATTAAATTAATAATTAAAAACAAAAAAAAACTTCTAATTATCTTTTGTAAATATTAACCAGCAAAAAATTAAAATTTAAATATTAGCGTAAATAAACCATTTTTTTTATAATACAAAGAAAAACAAATACAAATATAAATAACACAAAAAATGTTTATATAGATATTGATTAGGTTGGTCTGTGTAAATAAATAGAAAACATTTTTGTCAATCACTTGCGCCATATATAGGCCACAGTCAGGCAGGCAGCATAAATCACATTTAAGGAAATTATTAGATACACACGCACACACACAACACACAGCTTACTGTAACATCAAAAGACGTAGACACACACACTCACACACACAGAGAATGATAGGGAAGCTCAACACATGTCTCACAAGAAAAACAATTAAATAAGAAAACAATTTACATAAATTAGCCAAAGTGGCAAAATGGCTTCGGCCAAGTATCGTTTATGCAAACGCTTAAATAAATGTGCACACACACAGGCGCGCGCACACACACAAACATACACACACGTAAGCACACACTAGTGACAGCTGACATGCACATCTACATAAAATACACATTGAGCTGGGTTTACTTATCGTCGATTCTGCTGAAAAGTGTGGTACACTTTACTACACAGGGGGTAGGAGCAGTGCACACTTCGGTTATGTTATATTTGACTGTGTGTATGTGTGTTACTGTGTGTGTGGTTTACTTTAGTGTATAACTAACTTTAATGTGCCATGTAGTTTAACTTTCAATCTAAGCCAAATGCCAAGCGAAATCCATGGAATTTATGACCAAGCGTTCACGAGCAACTTTCTGCCATTTTGGTGGCACGCCAACTGGCCAACAATGTGCCAGAAATGCCGTAAATTAAAGTTATCAGCGATTAAATTACGCATTGATTAGCTAAAGCAACAATAGCAAAAGCAGATCCTCTTTGACGCAATCTTTGGCATGTAAAATTTGAGCAAGGACGCAAATTCAATTAGCGTGCTGCGAACAAATGCGATTATTACAGAAATTATATTTTTGCGGCAAAAAAGTTGTTTTGCCTAAGGCTGCGGAAAATTATAAACTGAATTGGGAATAGTTAACGGATCTATGGATACTAGCTAACCCCAAATTGTTGATTACTTTGATGCTTGGAGCGGAATATCGTTGAATAACAAGGAGATATTAAGAAAGTTTGGATTTATAAGGAAATGAAAGCGCCTTCTTCTAACTTTTATATCTTATTCCCTTTTGTTCATGACTTTTGCATTCGTTTTTATTGATTCACTGTTAAATAAATAATGATTTTCAATGTTTGGCTGATTTCTTAGTAATTTTATTATGATTAATTTATGTTAAATTATATATATATATATATATATAACATATGTATATATATATATATATATATGTATATATGTTAAAGTTAAGGTTTATAGCTAAAGGACACAAAATTTCTTGCTTGGGCAACTATAATTTCGGTTAACTAATAACCTTAAAGAAGACTTCAATTTAATGGCTGTCTGCTGCCAGTTGGATTAGTTTGCTCCTCAAAACGACGTCTAATTAAGCACACAGCTTTTAATATTTAATAAGCTGACCTAAACCTTCAACACTTGCCCCCAAATCCAAGCTCAAAAATGAAATGCTAAGTGGGCCATACATGTGAGGAAGCAATTATACTTTTGTTGTCCTACCCACAAAATGAAGGTCAAATATGTAGCTACAAATCCATTTAATACTATTTGCGCAAATATTCACGCCATTTGGGAATACTTCAAAAGCGTTGCGAGGGGGCTCGAGTTGTAAGAAGGCATGACCAGGCACACTACAAACCCAATGTCATTTTCATCTTCTTCTTCTTGCTGTGACTACGGATTTTTTTGTTCTCGGCAAATTTCCGCACACGAACGCAAAATCAGCATAATTTTATTTATTTAAAGCAATATCGACTTTGTAAAGGGTCAACATGGCAATGTCTAGAACATTGACGATGAGCCAAAAGGTTTGACTACTCAATTACTTTAATTTGGTGGGGATTGAAGGCAACGACAACAGCTACCAAAAAAAAAAATGAGAAAAAAGCAGTCAAGAAGAGAAAAGGATGCAGCCGTAAGAAGTAAAAAAAAAATCAAAGAGGTCAAACACTTGAAACAGTCAAGCGTGAAATTTATTTTGAACAGGCTGCGTAGTTAGTTGGGGCTGCCTCCTTCTGGGGCATTGAGGTGGCATGGGGCATGTGGAAGTAATGTGGAATTGGAACTGTGGCGTGACTGGAACAAATACACACAATCCTTTTCGAACGTATCCACTTACATATGCATATGTTGAGGGCAACAAAAAAGAACATGCGATCGGCTTTGGCTCAGCTCAAACTCTGATATGCGTACAAATTGCGGTTTATTGAAGTGTAAGGCACAACAGCAACCAACACAACAACAACAACCACAACAACAACAACCACAACAAAAACAGCAACTATAAATTCCCACCCATTGTTATTCATTTTAATGCTGTGCCAAAAACTATGGACTTAATTTATTATTCCAAATCGATGCAGCTCATCATAACTAAATTTATATCTTTTCACTGTTTTTCACTTTAAGCCCGATGCGATAGCGCCAACAGATACAAAACTTAATCGTCTGCGGCAACGTCTTGGCCGATTCTCAACGGCCAAGAATAAGAGCGGTGGTGCTGGCGGAGCTTGTGGTGGTGTAGCTAGTAGCACGGCTCTTGGTTTAGTAGATGGCAACTCCACAAACACCGTAAACACAGTGGAGGACACCGAGTTCAGCAGCTCGAACGTGGACAGCAAAAGCCGAGCCGGCATTGAGGTAAGTGCCAACAAAAGCATTATCAACATCAACAACAACAAGTGCTGGGTATTTGAATTTTTGAAATGGGATTTTGGTGTGAGTTTATATTTTTTGGGTATGGTCTGTGCAAATTTAAAGCAAATTTCATAACGCCTGACATGTGCCTAACGATCTGAGTTTGCTTCCTGAGTGCACGCATTCTACGAAAAAAAAAAGATGGCTAAAACGAAAGTACAAAAATAAATTCTTTGTCCAGTTCGTGCGGTGTTCTGAGTCCAGCGTAATCTGTGTTAAATCCAAATAGAAACTTTGCACATGTCGTTAGATAAACATAAAGTAAACCTGACATTTGATTTATGCACGCATAAATCGATATTTTATACGGATTACGAATACGTCGCGTGTGAGTCAACAAAGGGCAAATTAAAAGACAACCAATAGTATTTGATTTTATTGCAAGTAAATACCCCCAAATGCATATGTATACACATACATATTTATATATATATATATATATATATATATATATACTCATATGTGTATTTGTGAGGTAACAAATACTGCGAATTGCCCACTCAATAGAATTGTGTGTGGCGATAAAATGCAGGCAAAGCTTTTTGTTTATTGACATCCAAATATGTATGTAGACCCATTTTATGTACTTCAATTTCAGATTTTTATTTGTAAAAAATAAGCAGCAAGTTGCAGCCAGACTCACGCACAAACACATTCAATAATAACGCATTAAAGCAAAAGCCACGAAAACCGAAGCGAAACGAAAACCATAAAAGAGCCAAGCTAAATAAATTGCTTGAGCTTTTTGTTGGCATTGGCCACAAGGTGGCTAAGAGTCGAGTGGCCAAAGGTCGCACCGATTCGTTCAGGTTAAGTAATAGCAAAGTCAAATATAAGCTGTGTGACAAGGATACGCCATTGCCATCGCCATTGCCAGCTTCTTTACCATGCAAAGCATCTCCAGATTCAGCCAGACCAAATGAAAACAAAGCCAAATAACAGCAACAACAACAAATATGATAACAGCAACAGGAGATGGAACGTGGCCTAACAAGGCACTCAATACGCCTGAGTAATTGAAGAAAATATGTTGATAGCTTATGGCTAACAGCTTTCGTTTCTGTTCGCTTTGGCCCATAACAACCAAGCAAACGTATTTGCCTTCAACTGGTCAACATAGATTAAATATTTACTTGGGCCAGGTTCCTGTGTGCGTTAAATAAGTGAACTGCCAAATATATAAACACACAATCACACGCATAGCCAAAAGCAAATACATAAATTTATCTTAGTAGTTTTGTTTAATATCAAAATGGGGCGGCCGCGACGACGTTTTAAAACATATTTGGCTTTGAATAAATATAACAGCATAAGTTATATTGCCAACAGGCTTAAAGCTGCCATGTCTAAAAGACATATTTCAAGTCATATTTACTTTATTTCAAAAAAAAAAAGTAACATGCAAGGGCAAAATGCAGCTATTCAAAAGTCGTCATATTAAAGCAAGTGAAAAGTTATTATAACCACGCCATAAATAGTGTTGCCTTTTGGCCACTGAAGCCAAGAGAACGCGCCATTCTTATGCACATTGTTGCCAACTGTAAATAAATTATGGTTCCGCATATTGAATTGCAGTTTGCCTTTCCGTGTCTTTACTTTACGTAAGTATTAAAATCGAAACGCAACCAATCCCAAGTCAATCAAAACTGAACACTTCCTGCAGCATTTGTTTGCAATCCTCTAGCAACGACACAATGACAATGGTGAATGGGCAGCTCTCTTTTGTCAAGTTATACAATTTTCCAATGTCCATTGAATTTTGTATTTAGTTTAAGTACGTTCTTTACAGCTTGTACACAGAGTGCACAATTTTTTTATTTTGCTCCCAATTTGAATATCTCGAGAAATTTGCTTGTTTTAGCTTTGTGTTACCACATCAATTACATGCCTATAACATAGCCCTGTCATATATTATCAAATCAGTCATAAAATTCATTAGGCAAACGTCACTGGCATCTGACTCGTGTGGGCCATTAATTGTTAGCTGAAAAAAAAGAAGAAATTAAAGGCAAGACGCCTGGGCTTTTCTGCAGACAGATAAAATGGCAAGTTTCGGGTTTCACAACCTACCTTTTATTACCTACAAAACAGAAAGAAGGTAAAGACAAATTTTAATTCGTCACGCGTTGGATTTAATTCCACCATTCCATGCAGCGAATTCGCCGTAAACTAGGGATGCGCACTTAATAACATAATGTCCAGAAATCGTTCGTAAAAAGAACTTATTTATTTGATTATTATTATTATTATTACCTACATTTGTTTACTTTGTTAAGCAAGAAGTTGGATTTTGTTAAAGTAAAATAACTAAATTAGCTTTTTTGTTAAACAGCCTTAAGGTAAAAATTTTGAATATATGTCAAAAAAATTTATAATTTAAGATTCTAAGCAATGAAGCCAGCATAGTTATGCTAAGCTAAAATCGATCAAATTAAATTTTTTATCGAAAATGTTAAATTGTAAAACGTTCCTGCCAACTATCGTTTCCATAACTGGAAAATTCGTGATTTTAGCTTAAGCTTTGCACATCTCCCGCCGGTTTGGCGCCACCTGCGCTATTTTAACACTAGATGCTCGTTCGCAAGGCCGTAGACAAAATTTATAACACATAAAATTGATTTTAGCACTTTAAGCTATTGCACATAATGTGGCCGGCACATGCACAATGCTGCTTCAAATTACAGGTGGTTATATGCATTTTAGTGCCCAGAACATGCCGTTAGCAGCCAGCTCAAAATCGATAAATTGTAGCCCTTTATTGACCAAGTGCCGCAAAATCGCCCAACAGACTGGCTTCCTGATTTCGGCAAGCTACCCTGCTGCCGAATTGTGAGGCGGCGCTTCTATAATAGCATGGGCGTGGCAAATATCACCCACGAACTGGGGAGTCAAAAAAGTGTTCCAGCAGCGCACAAATGCGCAACGAGCTTAACGAAAATAAATATTTGCTCAGCCATTTTATTTATTTGGTAAATTTATAACCATAACTGTAGGGCCTAAAGAGCCCATGAAAATTGACGACCCATCGCATTTTGTGGATAGGAGCTGAGCCGGAGGCAGGGAGCATCACTAAAATAAATAAATAAATAAATTTATGAATGCAATTGAAATTGTGATTCGTGTGCAGTACAGATTTGAAATGCTAATTCAGTTAATTTGTATGCTCGGTTCCCAATTTGGTTCGTATCGGTTGATTTTGTTTTGAGATTACGTCAAGAAAATATTATTGCGGCACCATTGACTTATTTTTAGAGATGTAATAATATGTTCTGCTATAGTCTCTTGAGTTACCTCTTAATTTGCACTTTGCTATTTCGACTTCAGAATATTTTAATACTTGGCTTTAGTAAACTAAGCACAGCCCAAAAACAAAATTATGGAACTAAAAAAAGATAAATAGTCTACTAAATTAAAAAATGACATCTGTAAAGGGTTAACGTGTTCTATTTTGAAAATCCAAAAATTTGCGTTCATTTTACTCACAAGCTTGTCTGCATAAAATTAGAGCCTAAAACTAATATATTTTGCTGTGATTATTTCTAGGTACCCAGCACATCGGGCAACCAAATCGCAACCGTTTCACACCTGGTGGCGTTGGCTAACCATCAGCATGCCAGCAGTGCCAAGCATCAAAGACCAGAGGCCACAATCCACCAGCCAACAACAGAGACGCTTAGTAAGGAGGAGCAACCACTGGAGGAACAGCAGCATCAACAGCAGCAACTTGATGAGGCACCGGAGACCGCAACCACAACATCAGCAGACGCAACAGCAGCACTAACGGCCGCGCTTGGCAAGGCAAATGGAAATGGTGGTGTTGGTGGCACTGTGGAAGTGCTTGAGGATCCGCATCTGCAGCAGCAGCTCGAACAAATGCAGGAGCTGCAGAAAACAGCGAAGTGCGGTGGGGCTGGCGGCGGAGGTGCTAGTACATCGAATGCCACAACAATTACATCGATATCAGCGCTGTCGCCACAAACGCCAACATCGCCAGCCATCGCACCACAGGCAGGCCCCATGACAGCAAAGAGCAGCACATTGACTAGCTGCAACCAAGCGCATCCGCTGTGCAGTTCGGCCAATGCCTCCGGTGCGGTAACCCCAGAGCCGCGTACCAAGCATCATCAGCAGCAGCCAACAGCGTCGCACCCCCCACAACAACAACTGCAACAGCAACAACAGCTGTCAAGCATTGCAAATCCAATGCAAAAGGTGAACAAGCGCAAGGAGACCCTGGAGGCGAAAAGGGAGCGCAAGGCAGCCAAAACATTGGCCATCATCACCGGCGCCTTTGTCGTCTGTTGGCTTCCGTTCTTTGTGATGGCATTGACGATGCCGTTGTGTGCCGCCTGCCAGATCAGCGATAGCGTCGCTTCCCTCTTCCTCTGGCTGGGCTACTTCAATTCCACACTGAACCCGGTAGTTGCCAATTATAATATGACAAAAATCAACCATTATCGACTCTTGTCGAATATTTAATAATACAACTATCTGAATTATTATTATAATTTTTTTATTTTTGTTTGCAATAAGTATTTTGAAAGGCAACCAGTAATCAGGTTTCGACCGAGTAAAGCAATTTTAAGATTTATTATTGAGATTGAAAGAAAAAGTATTAAAAAGAGACCTGGTTTTAAAGGATATTTATTGCAAAAATGCAGCTTAAGAATTCTGTCTCTATGCTGATCAAAAGCTGTATTACAGAAATGTGCACTGAATATTGAAAACAGAGTCCACAAAAAAGCATCTCTAAAAAACCGTTAGCCCATTTTACCTGACCTTTGAAAAAAACACACTAAATACAAAAGCAGTATTTTTAGATTTGAATGTATATTAAGTAGCTGGATTACAATTCAAATTACACGCCTCTACATCTGTCCAACTTCCACTCGAGATTGTCCAGTGGACAAACGGAACGCGAACGCTGCCAACGCGAAATGCAGTGAAAATTAAATACATGGCTGCAGACGCCCCAGGCGACAACGCAGACGTTGCTGTTGGTGTTTTCAAGGGTGCTATAGGCCTGGCACTCAATACACGGATCCATAACATGATTGCGGCAAATGGCAGAGTTGTCAACAAGAATGTCAAATGCCCAGAGAGCCACATTATTCCACTTCTCCACAACAAAGCGCTTTGGAGGTGAACCGCTGCCGGCACTGTCGTTGGATCTCTGCTGATCTTTGGAGTCCATGATGCTGATAGTGATTTGTTGAAAATCATGATTTACGAAAATAATCAATTTATTAAGTGATTTGATTACTCACACTTTAATATTCAAGAATATAGAAACCAAATATATTTTTCACAAGTGACACAAGTTCGTTTAAGAGACAATTTTACAGATGGGCTGCCAACTCATATTTTCTTAACCATCAAAATCTTTCCCAGTATTTTTTGGTTATCCGAGTATCGATGCACAAGTACAAATAAACATTAATTTACTCATGTATACTAATTTACTCATGATTACTCATGTACTCATATTTTAATATTCTTTGTATTGTTTAATACTGTGAGAGATAAGCGTATATTGAGAAGCCGCAAAACAAATCAAGAAATCTTATTATTATATATTAGTACACATATATTATATTATTATATATATTTATGCAAGCAATAATTAAAAAACCCGTGTGTTTTTTCTTAATTACAGGTGATCTATACGATATTCAGTCCCGAGTTTCGTCAGGCCTTTAAGCGAATACTCTTTGGCGGTCACCGGCCGGTGCATTATCGTAGTGGGAAGCTCTAGATAGTGCATGCGAAGAGGCGAAGGTAAGTGTCCATCTTTGCACCTATATCAAATAATACAAACAACATCTAACTGTATATAATACTGTCAGCATTAAAGACATAGCAAGCAATTCCATTGCACTCACTTCCATACTTTTTTTAATTATTCTCAATTTCGCGCTACAAGTTTTAATTTCCAAAGCTGCTTTCGAAATTGATATTACTAAAGCATGCTGAATAATGTTGTTGATGCTGCTGCAGTTAGAATGTTCCAAGTCTTTCAAATTAGGTGTCAACGTTTTGCATTTTGCTTTGCGCTCCCAATCTTTAAAAACCCACTCAGTTCGGACGACCATGGGAAATTGCCGGTGGCATACACATAGATTTGAATTGGAATCGCTTTGTTGCCAGCTTTCCAATGCCTGCGCAACTTGAAACAATTTGTTCGCCACACCAAAAGTGCTGGCAAAAGTTTCGAAGCTCGAGTCCAAAGTGAAACTTTTATCAACGCTTATCGCTGCTGTCATCTGCATGCGATTAACTGTTTAGAATCGCCTGACGAATGCAACGGCTAACGGATACCGTCCAATAGCACAAACGAGTTATTCGAACTACGGCCCATCACAGTGCTGAACCGAATGTCGCGCAACTTAAAGCTTATATACAAAAACGCGTGCCTAATTCCCCCCAACAAAAAAAAAAATGCCTTGGATAGTTTTCCATTTGCATTTGCAGTAACAGCAGCTACAGTCTACCATCTGAGCTTAATTAGAGGGTGGCATCTGCGAGTGACAACACTTAATTCTTCAGCAATCATTAATTTTTATTTATTAAAGAGTTAAATAAAGTATCATTAATTTGAAATTCTGTTTTCTGATTGAGTTGTGTAGTTTGTATCTCATGGATAAAAGTTTACAACTAATGACTTTTTGCACTAAAAAAAACCAACACTTTACAGACGATTCTGTTAAAAAAAAAACCAAAGAAATTTAACGGCAGACGGTCTTTCCTCTTCGGGTGAAAATCTATAAATCCACCAAAAAACGTCAAAAGAACGAAAACGAAGGTCACCATAAAAAAAGGACTCACAGCATGTATACCAGGAATGATTTTAGCAAATCAAGAGAAAAAATCATTATATATACATGCTATACATATAGCTAAGGTGTAAATAAGATGAACTACATATTTGTTTAAATTAATAATGACAATGCGATTTTCTAGTGTGGCATTAAGTTTGTAATTTTATTGATATAAAAAGTCTGTTTTTTTTAACAAAAAAAAAAACAGAACGATCTGTGTACTTAAAATATGAAGTAAAGTAATTAGTTATTAAGTTTAGCCGCTAAATCTATTACAGAAATATTCTAACGAAATCTACTTCCATAACTTTTCGTGTGTTTTCCAATTTGAATGTGTAAATGTTAATTATCCATTTAGATGATAAGTATATAGATATATTCTACAGATATTTAAGCTTGGGTTATGATCAGGCTATGTGACATTTGGAATCGTTATAACTGAACCCGAGCACATACTGAAAAATACTACCATCTAGATAAATTGTGTGTATAAAATGAGATATATAAAAGTTAAACCTCAAATAAATTTGTTGACTAATAAATGGCTTTTTGGTTAATACTTACTGGATAGCTAAGCTTAAATAAAACTTTAAGCAAAATTTAATTTAAGCCTATTGTTAACGAAAATGTTAGTTAAATTATTATTAAAAATAAAAATAAAAAATATGTTGTATTAATAGCACTAAGCAAGTTGGTAATAAAGTTATATGGATTTCTTTGAATATGACGCATATTAACCTAAATTAATACTAATGCCTAAGGATGCAACAAATTGCATAGCATTATTGTTAAAAACAAGAACAACCACATGTATTATTGAAAAGCAAACTACTTTCGGGATAAATGGGTAAAATGTAATGTAATGTAAAAAAATTAAATAAAAGCTTCAAGTGAATACACAGACATATATACACACTCTACACATTTAATAATATGTTAGATAACTATAAAATAAAGTAAGTGAAAAAAAAATCATACAATTTACCAAACTAACTTTAATAAATAAAATCCCCTTAGAAAAAAAAACTAAGAATCTATTCCCAATATATAATTTATACCAGAAACTATGAACTAGCATTTTAAGAATTAATAGATCAATGACTAAACTAGATATCATATTAAAAAAATAACTATCAATAGCAACGCAGTCTAAATCCGAAATTATTTGTTCCAAATCAAGCAATAATTTGAAAGACACATACACTTATTGATATTTATTTCATTTAGATATGATTTTTTTCATGTTATTGATAAAAAAAAATTTTATTAGAAACAAATTGGCGCGCATTTAAAAAGAATTATTACTTGGTGTGGAAAACAAAAATCTCAAATATTTAACTGCAAATAACAAATACTTCATTTTGCAACAAATACTATATTAAAATTACTGTACATTTCATTGATGCAAATTAAAATAAATATTAAACTTTCAACCAATTAAAATCAGTTTGAATTACCCCCACGCCTAAGAGCAATCACTAACAGTTGAATTCTGCGCGAACATTTTATCCAACTTGAAGTTGGCTGTGCCACAATTCAAGTCACATTAAGTTATTTGCCGTATATCATTTTGAGTGTCCTTAAAGTTGGCTGCGCCAAACAAGTGCACAACTGTAGCATTCGGCACGTCTACTTTAATCTGTAGCAAATCCGCGAATGAGCTGCGCAATGAGAAAAAATCACTAAAGCAACAAGTACACACAATGGAAGGCGAATGTACCGTCCTGACCGCCAGTTCAGCAGAGCCGCACGTTTGGTCAAGAACGAGACCAATCCAGTTGTCCTAGCCAACTGGGTCTCAACACTGAAGCGAGAGCTGAGGCAGGGCGAGTCTAAAAACTGAATTGCTTAATGTTCTTAAATTGGTTCAGAATGATTTGCGCAGAGAGCTGGAGTCAAAGCGGTTAGAACGCTTTATATTTAAAAAAACTATAATTTTAATCTAAACCTGTAATTTACTGGTTTCCAGCAAGTTGGAAGAGAAAATATCTCATCTGGAGAGTGATCTCTATCGAGCCAATGAGAAGGTAAGCCGTTGTCTAGTGCATTGTAACAAAAACTATCACTTAACCATCTGTGTCTCATTTAGCTGAAAGATCTGCAACGCCAGCCAAGCGACGTCGATGCTTCTAGCAATTCCTTTGGCTCAAACACTAATGTGGTTGCGCTAAAGCGCGATGAACGACGCCATATCATCTCGCCTTCAATGGTATGTCATGATACACTACTTCAAAATTCTTGTTTTATAAATAATGCTTGTTGAACAGGATCTGCAAGTGTTTGATTATTTCTACTGAAACCAAAACTATGTTCAAATTCGCAGAAAGAGAATATTAGGCGCATTGAAGAATCCACCTCACCCTATCTCAATATCAAATCCAGCAGCGTGGGCGTGGCTCATCTGATGAAACTACCAGAGTTGAGCGTTACCAAAATATCGCCAATTAAACGGGGTCCCGGCATTAGCATGACAAGTGGCGTCATACGCAAAACCACCAGTGATCTCAGTGAAAAGGTATACTACAGGGTATTGATTAAACATTACATTACTAATACTTTCATCTACTCGCTTGCAGTACTCTATTTTCAAAAAACCCCGTCTGATGCTAGGTGCGTCCGGTTCCGGAACTTCGGGCACAATGGCCTCGAATTTTGCCTATAATGGTATGGGCGGCTCTGAGAAGATTGATCCCTTTGCGCTGCGCGCTGAGGAGGAACAAGCAGAAGCGAACGCGAAAGAGACTTCTAATCAGCCGTTGGCCAAAACTGTTAATATTCGCGTTAAGGCAGGCACGCTGCGCAACATAAAGCTAACTAAATAGATTGCATTTAGTCCACAAATGTGAATAAGACTGCCTCAGTTTTGTTATTAGTACGTTAGCATAAATTTATTGGTTGATGTTTCTCTGTGTAATCTCCGGTTATTGTGCTGTGTTGAGTTAATTTCACATAGAAATAAGTTTGTAATGAATTCAATATCAGGTGAAATATAAACATAAATGTAACGTGTAGTTATATTATGCGGCAATCTTTTTCTCCGCCTTGCCGGTCCACTCTTCGCGCAGCAGCACATTGCAGCCCAAATCACGCAGAGCCGCCTTAATGTCCTGCGCCACAGTGGGATGATCCAACATGGCCGCGTTGAGCAGATCCTCAACGCCAAAGGACAGCCATGTGTCGCACTGATTTCGTGATCTGGACACCATGTTACGTATGGCCCACACACCGTTTCGCTGCACAATTCGGTGCTTTCAATGCATGCGTAGAACCTTGACCATCACCTCAGCAATGCCGGTTTCAAAAAAGGCGCTGATGTGCTCCTGGACACGGAGCGTGAGCGTTGTTATGCAGGCTAAGGCAGAACACAATGTTCTGATTATTTTGATGCATTTCTAGGACATTTTGCTGCTTGTGGTGCAACGCGCAGAAATCCCAGATACAGATAGGAGCCGATTTTGGAGGCCAAAATCTGTAACTATGTACTCGCACAATTAAAACCAAAACATTGGTTAATTCAACACACAACCGAATTGTATATTAACCGTGCGAGCGGAAACCGGGATCTGTAGCGGTGTGGGACAATACTGGTGGTTGCTCATGTCGGGAGGTGGATGGGTTTTTGCTACGAATCTGGTATTCCTTTCTGAACATAATTTTATTTATTTAGAGTCCCTTTTTATTAATATTACAAAAAAGCGTAGTATACTTGTGTCCATACTTAACCAATTATTATTATTTTTGTTATTGCATACACTTAGGCAGCATTTAATTATTCTTCGATTAACACAACTTTAATAGACGCAAGTGGGTAAAGTTTATCAACTTCGATATCTTCGCTAATTATGTAATAGAAATTTATATATATTTTAAATGATCCCCATTTCTAGGTTTACGGGGTGATCAACATATATAAAGAGAAAAAACGTAGTACTTCTTATATAGTTACGTTAGAGTGTTGCTGATGGTAATTCTTTTTTTTTTTTTTGCTTTCTTTATTATTATTTGAGATTTTTTTTTCCTCGTTTTATTTAAGCTTGTTGTGGATCTTTGCATGGTGCACAAATAAAGAAAATCAACAAATTATCACTTACATGGGCATCCAGCGAAGAAAGGCCTTCGACGTCGAGGGTGTCTTACACACGTATTTATTTTTTCCTATTGAACAATTTATTCAAAATTTCGACATTATACATGGCCATCAAAAAACTTTTGGCACTAAATTTTTTCGAATAAAACTTAACAAGCTTTTGCCAAAAGCAAATCCTTCTTTTTTTTCTTCATACACCTTGGTTCGGTACCAACATCAAATGGGGGGGAGAGGGATGATGATGATGCTCCAGTGGCCACGAAGATTCTCTCGAAGATTCTAGTCTTTCTTATAATTGAGAACCCCGTTTTCCAATAGTTCTTTGATTTTTGGTTTCCCGTGTGTTCATATATTTATATTGGTGTAATTTATATGACAAATAGTTTTTATGATATTAGATCGGTTTTCGTTGGGGGGTTTTTCTTTCCTTTGCGGTTAAATGTGGTAGTCATTTTTCTCATTCCAATTTTTCTGGTAGAGTTATAATTTATTCAATCTTTTTACAATCCGAACCACTTGGTTTTAGATAAATTTTGCACCAGCGATGTGCACTTTGGTCATCGACGTGCCTTAAGAACCGAAACAATAGAAAAGAAAGCTACTCAGAGCTGATCTGGGCTTTTATACGTCCGTAGGGTAAGCTTTTGCCTTCAGGAAATATTCAGTAGTTATCCGCAGCAAAGCTTTTACCTTGAGCAGGGCTTGCTTCCCACAACGTTTGAATAGCTGCGTAACGTATGCAACGATTTTTTCCTTCGTGCACGACGACTGCCAGAATTAGAAAAAAATTCTACTTTTACATCGCCCAAAAGTCTGCGACGTAAACATCACAAAAAATTTCGAGCACCGACCATTAAAACGCCCGATAATCTTACACCTATAGACGTAATAATTAACGGGAATCAGGCTTTAACATCCTTAGCATGGGAGATGCCTACTTCATGTCCTTCTAAATCTTCTAATTAATAGAGTGTGAGAGAGTGAGCGACTCTCCGCCAAGTTTAACAGCTCATTTATAGATTCGCACTCACTGCGTCCTCTATATTCAACAAGCTGCAAGAACTTCGCGCCGAATTTATCTCCTCTGTCAGTTCAATTGGTGTAACAAGTATTTCACTTCGATTCCGATAGCAATATTCCAGAAAAATATGATGTAGGGACTTTCCAGCAGGGCATCCGACTGGGCCAATTGTGCAAGATTCACAAAAATATGCAACAATATTTTAAAATCATCAAACCAAATTCCAAATAAAACAATTTGTCTGTTCCAACTGTATGGCAAATATTCCTTTTCAATTCTGAAAAGATAACTCCAAAAACTATAATGTAGTGACTTTCCGGCAGGGCATTCGACTGGGCCAAATGCGAAAGATTCACAGAACAGTATTTTAAAATCATCAAACCCAAATCCAAAATAAAACAACTTGCGATACGAAAAAAAAGTTGAGCAAAATGTTGATGAGCGAACCTCTGTATGTGCTAGGAACAACCGACTGTTTTTGGTTGCCCCTTCTGGCGGTTTTCCGATAAGCGACTTATACACGTTGGGCACTGTGGCTTATACACATTCGGAGCTCCACATCCATAGCACAATACTCTTTGTTCGGGAGTTTCGGCTTCGGTATTTCTGAGTGCGTGCATTCCTCCCGGCATGACCTACCACCAGTAGGGTGGTTTCCCGGTTTCCGCTCGCACAATTCGGTTGTGTGTTGAATTAACCACAGTTTTGGTTTTAATTTTGCGATTACATAGTTACAGATTTTGTGTGGCCTCCAACATCAGGCCCATATCTGCATCTAGGTTTTCTGCACGTTACAGTGGGTCAGGCTGTTGACAGCCTGCAGGCAACAGCCAGTGTCTACTCCAGCATTGTGATGAGCACCATTCTTCCCAGCTAACACTCAACAACGGTAAGCAGCTCCAATAGCTGCTGTGTATCGCCACCCTTTTGGCTGATGTAAGTTTTAATTGTGTCCATTGTTTCGTTGATAATAGGTTTGCCCGCCTCGGCATTGACCTATAAATCTTTATAATGTTGGCCTGGAATATTCAATAAATTTAATTTACGCATATTATTAACGAGCATTTAAATTTAGAGTCAAATTATTATTAGCCAAAAAAATATGATGCATGTTAACTTAAGTTAATATAATTGTCTAAGGATGCAACAAATTGCATAGCATTATCGTTAAAACCAAGAGCAACCACATGTATTATTGAAAAACAAACTACTTTCGGGATAAATGGGTAAAATGTAATGTAATGTAAAAGAAAATAAAATAAAAGCTTCAAGTAAATACACACACATATATACACACTCAAAATATATTTAATAATATGTTAGTTAAAAGTAAGTGGGAAGTACTAAAAACTAAAATCTCAGATATTTAACTGCAAATAACAAATACTTAATTTTGCAACAAATACTACTACTACTACTACTACTAAAATTACTGGACATGTGGATACAAACTAAAATAAATATTGAATTTTCAACCAATTAAACCAAGTTTGAATTAAACCGTAATTTTACCACCACACCTAAGAGCAAACAATAGTAGTTGGATTCTGCATGAACATTTGATCTCACTTGAAGTTGGCTGTGCGACATTTCAACTCTCATTGAGTTAGTTGCATGCAGCATTTTCAGTGTCCTGCTTTCTTAAAGACGCATCATAACTTTCCCAAACTTCAAGTTAATCTTTCAATTATTTGTACAACATGTTGTGTTTAAAATGTATTATATGCGTAGAACAATTGTCATTTTCCAATAAAGTTTACGTTACCGTCTGCGGCCATATGTTTCACCATACATGCCACGTACAATGGCTGGCACGGTAAGACTAATTTTTAAAACAACATAATGAAATTAATAGCAATAAACTTGCAGCTCAAAAACATGTCCACATTGTCGCAACAGGTGCACGGTGCGCAGAATCCGTCGGGTCTACTTCAATTTTAACACTTTGAATGTGATTCACATCGATGTGCGATCGTTGCAGGAGCAGCTGAGCATTGCAAAACAAACCATTAAAAATAAGGAACAGGAGTACATAAGTGTCAAACAAGAAATGATGGAATTTGAGGAATCGCAAAGGAAGTGTCTGTGTGTTATTTTGATTACGATAAGAAAAAAATCTGCTATGGACATTTTAATCAGAATCCTTAGGCAATTTCTGATTTTCTTCGCATCTATGATTTCACAACTTCCCGTAGCCAAACAATTGCCATTCTGGAAGCGAAAGTAGACCGTCTAGTCTACATGTTGAAACAGCTAACCAAGAAAAATAGATCGCTTAAGCTGCAAGTGCACGCAATGAAAGACGATTATACCAAAAGGTTTATGGCATTTAAAAAGGGCAGAACAAAAAGAAACACGATATGACAAAACTAATCAATGAGCTGAATATGTCGTAGATTGACCTCCGAAGGGGAATGGACTCAAAGCGGTAAGTAGGCCTTGCATTGTAATCTTTTAAGTAAAATTAGATGGTTATTTTCTTGCCTGGCAGACAGTTGATCGAGATGATATTACGTGTGGAGAGAAATCTCTATAGGGCCAATGACAAGGTAAGCGACTATGCTACAAAATCTAACATGTTAACGTCATTTCGGTGAAAAAACTGCAAAACGTATGTTCTAGGAGAGAATGGCTTGGCCTAGGCACAAATGGGGTTGCGTGTAAACGTGAGAAACAGCGTCCAATTAACTCGCACAAAATGGTACGTCCCGTCAATTGTTTTCTGCACTAGGCCAAAATTTAAATAGACTTCTTAAACTAAGACCGTGCTCAAATTTGCAGAAGCAAAACATGCGTATTAAAGTATCCACCTCAACCTATCTGACCATCGAGAAGTGTGGGCGTAGCTCACAAACTTTCGCCCACTAAAAGAACGGAGGTTATTGAGTAAGCATTACTTATTACTCCGGTTCCGTAGTGCAGCCAAGACTTCCTCAGTTTCGCCGAATTTTTGTTTGTGTAAGTTCCGATTATTTGGCTATGTTATATTTATTTGAAAATAAGTTAGTATTTTAAATCAGAAATAAAAATATCTACGCATGGGTCTAGTTATATTGTCAAAAATTTCTAGAGATTTTAATGCTCAGATTGTAAATAGGCAATGTGTAGTTTTGGAATAAAACATATCCATGGTAAGTATTTTAATTTAAGCAGAATGCACTCAATGGATTAAATTTTACTTAAGCTATGGGACCTTGAGCAAATCATTCAACAAGCTTGACTAGGAGATGCTAAATACATCTCTTAAAGCGATAAAACAACCCAAATAAAGCATTCTGCCTCCCTTTAGTGCAATCTACAAGTGTTTTCTGCCTAAATATACACAATACAATATGAAATCTGTACGCAATTTTTAACTCCTGCGCAATTTTGAGCACATTGAAGTTGGTTGCGCCAACAGCTGTTTTTTGATAAAGACGCGCGCAAATCTGTCGCAAACCACGAGTTGGTATTATCTTGTTAATTATTTTTATTGTATGGTTTTCTGAGCATGTTAAATTTAAATTGTGCTATATGCGCCGAACTGTTCACACAGTCCGATGATGTTTATGTTACCGTCTGCGGCCACATGTTTCACCGCACGTGCCTAATGCAATGGCTGGAACGGTAAGAATGATTTTCGGTTAAATATTTGTTATACATCATGAAATTAATAGAACTAATTAACTCGCAGCTCCAAAACGTGTCCACAGTGCCGCAACAAGTGCACAACCCGAAACATTTGGCGCGTCTACTTTAATTTGTCCAATTTGGATGTAAGCCACATCGATGTGGGCTCGCTGCAAGAGCAGCTTGACAATGCGAAACTAGCCATGAAAATGAAAGAGCAGGAATGCACTAAGGTCGAACAGCAAATGAAGGATCTTAAGGATACACAAAAAAAGTGTCTGTAGGTTATCTTGATATTGTTTTAGAAAACTTTAGTTTAAACCTTTTTCACAATTGCAGGAAAACTATTGCTGGCCTGGAGCAGACGTTGAAAAAAAAAGACTTTGTAGTCTGCAGTTACGTGGAGCAAATCAGTGTCCTGAAGAACGATGCACAGGCGGCGAATGAGCTGCGCAAGGAGAACAAATCTCTAAAGCAACAAGTACACACAATGGAAGGCGCTTGCACCGTTCTGGCAGCCAGTTCTGCAGAAGCCGAACGCTTGGTCAAGAACGAGTCCAATCCAGTTGTCCTAGCCAACTGGGTCTCAACACTGAAGCGAGAGCTGAGGCAGGGCGAGTCAAAAAAAACGGAATTGCGCAATGTTCTTAAAATAGTTCAAAATGATTTGCGCAGAGAGCTGGAGATAAAGCGGTTAGAACGCTTTGAATTCAAATAAACAATAATTGTAATCTAAGCCTAAAATTTACTTGTTTTTCAGCAAGTTGGAAGAAAAAATATCTCATCTGGAGAGTGATCTTTATCGAGCCAATGAGAAGGTAAGCCGTTGTCTAGTGCCTTGTAACAAAAACTATCACTTAACCATCTGTGTCTCATTTAGCTGAAAGATCTGCAACGCCAGCCAAGCGACGTCGATGCTTCTAGCAATTCCTTTGGCTCAAACACTAATGTGGTTGCGCTAAAGCGCGATGAACGACGCCATATCATCTCGCCTTCAATGGTATGTCATGATACACTACTTCAAAATTCTTGTTTTATAAATAATGCTTGTTGAACAGGATCTGCAAGTGTTTGATTATTTCTACTGAAACCAAAACTATGTTCAAATTCGCAGAAAGAGAATATTAGGCGCATTGAAGAATCCACCTCACCCTATCTCAATATCAAATCCAGCAGCGTGGGCGTGGCTCATCTGATGAAACTACCAGAGTTGAGCGTTACCAAAATATCGCCAATTAAACGGGGTCCCGGCATTAGCATGACAAGTGGCGTCATACGCAAAACCACCAGTGATCTCAGTGAAAAGGTATACTACAGGGTATTGATTAAACATTACATTACTAATACTTTCATCTACTCGCTTGCAGTACTCTATTTTCAAAAAACCCCGTCTGATGCTAGGTGCGTCCGGTTCCGGAACTTCGGGCACAATGGCCTCGAATTTTGCCTATAATGGTATGGGCGGCTCTGAGAAGATTGATCCCTTTGCGCTGCGCGCTGAGGAGGAACAAGCAGAAGCGAACGCGAAAGAGACTTCTAATCAGCCGTTGGCCAAAACTGTTAATATTCGCGTTAAGGCAGGCACGCTGCGCAACATAAAGCTAACTAAATAGATTGCATTTAGTCCACAAATGTGAATAAGACTGCCTCAGTTTTGTAATTAGTACGTTAGCATAAATTTATTGGTTGATGTTTCTCTGTGTAATCTCCGGTTATTGTGCTGTGTTGAGTTAATTTCACATAGAAATAAGTTTGTAATGAATTCAATATCAGGTGAAATATAAACATAAATGTAACGTGTAGTTATATTATGCGGCAATCTTTTTCTCCGCCTTGCCGGTCCACTCTTCGCGCAGCAGCACATTGCAGCCCAAATCACGCAGAGCCGCCTTAATGTCCTGCGCCACAGTGGGATGATCCAACATGGCCGCGTTGAGCAGATCCTCAACGCCAAAGGACAGCCATGTGTCGCACTGATTTCGTGATCTGGACACCATATTACGTATGGCCCACGCACCGTTTCGCTGCACAATTCGATGCTTTGAATGTATGCGTAGAACCTCGACAATCACCTCAGCAATGCCGGTTTCAAAAAAGGCGTTGCTGTGCTCCTGAACACGGAGCGTGAGCGTTGTAATACAGGCTAAGGCAGCTGAGACAATGTTCTCGTTAGTTTGATGCGTTTCAAGGAGCTCTTTAATAATCGGCGCAACGCCCTGCTTCACAATATGACCCTTGACCGCATCATGCCCGGCCAGAGCACGCAATAGTTTCAACGCTTCGCGATTTATGCGCTCTTCTTTCAAATTAACGCTCATAATGTCAAAGATAAGCTTTAGACCGCCCGCATCATCGATCAGCGTGCACAGCTCCTGCCGCACTGCCAACGTGCCAATGGTAAGCAAAAGATCCGCAAGAACATTGACGTCTTGGTAAGCGGGCAAGAGCTCCACAAGCTGAAGCAGCACCTCGCCGGATATTTGCCGAGCATGCTCATGGGCACAGCCAAACTCGACGCGAATGTCGTCGTCCAAAACCAGAAATCTGAATACGGCAGTCACCTCGCGCAGCAATCGCTGACTGTCCTTAACTACTAGCGGCTTCAATAGCCTCAAGACATTAGCGCTCATTATGTTCTGACGATTTGTTTCATGCATTATGCACGCTTTTTGCAGCCACTGCAGAGTTAGACAGATGATGTCCAGTTGATCTCTCAGTGCCAACAGATTTAACACAATGGTCAGAGCCTCGGCATCGAAGAGATCTGGCTGCTTGTGGGTCAGGCTGTTGACAGCCTGCAGACATTTGCTTAGCAGCGCAATGTTGAGCGTCTCAGCGGCCAGTGACTGCTCCAGCAGTGTGATGAGCGCATCGTGTGCACCATTCTTCCCAGCCAGCACTCGATGGGCCAACGATTTTTGACATTCGATGTCCAGAACGGTAAGCAGCTCCAATAGCTGCTGTGTGTCGCCGACACCCTTTTGGCTAATGTGCGTTTTAATTTTGTCCATTGTTTCGTTGATAATAGGTTTTCCCGTCTCGGCATTGACCGATAAGTCTTTTATAATGTTGGCCAGGTTAATGCCCTATTATCCGTAAGAAAACTAGATAAGTCTTACTCAATTCGTAGGTGACTCATACCAAATTACTTACCTGAGCTTCGAATTGCTTTATTGTCTCCTGCTTGGCCTCGTTGGGACTCATTGAAAAGTCCAACACATTCTCTTGCACAATATCATCGAAAGTCTCTTGAGATATTATCTTGGACATTATATTGATGAATTGTTTAAATTTCGGCTATGAATGCTACAGCTGTGATGTTTTGTTCGTGTTCCAACTTGTTCCGCAACAACACCCACACTTTGTCAATGGTAACAAGAATTTTTTTGTTTTCTTTGTTCTGACAGTAAAGCTGTTATATGTATTAAGTTGAAAAAATACAAACAGGTGCTAAATTCAAAATTAATCTTGAGTTTTGTTTGAAATAAATGCTTTTATTTGTTTATAAAATGCGCAGCTAGAAACTCAGCTGTTGCGCTGTCAGCAGAACCGCAAATTTATCGACAAAATTAACTCATGATAATTTTCAAAATTTCCAGCCAAAATAGTTTGAAACTTTATACAACTGCCTGTTAGCTCATGGTCAATTGCTTTTGCTTTAAGAAAATCATTCTAATTTAAATAAAATAGAATTTAAACAAATAAATATCGATATACGATAAGCATAAGGTCAGTTGTATTGCACTGAATTTAAACCACATCGATATATATATGTACATATATCGATAGAATATCAACAAGCCCAAGAAGCGCCAGTGGCCCTGCTCGGAAATAGTTATTATTTACGTTTTTTAAATTTAAGTAGTCTGGATTGTTATAATACACTCAGAATTAAATCAAAATGGGTGTCATTCTATCCAAATTTCGGGTAAGTTTTATTTTGCGTTCTAGTTTGAAAGACCCAAGAAGATTGTGACGCCGACGACGCCAATATATGTGCATAGATACATATACAATAAATTTACATACGTACGCATTTCTAATTTTAGAAAGAAAAGTCTACAACTGCTGTGCTGGAGGGACTGCAATTGCAAATCCAAGAACTAGAGAAATATGATATTAACACGCAGGAGCGTAAAAGGCGCTTCGTTACCAACTTTGTTGGCTTTACAATTGGCGCTTATATTGTTGGCTTTGCGTTATTTTATTTCTTCTATTTCCCGCCAACAATGCAAGAGCGTATAATGTATTTGGTGCCGCTGTTGCTCTTCCCATTGCTGTGAGTAATCCACTCTGAACGAATCGATGATGATCTCATTACTGTACCACAATTACAATATTGTTTTTGTTATATTTCAGGATTGTTTTCTTGCGTCAAATGTTTACGTGGTATTTTCAGCGCAAGCTTAACAAAAATGGCGATAAGCTGGCACAACTAAAGCAGCAGAAAAACAAGATATTAGAGCAGGTCATGGACAAAGAGACATACAAGGTACTGCTGCCAAGGCATAATTGTAGTGTTCGCTCTCAAATTAGAAGTGCTCGAAATTGGCAATTGTTCAATAAGTATTATCTCAATTTTCTATAAATCTTAAATTTATGTATCTATTTTATTTCTTTGACGTTCTTTTTAACCTGCTTTTTAAGATTTTATAAAAAAATAGCCGTTTCTAAATAGGAAATTATTTGCTAATAAGAACCATTGTAGTTTTTGTACATACACTCACATTTTCGTATTTTGGCAGGTCGCAGTGAAACTTCTTGAGCGCTTTGGCGATAGACAACAGAATCGCATGTTGACCACAACAGTTCGGAGCACTCCCAGCGTTACGTTACTGAATCGCAGCTCTTCGTCATCGCTGCAGCGCACACCGCAAGTAGCAGCAGCGTCAGCTGCCCTCCAGCAGCACCAGCAACGGGCGTTAACACCCTGCACGAGCGTTTACCGCAACATGAACAATAATGTAAATAGTACTATGCAAGCTCAGTTGGTGACTGTGACGCCGCAAGTGCGCACTGGCCAGGAGCTGCGCAAGCGCACGCCATTTCCCGTTGTCGATGAGAGCGCACGCAGTGCCTTGGATCGCATTGTGGACTTTATTGTGGGCGACAGTCCGCAGAATCGCTTTGGCATGATATGCAAGAATTGCCACAGGCATAATGGTAAAATCAGTGGAATTCCATTTGTAGTAATTATTGTAAAACATTATCACATTTGCAGGCATGCTGCCAATGGACGAATATGAATATACAACTTTTGTTTGCGCCTTTTGTAATGTGCTGAATCCGGCACGCAAGGAGCGACCAGTGGCGCCACGCCTCAGCTTAAATGCTGCGCAAGCAGAGACGCCACACTCGGCATTACTACGCAATGACAGCTCCGACAGTGATTCTTCGGACGATGAAGATGAAGAACTTGGTGACTAAGAGCGCAACATTATTATTTTGTATTAGTGTCAATAACAATGCTGTTATTTTGTGTTGCAGATAAAAAGCATTTAGTGCGTCGCGTGCTGCACGAAGACTTGCCAACGACTGATACCGAAGCTGACGCTGAAGCTAATGCTGATGGAACTATAACAACCACGACTGCAATGAAAGTAGAGGAGACTGAAAAAGAAACTGTTACCAGCGAGACTGAAGCAAGAGAATAGTTTCGATTTAGATCTTCTTAGCTCTCGAAAGTGCGGCAAGAACAGGTTTTTAGACTTCGCAAAGCGTTGGCTTTAAATAAATCAATTTATTTAGGCATATTATGCTTAGAGTTATTATAGAACAACACACGTTTTTAGTCAGCAACTACATTTTAATTTTAGTCACTAAAAGCCCCAACTCACTTATTAAATCTTATTAAGAATTTTTTAATAATTGTCGATCAACTCTTGAAAATTCATAATGTAAATTAAAAACCAGCTTGAATATGCAAAGTCACTTTCTTTTCACGGCACACCTTAACACGCCTCGATAAGTACCGTCTGTCAGCACAGAAGGAAATTGATAATAAAACAAGAATTGGCCAATGGTTGATGTTCAGTTGCAAGGTACCCTGTAAACAGTCTTTTAATACATACACATATTCATAGTCATTTCTTGGGATCCAAATTCAAAAATCTACAAAAAACAACTGCAAATTGCTTTTAGATGTGAGAGATTTTATTTGATTTGGCTGATTAAATTTTTGATGAGATGACTTTGCACAATGTGTTTTGCTATTGGCAGCTAATGATCTTCTATATCGCTCACACAGCGGATATGTATAAATTTTGTGATACCCTTTTTAGCTACTTGTAAAGAGTGCAGGGTATACAAAACTACATGAAAAAAGGCGACAGGTAATGTTATAATAATTAAGATACGACAAAAAAGGCAAACTCAATGTTTGAAATAACAGCAGCAGAAGCAAATATCAACTAACAAGAGCGAGAACAAATAAATACACACACCACACAAACACATGCGATTTGTGTACTGTATTATGCGAACGGTCAACAATTTCAATTTCGCTGGCGTTTTATTTTTCCGGGCCATCGATCAAGGCTAACGAGATCGGTTTACATCGCGCCCTCGCTCCACGTAACGAATTCACAGCAGCCGCAGCAGCAAGTGGAGCAGCCGCGCCCGCGCAAATTCCTTGCAGCTGGCGGCGGCGGCGATTGCAAGCACAAATTGTAATAATAAAACTAAATCTGTTACACTGTATCCAACAATTGGCCAACGTCACCGCCCCGGCCACATTCAACAGTTTGTGGCAACACACATATGTATTTGCATCCCTATCTCTCTTTGTCTAAGCCACGTGGTCCGCCTGCTGGCTGACTTTTTGGCTCATAATTTGTGTGACAGCACATTTTTCGCCTTGTAATTGAATTTGCCAATCTGATCTCTGACGTAGTTTCTCTGTTCCCTGGCCAGGAAGTCATCGAGGTGCGTGCGCTGATTGTTCTCT
The DNA here is from genome assembly GCA_035042365.1 of Drosophila dives. Lineage (NCBI taxonomy): Eukaryota > Metazoa > Arthropoda > Insecta > Diptera > Drosophilidae > Drosophila > Drosophila dives. The sequence goes on along the minus strand of JAWNLJ010000133.1, from coordinate 3,546,668 downwards.
GTCTGGCATTGGTCAAACGCATGCGTATTTGGCCTGAACGAAAAAAAAAAAATTCAATAAAAACCGTAAAGTGTTATTAAGGCGACAATGTGCAAGAACATTTGCATAAGCTGGCTAAAACCTGTTAAAGCTAGGGCTGCCAACATGTGTTATTTATCATAATGCATTTAGAAATTTTATTTAATAGAAAAAATATCAATATCTTTAATTGAAGTTGTTACTTCACCGAACTCCTTCGATTATTTGAGTTCTCTGATTTCTGGTTAAACTTAAAACCGATTATTGAAATTTCATATTGCTGTAGCCCTAGCCTAGAACTGAATCAAAGACCAAGTCTCGAACATGCAGTGCACTGAATCTGGTGCAAGTTCGCTGCACCGAAACCCGTTTCAAAGCGATCTGCCTTCCGGACGTGACGTGTATGTGTAATGTAAATAGGAGCAAATCGGCGGCGTTGGTGTCGGAGTACACTTTGGCCAAAGGTGTTTGTTTTACTTGCGGCACGACAAGGAAACCTGCGGCACAAATAAAGTGACTCACGAACAGATTCCGATGACGGTGGCAAGGGTTGCGAGCCTGCCAAAGCACCATTATGACCAAAATGGAAAACGCCAACGCGCCACAAAACAATTCAAGAGCCAAAACCATTTTAAGTTTTTGCTGTGCTCGGTTTTTGTTTTTGTATTATTTTCTGCATTTGGCCAGAATGCGATTGCGGGGCTTACAAGTTGGGGGCTTAGTTCATTGCTATTGTTAATGACGGCATGGCTGTAACTTGATATGCACATAAGTAAGTGTGTATTTGTGTGTAAGTATGTATATTAGGTAAGTACACGAAAACACACATAGATATGCATATGTGTCTGCATATATGTCTGTTATTGGCCGTTCGATTTATTTGTTCGCGCTCGCGCTCAACAAAGACTCTAATAATAATCTGTTGGGCCAATCAAGCAAAATATGCGCGAGATCAGTCAACTACAGCAACAACAACAATAAATGCAGTCGCTATTGCCGCACCAAATCTGCTAACCAGCCAGCCAATGAAAGTAAAACCGAACCATAGACTCGGCCTGAGACAGATAGACTCGGTTCTAGCCGCGGTCAGCGAGAGACTGTTGTTCGGCTATATAAGCCAAGTGGCTGGCGTGTTTGTCCCACAGTGCAGCGCTGACCAGGAACCCAATTGGAAGTTTAAGTTCACACAACGACTTTATAGTCCAATTGGCCACAAGGATTACATATTCAAACAATCAATCATCATTATGTTCTGCAAGCTGGTAAGTACAGTATTGCTAGAAGGAGTACAGTTGTTTTTTGGTAAGAACTCCTCTGGTCCTGCAGCTTCTCGCCTCCTTTCTGGCCCTGGCTTGGGCTAAGCCACAGCATCAGCCTGCAGCCCAATATCCGGCTGGCGTCAATCCCCAGGACTGTCCCAACTTTCCCATCTGTGATAACGCACGCCTCCACAATCCACACTCACAGTGGCAACAACCGCAGCAACAGTGGCAGCAACCCCAACCCCAGTGGCAGCCTCAGCCGCAGCAGCACTGGCAGCAACCCCAAAATCAGTGGCAGGAACCACAGCAGCAGTGGCAGCCGCAGCCTGCGTGGAATGCAGCACCTCCACCATCTGCCGGCGGTGACAAGTATCCAGCTGGTGTCAATCCTCAGACGTGCCCCAACTATCCCTATTGTGATGTGAACGCCGGACACGGCGGAGCCCCAGTTGCAGCGCCACCACTACCCGGCTGGACGGAGCGTCTCTATCCCGCTGGTGTCTCCCCTCACCAGTGCCCCAACTTCCCCTTCTGCAACTAAACACCGTACCACTGTCTACACTCATTACACGCACTACACGCATTTTTTACCCTCAGCTTCCTTCTACACGCTGCAAGTTCTCAACTATTGAAATTCTGTTGTTGGCGTCAAATAAAAACACACATGTTGGTCATAAATAATGCATTTATTGAATCCATTTGGGAACTGAATTTTATATATATTATTCTAAAATATTTGAAATATTGTGCTATGGTTTTTAATACAATTGTGGCACTATTTCGAAGCAGTAATAAATGCAAAGAAATTGCATAATATAGAGATAAATGAATTTGAAAACTAAAACCTGGAAACAATTTGAACTAATTATTTTACCATATGTATGTAAATATGAATGTATTTTAAGATAATATACATATTTTTTTAAAAATATAATTAGTATACTACACAAACTAATTTTGTAGACTTTTAAATAATACCAATGAAACACAATTACATACCAAAGAAAAATTTAAAAAAACTTAAATTTCATTTATTAAATGTAAATTATGTAAACTTACATCATTTGCAATTCATTTTGTGAGATCAAAAATAGTCGAAGTCTTTGGTTTTAACAGAGTAAATAAATTATAATACACGTTGAACATTGACTTGTCTCATATCACATTGTATAATTAATTTAATTACATTGACTACGGGTTTAATTCGCCATATTCTCAAAGCAATCTTGACTAAAACTTGATTAATGGCTTAGTTCTGTAACACATATGGCTAATAGGGGGAATACTTGAGTTGAGCAACAAAACAAATAGTGTCTTTAATATTTGTTTGGGAAAGTTAACCAAAAGTTGTCATATTGTAGCGGAAATGTGCCACACCCTCTTATTGTCTTTTAATTCAATACAAGTGCACATATATCCAAATTCGTGGGTTTTATAGCTTAGTTCCGAATTGGAGACAACAATACCTGTGTAAATAGTTGACCAAAACCTTGTGTCAAGAATGTGCCACGCCTCATGATGCAGCTATCAGCAGACGCAAAGCAGTTCCAGTTCCGCGCTTGGACAAGGAGTGGACTTACAGGTGATCACCTGGTAAGTGGTTGCTTGCTGATTGCTGGCTGGCTAACTGGTTACTGGTTGCCAACAGTTGCTGGTTGACCCCGCGTTGCTTTTGTGAAAGTCGTTCTTGCAAAACGGCGGCCAACATCAAGCGGCCAGCAGTGGCCAAGGTCAAGTGCAACTGCAAATTAAAAGTACATAAAAGCACATGTATATATATATACATATATATAAATAAATTTGTGTATTACAAATAATGATAATAAACACTCAGCTCTCTCAAAGCCCGAAAGTTACAATCGAAATCTCACTTTTATTTACATACACTTTTAAACGTAAACATTTTACAGTATTTACAAAAAACATAACGAATTTTGGTTGCTGGGCGGGTTGGGGTTCGTTGCAGATTTACCAGCCATGGGCGAGAGAGGAGGACCAGCCCTTGTGGAAGTCATGATGATGATAATCATGATGATCCTCATGCACATGCACCGGCACAATCTCCTCGTGATGGACATGATGGACAGGCACCTCCTTATAGACAGGCACATGCACCTCCTTGTATACGGGCACATGCTTCACCACTGGTACCGCAATCTTCTGCACATGATGATGGTGGACAGTGTGCACCTTGTACGGCACATGGATTGTGTGATGCTCACTACAAACGAGACATGGATGGACAGAATACATAAGAATAGGTAAGAAAGCCAAATGGAAAGCAAATGAAAGTGAAAATTATTATGGTTAAAATAATGATTGGCTTGTGGAGCAGCGAGGAGCTGCACATCGCCGGTGCAGTCAATCAATAATTGGCATGCAACGTTATTAGCTAATCAGTTAACTAGCTGGCTGGCAGCTGGCTCTGCCTGTCTAGCTTTCTTACCCCCTACCTATTTGTCGACAAGTTTTTTGAACTCCGTTTTGCATTTTGTCGCATTGCCACTTGGCACATAGACGGAGACGTAGACGGAGACCGAGACTGAGACACAGACCAACGCTCGGAATTTTTAATTAGACGTTGCAATTATGTGCGCATTATAATATAACAAATGTCAGACGCCTGTGAAATTCCTGAGCGTTGTCTTTTTGTCATAGGTTCACTGGCTGCCAACTGAACTGTGCATCGATATTTAACAGCAAATCGATACACAACATCCACTGCAGAGCAACCCCAACTAGGGCTAAAATGTTACAAGATCTATTAATATTGATTGCTTCATTTCAGGCGTAATTAAATCCATAAATCATAGCGTTTAAATGCCGACGCTTAAAAAGCAATACTAAAACCAACCATAAATAATACAAATTATGTAGTTGCACAAAGCGGGAAATGTTTTAAATCTCGGCGTTAGGCATTTATTAAAATATACACATTTTCTTGCTTTACTTACTGTTTGCCAAAGAAGCCGGGACTAGGTGCGCAGTATGCCATAGCGAATAGTGCCACAAAGATCTGAAAGTTAAAAAGAACAATTGAGACGATCGGAATACTCAAATTGGTTAGTTTTAAAAACTTTATGAAGCCTTTTTAATTTGCCATATATTCAGAATATTTTGAATTTGTAATTTATAACTTCATTGATTTTATGAAAAGCGTTTAGTGTTAAGCATTGGTTTTTTTGGTATTTACATTTAAATAAGAAATAGTAATATCAAAAATCGAATAAACTTCTTTTAACAATTAATTAAAAATCAGAACTGCTTTTATTAGGTGTATACAAAATTAATACAAAAATATTTTACAGGTGGTTGAAAATATATATGCACTTATTTGAAGTATGTAAATAAACCTATTAAACCAATTTACTGTGCTTTGGCCTGTAGATCACTTTGGTCTAAAAATGTTTTTAGTTTTATTAATTGAATCTCTCTTCATATGAGTTAATAATTTAATTTGGGGCAAAGTCAATATCCGAGTATGATTTTGTGAATGAACTCTATTTACTTTATTTAAGTTCAGCCAGATAATAAGACAGAATCAGATTGATAACTTGAACATATAATTACTATCTGAAAGCAATAAGTTCGGGGAAACTTATGAAATACTAAACCAGATTTGTTAGTTTAATTTTTGCATTAACATGTAACCATTTTAGGATGTTCGTTGTTATATAAGAATTTTTTATTTATGTGAGACTTGGCCAGTATATTGACTGTCACTAAATCACTACACAATTAACCATACACAAACTTTTCCACAAAACAAACTTGAGTCCTTGTAGATATTTGTTAGATGTGTATTTAGGTGGGTTTATTCCTTTTACTTCCGACACTTACAAAAACTTTCAATGCGAACATATTTATAGTTTTCAATTGTCTCTTCTAGTTTATAACGAACGCGTTGTGTTTTTTTACTGATGCAGTGCCAATGTCTGCCAATGACTGATAACCAATGGACAACGGCTCATCCGTTTTATACCCGATTGCAGGCGACACACAGACAACAGTTAACAGCGACCAGCAACGTTAAAGTCAAACGTGACGTATTTGTACAATACAATAACAGCGACAGCAACAACATCAACAACAACAACAACAACAACAACAACAACAACAACAACAACAACATCAACAACTGTAGCAGCTGCGCACTGTTAACTGTTTTGCGAGTTGGCTAACCAAGAGGTCTGCTGGTTTTTTTTTAAGCTATTCGGTGAGGCAGCTGCCACATACACTGTAACATACATGCATCAGTTGTTAACTGGAAAATGAAGTCACATTAAAATGATTTTGTTGTCGTCTTTGTCTCCAACTGGCATAGACAATCGAACTTTGACTGGGCAAGTTTCAGTTTAAATTATATGTGTATGTGTGTGTATTTTGTGTAATACAAGATAAAATAATTATATCAACGTCATTATATTTTATGTCATAATCCGCTCTTCTTCTGTCATTCCAATTGAATGATTAACTAGCACATAAAATATATTCCGATTGAACATTTCGCCAACCGGCCTTCTGCAATAAAAAGTGAACGTCAGCAACCAGTAATAATGAAAGCAACAACAAAAACAACAACCAGATTGCCATGCTTATTCCTTACATCTTTGGAGACGACCTTGACACATTGCGGACACATAAAAGCAGATGTTGCTGATGTTGCCACTGCTGTTGCAGCGTGTCAATTAATGGCTGTAAATGGGTCAAATTGTCATTGAAAACCTACCGGATAAACGTTTATATATCAAAATCACGTACGCTCGTCCGTTTAACATAAACAACGTAAATTTGCAATAAAACGCATTTTTATTATAACCATTAAAGGCAAATACTTAACACAGCTGCTAACCAAATTTCCAGCCGTATAAACATTATCATTAAATGCACCACACGCCTTCCATTTGACATGCATTTGATGACCGATTTTGTGGGACGATCCCATTCACATAACACACTAGCAACACTGTGTGGCACTGTTACAGTTACAGATACATTTACCGACACTGTAAGGTGCACTAAACTGTGTTAGATAGTTTATGTAGACCACACAGGGCAAAACCCCCACATTCAGCTTGTTTGCACTTGCGCTGGCAGAGGCAGCAAGAAAAAATTGCCCATCTAACTCGACAAATTGCATAAGAAACGATTTGCCCGACGAATATTGTGCCACAGTCGATTGCAATGCGTGCCCAGGTTGCTGCTCCAGCTAAGCGTCAGATTTTCGTCGCAGTTGCAGCTGGAGTTGGTCGACAATACAATAATAACACTCTTTGTGTGTGTGTGTTTTTGCCTGTGGGTTGTGGCTACTATTGCACCTCGGATTATAACTTTCATTTTCAGTGTGCGAATCTCAAATTGCTCATGCAAATACTTCCTGTTAGGCGAGTTTTCAATTTCTGAGAAATGTGGGTCATGCAATTGCATGCAATCCTAAAAAAAACATATATTTTTGCTAAAATACGAGAAAAAAACAATATAAAAAATATCTATGATAACTCCACACACATTGTAACTATGCTATTTGGTTAGTATATATTTTTTTATTTTATATAATTTGGCAATTATTTCGTTCATATAACTTTTGAAACTTACCTGATTGCACATAAATTGAACACATACACAAATCGCTTAAGATAAGAACTCCAACGGCTTTGGCAGCTACAAATAACCAGTTCTTATTTGCCAACCAGCCAAATAGCCACATTAATTGTAAGCAATTCTTTTGCATTCATAATCCATTGCGGTAATTAAATGGTCATTGTAAACGATTAAATTAAATCAATTTCTATCAGCCAGATCGAAAATAATTTTAAGGCTAATGGTAGTAATAACAGATATTCAGCGGTAATTTAGAATTATGGCTTAGTTGAAAGTTAAGGATTGGTTCAAAATGCACAGTATGTATAAAATGTTTATTGTCTTAAATCTTTTTAAGATCACAAAGCAGAAGTAGATCGAAGTATCTTTGGGTGATTTTTGGAGTATCCAAGTTATGTTCTCTATGTATCTTTTATGTATGGACAGAGATGAAAATAGGGTCGGAGGTGCTTCCATCTGCATAATATAAATATTTTATTTTTTCATATTTTATAAGCTGTCTTTAACTCAAAAAGAGAAGAGCCATGCACAATAGAAACGTCGAAAAAAAATATCAAAAAGCCACGCTTAGCTTCAGAGAACCAAAGATTTTCGTTGTCTTTGATGAAAATTGGTTTAAACAATTTAAAGTTTATCAATGTTTGTCGTTTCCTGCACACCGACAACATTTCAATTCGCTATCAATATATTTTCAATTTCAGTTGCTGTGGGTTATATGCTCCTTGGGCTCGTTTCGAGTCAATATGTGTCGTTCAATATCTGTTTTAGACACACGCTGCATATTTTTTACGCTGAAAAACGTGATATCAAATATTTAGTGTTCTTGTTGTTATTGTTGTTATTATTGTTGCTTTTCCGTATTTGTCAGTCGAAGCGCGTGCGCGAAACGCTATTTGCCCCGCTGAATTTTGAGCGATTTCGGATGCCTGCCACTTTGGCCGCACTGACACGCAATCGTTTTTGGAGAGCCAATGTGGAGCAGAGCGCCCCTCAAATATAAAATCAATATACACACATTGTGCAATATCTTTCCCATGCCAAATAAAATATTTCAAATAAAATATATCTATTTATGTCTATTTTTTTAATGGTTATTTCATCTTTTACCTTTGCCATTTTATAATCACATAGCAATTTGGGGTAGCCTTCAAAATGCTGCACCTCGCTTTTGTTTTTTGGTTCTTAAGAATTCCTGTTCTTTGCTATATGCGAATTAGCTTAGATTGAGCGTAGAGCTAGGTTCAGTGAAGCTTTGCTTTGAGTTTCAGCGCATTTTTGGGGCAGCTTCTCCCTAACGCTTGCCGCCGCATCCACGCAGACGCTGACGTCGACGTCGAAGTTGTAGTTTATGCCGAAGCGCTGATGAAGAACAGCCCCGGCCTGAAATAGACGACGTCAGCGAGCATGACAAGGTCGACACTTAAAGGTGTCACCAATTATAAAGCCCCCAAAAATATACACACACATTTGAACTCAATCACAAAAAAGATTTCAACTATTTTGGTAAGTAGCTGCAGCTAAAAACTTTACCAATTAACGCTTCAGGTGCCACGAGGGCAATGTTTTCATTTTTCGAACTTTAAGTTGCATTGGCCAGCTAAAGAGCGGGTCTTTTTAATATGAACTGAGCAATTTCAGTGGCTCTAACAAAGCGTAAAAATTGCTGAAGAAAATATGCCACTCTCTGGTTCTTTCCGGTCTGAGTCTAAGTTCATGTTCTGCGGTGGTTTCAAATTCAACTGCTTTACTAATTCAACAACAAACCAGCGTACAACGACATTTGTATTCCAAAAGTCTTGTCTCTAATTGCACACAAAAATAATCACGTCCATTCATACACTTTTTTCTTTGAGGTTTTACAACTGTGTAAGAAAACAAGTATTAATTAAATAATTTTCTTCTAAATTGAAATTATTTTCTAAGAAAAGATATAAGATTATGTGTCTAAGAATTAAATAAAATATATATGAGAACAGCAAACTTTTTATATTTATTATATAAATATTTTTAAATATATATCTTACTTAGCATAAACTTAGTTTTTTTAATTGCTGCTCACTGTCAAAACAAAGGTTAAAACTGTCCACTAATTAAACATATTTGGTACTGAATCGATTTTGAATTTTCATAGTGTAGTTTTCAGATTAAAGCATAATATTGAGTTATGAGGAGCAGCTGATATGAGGGGCATGTCCACCTAGTTTGTCTTAAAATATTGTATTGCTGACTTAAGACAGTTCCTGTCTGAAATTAAACGGCGAGAATGCATTCCTAATATTAACTGGTGCTGGAATACACTACAAATATTACGCCACCTGAAGTAATAATTTAAATTCGAACACTCGGAGTGGGCACTATCCACAACTGCAAATCATCTGCATCCCACCTTTACATTCCTACCTAGGTGGCAAGCAGACAAGTAAAGGAGATATTTAAATCGATAATATCCAAACTTAAACTTATAGTGTACAAAATATGCGTTTTGCAACAATTTGCAATTTCATTCTACAATTTGTTTTGAAGTAGTTTTGCTTGAGTCATTGCCAGCTATTATAGGAAATGGAGGCAGGCAAAAGACGCCGACAGCGACAATGGTGACAATGGCTACGTCAAGGCAAGCGCCAGGTTACTCGAAACCCCACCAATAGATGCTGCTCAGTACCATGCCTCAGATTTGACGTGGGTGCAGCGTGGTATTGCTAATGATAATAATAATAATAATGATCAACTCGAGCGCCAAACTTCGGTGCCTCAAGCAACAATTTTATTTTCCCTTGTTCTCCCCTTTAACTAAGTTCAAATGTAAACGCCGTGAACACCAGCAACAACAGCAACAATAACAACAGCAGCAGCTAAGCGGCAACAAAAGAGTGTGATGCTTTTATTTGATGTTGGTGCTGCCGCAACGCTTCTGCTGCTGCTGCTGCCGCTGCTTGTAGCGCTGCTTTTTGCTCATCCGATGAGTTTCGAATACAACTAAATCAGAATTTTTATTCAGTTTCAATTGTTTAGCGAGTGCGGATCGGCGCTTCGTGTTTCGAGTCGCAGCGTTACAAAAAAAAGCAAAACTAAAAACAAAACGAGAAACGAAAGCGGAGAGCAAAAAATAAATAAAAGATAATAAAGAATTACAACAAATGCAAACAAAAATAGTAACAAAAATACTTCAAATCAAAGCAAGTAAATTCGAAATTGGGCTGCATTTAGAAATTTCATTTAATTGTGGGTGCATTTAAGTTGTGCGTGTCGTTGTGTCAGTGAGTGGGCGTGTGTGTGTATGTGCGTGTGTGTATAAGCTTTCTTGTCATTAGCGCATTTGCCAAAATGTCAAAGCGCAACGGATGCTGGGTAATCAAATGTACCGTTAGCTCTGCTACATTTCTCACCAAAAGTGGCGAAATGGCGTTGAGAAGCCGGCAACACTCGCTTTTCACCTATGTCTACATACACATACAAACCCATATGCATATTTTAAATTCCATTTTCAGCAGCGTTAAAATACTCATTCATATTTTTATTATTTAGCATTTAATAATTCTCAAGCTGTCATAGCAGATTAATTGTTTTTTTTTTCTCTCCCTGGGCAAAAATTAATTATTTTTGTGGCCAATGTGCGATTTTTAATTGTTTAGTAGTTTTTTTTTTTTGGTAATTTTGGTTTATAATTTTGAATATTTTGCATTTAGCTTTATATTTGGCCAAGTACGACGGCAATGATGGCAATTGTATTTACGCATTACTGAGCACTTTGTCATTTAAAAATTGTTAATTACCAAGTGGGCAAAAAAATACGTTTGCCTAAAGGTCATAGGCTCCAGAACAGGCAGACAGGCGACCAAACTTATGGCGTCATTAAGGAAGTCCAAAAAGAACATGCTTCCAGTCGGGTTAATGACACGTTCGCTTCAACACACAGACACACAAAGGCAATCTGATAAATGTTGATCTTCATTTCAGCTTCAGAAGCAAAATCAAGCTGTGGGGCGAACCCATTAATAAGCGATCCCACATCTCATCTTTAACGATCTGCATATTTTGGCAACATAATTAACGGTGAAAAGAATGTGAAAAGTAGCGAAACGTAACGCGAAAGCCACAAAAAACTTTGCTCAAAGAAATGAAGCCCACTGTCACGCGAACGTAACAAAAGAAAAGAAAGAAAGAGCGAAGAAGCAGCAGAAACAGCGGCACAAACAGAAATAGAAACAGCAACAGAAACAGAAGGTTTCTACGCGTCTTCTGCTAAGCGCTGTCTTTCAGTTCCCAAACTCCCGTCGATCCAAACAGTTCACTCTCCCCAACCCAATGCAAATACTCAATAATGCCAAAGGAAGTGAATAAGTGAAGAGCAAAATAAAATATATATATATATAAAAATAACAATCTCCAAATTGTGTGTGTTAAAATCAAAAGGGAAATTATTTCTGCTGCAAATGTGCCAGGTGCTCAAAACTCAGCTCGGGCAGCGCATTGTGCTGATCTGGTTGCTGCAGTTGCTTTGGAATCGAATCGACGCACTCACTGTGGATAATCAACTGGTCTCGGCACGTAATGGTAAGCAGCAGCTGAAATATACAAATCCATTACTACATAATACATGAGCATAACACTTATGAGCTTATAGAAATGTTATTACTAGCAGTATCCACATGCATGAGTAATAAACGTTTATATTAACTAGTTCTCTAATACAATTGAGGGAGTTAACCTGAGTACAGTTAAGTTAATCAAAAATACAAACAAGTTCTTAGACACTAAAACCATTATAATGGGCCATATAATGTTTTATGTAGTTGTCAAAATTAGCATAGTTGGATCAACAAAGTGGGCAATTTAGCTAAATACTTTTGAAAATCTACTACAACTCCTAAAATCATTTGCAACAGTTTATGTATACAAAAACAACAACTTGAATACTAGACAGGCAATCTTAGTTTAGCACAAATATATTTTAGTTTAATCAGTATTTTAATCTTTGCTAACTTATTTAGGTATTTAGTTACTTAGATATTATATTTATAACATATCCATAAGCTCGTTTCTTAGAAACCGGATCTTAGTTCATCAGTTGATTACAATCTTTGATAATTTATTAACCAATAAAGTTTGGGAAGACAATCGGATAACATAGCAAGCGTTTCGAAATTAAAAATAATTAATCTTTTAGACGATTATATATAAAATTATGATGTGTCTAATGTGTCAAAACTTAAGAGCTTATTAAAGTTACAAGCCCAAATATAAAATGGAGGCTTACCTAAGAACAGAGTTTTCTCACAGATTTCACTAAGTTATTATATCGAAAGTATGGAATCTCTTAAAATAAAAAGTAATGCTCCGACAGAACTATATATTTTATAGCAACAGAAAATACCTTCATCACTTTCGGCCCATTATGAATAATATTTAGTCAGAAAATATAAAGCTGAGGGCCAATAATCCATCATGCAATACTGACACAAATGTTTCATGGAACCACAAAATGTATTTATTTGTTGTGTTTGACCTTATTGAATTATTCATGGGTCTGTTTGTGGCAAGTACCTTTTGCCAGAATTCTATGGGCCACACATAGGTTAATGGCAGTCAACTGCGTCCACGCGTCACGCAAGCCAAATAAAATTCAAATTTAAATAAAGAACAAAGCGCAACTGTGGAGACAATTGAAGAGCCAGTAAAACTAACCTGCCGACTGTGGAGGAACCCACCTAAAAAGTGGCCTTGAAAGCGCAAGGGCTGTCCACCGGTGACATCATCATCAACAGTTGGAGTTGGCTGCGTTCTGTAGAAACTATGACGAATTTTGGGGTCGCTATATTACAAAACAAGGAGTGGAGTGAACCTTTGGCCAATTTGCTGTTGGCCAATTTAGTAAGTTGTTTGATTTCAACTTTTTCTTTGTTTTTTGTTGCTATGTTGCAGACTGCTTTGAGCGAATTGCTTTGGAGGCAATGCTGCCATTTGAGAAGACCTTCCGCACCGAAGACACCAACTCGCTGAAGATGTGCAAAGAGAAGTGCCTGCAGGCGGGCGAGAAGTGTCAGGCCATCTCATTTGGGTAAATACGAATTGCAATTGGCGAATTGCCAACTGGCCAACTGACTAGCGATTACCCAACATTTACTTTTTTTCTACAAATGTGAAACTTTACTTTTGATTTTATTTTTTGTTGCTGCAGTGTGCATCGACGCGGAAACGGCACATGTCAGTTGTCATCGGAGCAGTATGACAATGCTGGCGGGGGCGGGCGGCCGGGTGGTGTAATTTTCGATCCCGACTTTGATTTGTATGCGCGCAAAACGAACTGTTTCGATTTGAGCGACAATTCGATTGGGGCACCATCGAATCCCATCAGTACGGGTGTAACGCCCGTGAATCTGCCCAATCGACCGCTGGATGTGGGCAACACACCAGTGCTCGTTGTCAATCCCACGCCGCACACCGATCATCCCGATAAAAACGATCATCACCTGCCACCATCACCGCATCCACCACCGGGTCCGTCATTGCCCTCACCTGGCGTTGGAGATCGTTTGTACTTCTCACATGAGACTTATCCACTTTACAAATATCCAACGCTCTACGAGCACAACTATCCGGCGCCCAATGAGGAGCTTTACATACCCGGCGGATATGCCGCCAATGTGCCCGAAGTGGATGACCGTTATAGGCCCTTATATGGCCATGCCATGGATAATGATGGAGTGCGTCCAACGCCGCACAGCCCGCCAAGTCCCATCTTCGGCCTGGGCTATGGCAATGGCTATAGCTATGGCATTCCGGAGCGCTATGCTCCCACTACTCTACGTCCCACTGCCAGTGATCGTCCCAGCTATGCGCCACGTCCGGACTATAGTAGTGACCGACCCTACTATCCGCGTCTTTCCACAGCGCGACCCTATGACAGTTCCACAACTATCGTACATGGTCCGCGACCGACGTCCCCCTACGATGGGCATCGTGAGCCGCGTCCGGACTATACCAATCGACCTGATCCGCCGACACATGCCGCACATGATGGCATCTATGGACCCGGTCCAGGCTCATCGGCGCATCCACCCGTCTATGACAGACCGTCGCCACCTCCTAGAGATGATTATGTACGCCGCAATGGTAGCGAAATGCGACCTGGCTATGACAACGGCTACGATGATGACAAGACCATATCCACTTACTTCAACCCCGGTGATTATATGCACGGTAGTAAAAGTAAGAACTAAACTAGTCTTTTAAAATTAAGATATTAAGGTATTTTAAATTACCAAGCCCATCCAATCTTCTCTTGTACTTTCTGTGGGTTTTTGCTGGAAATTCCATAGTTTTATGTTTTATTTAGGATTTAAGCAAGGCTCCAACATTTTGAGAGAAGAAAGATCTGCAAGGCTAATATTTCTAATCTTTGAATACATCTTTCAGAGCCCCCAATGCAGATGGCTGGTGACAGAGATCGCGATCGTTATCCCATGGATGAGATGAATGGTAAGTAGTGTAATGTTCAAGTTACTCTTTAACTCTACCATTGTCCCAACTAATTTGGATTCGCGCCCAGCTAACATATGATGTGGTGGGTTTGGAAACAGTTTGTTTCTATTTGGGCTTAGAGTGTAACAATAAAATAACCTAGAATTAACATTGCCCACAATTAAAACTCATTACGAACGGGCGCAGTAGGGCGGAGGTGGAGCGGGCATTTGACCCACATTTTGATTCGCTTTTATTTGCATAACAAAACTAAAAACCCATTAGCGAAACATAAAGCGCAATCTCTCTGTTGCGTGGGTGGACGGTGGATAGCAGACAGTCGCTGCTTGCATGTGCCCAAAACAGTTTCCATACTAGATATATATTCGAGTAATCGAGCTCACGGCGTGGACAACAAAAAAAATGACCGAAACTCGCATTTAAATAAAAAAAAAAAATAAAGAAATAAATGTCAAGCAAAGCATATAAAAAATGGCAACAAATGCAAAAAAATGGGTTATCAATGAGCCTGCATTCTGCATTATATATTAATATTGGAAAAAAAATTTTGAAAAAAATTACAAAAATTATTATTAAGCTTAAAATGTGATACATTAAAGAATCTAAAAAAAGCATAACACTACAAAATGGCTTTGAATAGAACTTAATTTAATACAAGCTTACCATAAAGTATAATTCAAAGGACAGTTCATTATAATCACAGAAGAGTTATATTTTTTAAATACTTATAACATTTTTTTTAATTTTTTAACTCAAACACCATTTTTTTCACATATGATGTCATCTGTACTTAAGATAGGTTTATTTATTTTGGTTAAGTTGTCAAGTGCAAAAGATTTATGACAATTCTAAAATTGCGCTGCCAACTCATCAAAGAGTCATTTATATTTTGATTTTAGACTCGACTTCCCTTTGGAGTTTCTCGAGTGTGACGAGTACGTACTGTAGGTGAACATTCAGAAGAGTATCATGCTGAGGTGACATAAGCCAAGTTCAAAAGCCAGTTAAAATCTGACAAAGTAATTAAATCGTTGCTCTGCGTGCGCGTTTGTTTCTTGACTTTATTGGGCGTGGGACAGATCTAAGCAGCTAATTCTGAAGATTGCCATACGAATAATGAGATTTTTTTTTATTTTCCATTTTGCGCTGTAGAAGCGGAAGTGTAGCACGCATATTTTTGTAAGCTTGTTTTGGCTACTTTGCTGAGATTGTGCAAGACCAACTGCACTTGAACAAGCGCCCCAAAAGGCAGGCTGCATTGTATGCAAATCTTGTATGCCGAAAAAAAGCCAACCATTGAACTGACAGCAGTGACATTGATTAAGAAACGGAAATACGCTCAAATTGTCTGGCTTTTTGTGCTGCATCTAAAAGTGGATGTTCAGTGTGATAGTGGCGTGGGTGGGAGAGGTGGGTGGGGTTGGGGGGGGGGGGGTGGGTTGAGTGTTCTTCTTCTTGCGATGATCGATGGAATTGCAAAGACTTGAACAAACGAACTTGATATTAAATACGAATTGTGTATGCAACAGCTTTGTTTGAGGACCTAGATGCAAAAGACTTAGGCAACGAACTAATTAATATTATTAATTAAAAAAAAAATTATAGCTATAAAAGTGAACAAATTTAAAAAATTGCAAGATATGTAATAAATTAACGAACCACTTCTTAAATTTATTTTGCTTAGTTTAATTAGAATTAAATGTATGCTAAAACATTAAAACTTACACAGAATTATATTTCTTAGGAATTTGCTGTTCAACACTTATAGAACTTAGAATATAATCAAATATCATATAATTTTGAATGGTAAATATCTATTATTTAGCTTATCTAGACAGCGTTTTGTATTTGTATCTGAATCCATGATATTCATACATAAATTTGACACACATGTTGCTGTTTCCAAACGAAACTCGAATTTCAATTCAGTTAGCAGAAATTGGAGTTCTTTGAATTCACATTTATTATATCTCGCTAGTCTTCTTCATCTTTCAGTCTTTCATTTAATTTGATTATCGCCAGCATCCTTGAGGGAAGTCAATTCACGCTTGGCTGCTGCTCGGCGCACAGCCCATTGCCCCAAAGGTCCCAACTAACCAAGTGCCCGTAATTTCATCTGAATTAAAGATAAGCAATCTGACCAACCAAAAAATACTCATTATAAAATAAAACAACAGTAACGATTCAAGGCTCCATAGAATCGACAACGCCGACCCCACCCACACCCCTCCCCCCACCGATGGAACCGTAATAATGACACATGATACATAGCCGCGAGAGAGAACAGAAACAAAAAAGCTCTCGCCCTTTCCGCAAATTGAAGCTTTTTCCACGGTGGCTGGGGAAAAACGCTCGAGCACTCAAGCATTTTTGTAATACCATATAAAACCGCAAGCTTGACCACAGCAGCTGCTCATTCGCCATTAGAATCCCCATCACTGCGCGTCGCAGTCGCCGGAAATAAGTATACGTATTTAAATATCCTGTTGTGTGTGTGAGTGTGTGTGAGTGTGTGTGAACTCTCGCTGTTTAATAGCTGCTGCGCCTGCGTTTAGCTTTTCACTACTCGCAGTTGACATTCATATAGAACAAATCGCCGTTCGCTTACGTAATTAAAAATCAGCGCGCGATTATAAAAAGATTCGGAGCATATTTGTAAGCTTTTTTAGTGCTTCGCTGAACGCGTTTCAATGCGGTTGCAAACAGTGTTCCACTTTCTGCTGCCGCAGCTGCTACAGCTCTTCTTGGGCGGCAGCAGTGCCAAATTTGTAAGTCCAACACGCCACAGCAGCAGCGACATAAGCAGCACAATTATCATTGTGGAGGATGCCAAAGGTAAGACGCTGAATTGGTTGTGCTCTCAACTCGGTCAATGCATTTGGCCCAAAACGACACTCTTAAAGTATTTTGCATAATTTTTACACACAAGAAAAATTAAAATTAAAAAATAACTACAAAGAGAACAACGACTCCTCCAAGCCGCTGCTCAGCGGCAATTTTCTACCGATTATCTGTACAACGGCCCTGTAAATTATACGTGTGATGATGGGTGGGCGAGGGCAGTTATGTTTGAGAGGGGGCGGTGATGTCCGTTGGCGTCGCAAAACATGACTCGAACATAATTTACAGCAGCAGCGGATGTGACGGTAAAAGGAAAAAAAAAAAACAAAAACAAATACAAAACATACACATGAAGCAATATGGAGCCCCCGATCTTGGAGTTCTGGCAGCGCGTTTCAAACGCTTCACTGACTTTCTGCTTATGACCATGTTTTTCTGCTTCTTCTTTTCTTTTTCAGCCAGAGTTAAAGTGAAGAGTGAAGATTGCTTAACTAATAGCTTCAACTTGTTGACTGCATTTGCTGCAGCATCTGTAACTGTTTTATACCCTTGCAATTGGGTATTTTTTATTCTGACACAAAATCTATTTTAGAAATCGAACAAAGAATATATTATTTTATTGAGTAGAAACATTTGAGGTGCAATTTTTTTTATGTTTTTTTTTTTTTAGATATTTTAGCGACGTTTACAAATTGCGAGAATTCATATGTTGACAATATATTTTTATATATATCTTATATATATCTTATTAAAAACTGGCTTCTTATTATTATTGTTCTCTACATTTTATAAAAAAAATATAATTGTTTCCTTCGCACCATAGTTCAAATTTTAAATTTAAGTTTTCTTAACAGAATATATATCTATACCTAAATTAATTTTTGTTACTCGCAAAATATGGCACAGAGAAGGTTTTGTCTCAAAATAATTTTCTTAAAATGTAGAAATACTATCAGGAAACTTTTGTTTTCGGCACTCCGAAAATAACTCCTCTTTTTGTTTTGGTTTTTGTTGTTATTTAATTGCAGCCTGCTTTCGTCGTGTGTTGGCCGGCAAGCGAGTCGCTCAGCACTGGGTGCGTCGCTCCATATCCTGTGAACGGGTGGAGGATTGCATGCGGGAGTGCGGCCAGGAGAAGCGATTCATGTGCGAGGGCTTCAACTATCGGTTGGATCCGTCGGGACATGGCCAGGGCGACTGTGAGCTGATCGAGATGCCGCTGTCCCAAATGGAAATCTATTCGAGTGCCAATCGACGCGACTCGAATCTGCTGAGGCATCCCGACTATGATTACTATGAGCGGGATCGCAATGCGCCCAGCAGCTGTCGTCGCAATGTCTGCCAAGACTGTTCCAAGGGTCCAGTGAGCAGTAATCCAATTTACTTTAAGCCAGGCAGCAGTGGGCCTGGACCCAGCGGCGGCTCTTATGGTGGAGATCGCGATCACGATCGAGATCGTGATCATTATAGATCACCGCCACCGCCGCCACACCGCAGCACCGCTGTGGATCACTATCGCGGTCCGTCGGGTCCCCCAAGCAGCAGCTCTTACGAACATCAACCTTATTCGACGGACCATCACAGCTCCCATTCCTCCAGCTCCTCATCCTCGTTTGAATTCTCCTCGCATAGCTCGGGCTCTGGCTTCTATGGTCATACGCCCCCCAGCAGCTTTGGCGATCACTCGCGACCCGACTATATAGATCGACATGATTATGGCAGACCCGAGCCACCTTCCCGCTATAGACCCGATCGCTGGGAAACGTTGCCCAGCAGCTCGGGATACGATAGCTCTAATTACCGTCCGCCACGACCAGAAACCGATCGCATTGACAAGTTTAGACCCTCCTATCGTCCAGGGCATGATTACTCACCATATCGGCCACATGAGCCGAGTAGGCCTCCGCCAGCGACGGGCCCGTCGCACAACTACCTCGACAGAGATGGACCAAGTTCGGGCAACGTTGCCTACGAAAAGCCCAGCAAGTTTGTGCCCTATTTAATAGGGTCCGTGGAGAACTATGGCAGCTATGGGAGCAGTTACGGCATCAGCAACAAGCATAGCTCCTCGCAATACGGACTAAGGGAGGATCAGCATGGCTTCAACTACTTTGAGCTGGGAACCAGCCATCGGGAGACGCCACGTGAGTCGAATTCGGTGCTCCGCTATCCAGGCTCCAGTTACGACAATGAATATCCACGCCTGCGCAACGACTACAGACAGAAGTGGACCAGGAGACCAGGCCCAGATGGTAAGCAACGGATTGAGTGATAAATTGCCACTTTAATATATATTGATCTTGCCCGTTTTAAGAATGCTCCGCCAAGACTAGCGAAGGCTTCCGACTCCACAAGACGGCCGTGAAGCATGCCTTTAATGTGCCCACACTCACGGAATGCGAGCGTCTCTGCTCGGATCAGCGTCCCAGTTACATTTGCCACACATATAGCTATCGCTATAACCAGGCGGGTCGCAACAATTGCATGCTCTGCGACAGGCCTGTCAATATGCTCGACTACTATGTGGACATTGAGCCGGATCGGGACTACGACATCTACTCCATGGCCGATGATATGGATGTCTGCAGGCAGCCATCTACACAACCACCGCGACGCAGTGATAATCCCAACACGGCACTCTCCGATCCACGCAATGCACGTGAGTTCATACAATATTTGAAAACTTTATTTAGCATTTTTAATTTAAACAGTGTTTTAGTTAAAGTTTTAATAGTTTTTTTTCTCTTAATTAATTTGATGCTCTTTTTTAAATGTGCACAATTTGAATTTTTACTTTAAATACAATTTTAAAATTTAATAAATTATTTGTAATTTTTAGTAGTATTATTTATTTATTTGTTTTATATAAAGCTAACAACTTAAGCTAAGTTATTGGCGTAAACCTCAAGCAAGCTTTAACATAAAAATCTTCAAATTAAAATCATTTAGAATAGTTTCTAAGTCTCTCGATATTTCGTATTAGATCATTATAACATATTAAAATTAGATTTTAAAAGCATATTAAAGGCTCTGAGGTAGTTAATTCCATTGTCATAACAAGTATAATAAAAAATAAATTAAAATTAATTAAATTCACATGAATAAATACTTTTAATATAAGTAGAATAATCGAAAATACTTTGTTGATGCTTTGCAGAGTGCTTCTTCCGCGCCTTTGATGCCACACGCTTCTTCAAGTCCATCGTGCGGGATTCTCTGACTGTGCGCACTGTGGGCGAGTGCGAGATGGAGTGCATCCGTTCCATGAAGTTTACCTGTCGCGCCTTTGCCTTCCGCTATGGCCAGCAGCGGCATGCGGGCGTCATTGACAACTGCCAGCTGAGCGATTGGCCCGTTAGGGACATGGACAAGGAGCGACATCTTATCTTGGATGCCGCCTTTGACATATTTGAGCGCGCCAGCTATGGCCATGGCTGCGAAATCCAACCCATTATGGATGAGAAGCACAAGAAACGTACGTTAAAACTATCCAAATCCTCACAAAAAATTTATAAATATTATTAATATTCTCGTACAGTGTGTTATTTGGGCTATGGATCGCCGGCACGACTACTTCCACCTGGTATCAAGAAGGTCATAACAGTGTCCTCGGAAATGGCCTGCAAAAAGAAGTGCATACACTTCAGGGAGACGACTCAATTCAAGTGCTATGCCTTCAGCTTTGGGTAAGTACATGGATTGACTGCACCTTCAGGTCGACAACATGGTCTTGTTTGTGCACTCCAGCTCCAATGGCAACTGTGAAATGTCGGATCTGGATCAGACGGAGTTGAAGCTGGATGTGCATTATACGCACACGAAGGAGCGCGATTATTGGCTGTTTGCGTGGAATCCCTTCGATTGGACCTGTCGCGACAAGGTCAACACAATTGGGGGATCGCGTGTGAATAATGATCGTCGCATGGACATATTCCGTGAACCTGGTAAACTGACACTCTTAACCTGTTGCACGTCCACCATTGTGTAAATAATCAGCGGAATATCCCACAAAATTCAACTGTCAATAATCCCCAAAACGTAGCAATTAGTAATTTAGTTGTATGTGTAAAATTAGCTTGTAAACGGCGGAGAATGTACATAGCCATGTAAAGAACATATATAGACAACTACTATTACAACCAGCATGTACAATAGAACCTCCCTCAACGCAAAAATAACCGCAAAACAAAGTCGAATCCCCCCATTTCCCCCCTGTTCCTCTTAATGTACTAACCAGCGCATGCATAACGGATTACGCTTTGTGTCTATCCTTGACTAACCTTTCATTTGAAAAAGGCAACCTTGCCTGGCGACATTATACCGTATCCGGCAAACCCTGTCGTCGCAACAGTCCTTGCGAGAAGAATCTTGTAACGGGTTTCTATTCCTGCGAAACGGATGGCACAGAAATCGGATCATGGGATTACTGCTGCAAAACGGATCATCCTTGTGGCTACAGTCGCGGCTTCGATTATCCCTGGTGAGAAAATTACCTTGAAATTGAGGGTTTTACTTAAGCAATCCTATAGTTAATTCTTAACTCTTTCATTGCATTTTAGGTAAATTTTAAATATTAAATAATTATATGTATGTAAAATTTTCGATAAAAATATTAAAATCAGCCAACAAATCAAATTTTCAGCTACATATTTAATTTATGTTTCTCTTTTTACTGCCTTAAAAATTATAAGGGACATATAAAAACTATATTAAAATCAAATATAAACAGAAAGTTTTGGTAAAAGTTGAAAGAAGTTATTAAATAAACCAAATTTAAATATGACGTTAACAAATATATTTTAAATGTAATACAAATGGTAAATAAAATTAGCCATAAAAAAGATTATAAACTTTATTTAACCTTTTACATGACACATTGAAACTAAAACTCTATATTTGAAACAGGTGCTTTGTGGGCGACGAGCCGGATCAATGGCGGAAGTGCAGTGATCGTTATTATCCCGGAATCAAGAACGGCACGAGGCCGACGCACTCCAGCCTTGGCCTGCCCAGCAGCATCAGCAGCAGCAAGCAGAAGCCAAAGCATCAGCCAAACCAGCCAGCGACGGCGGCGAGCAGCGAATACAACCAGCATCCGCCGCGACCCGGTGGACTGCAAAGTCTCAGCGATTTTGCAGCGGCCCGTCTCTGGCCAGTGACATATCTGTATAGTGAGGGGCCACCAAATGCGACCGAGTTTAGCAATTTCGTTGATTGCAACAAAGAGACATGCTAGCAGGCACAGCAGACGCAACACGCGACAGCACCAAGCATTTTAAGTAGTGCTTAGTTTCCACAATTAACAGATTTTCCAATAAGGCAACCGCCACCCGCCACCTGTCCTCCCGCTCTTGCCACCTACACCTTTTCTAGCTCTAAGTAATAATGACGAAGCGAAATATTTTCTCACCGTTTGCAAAATGTGTCGTGATTTTTTAGTGAGATTGGATACAATTTTCCGTCATAATCAAATATACAAAAAAAAAACGGCAATTAACTTATTAATTTACAAAATATATCCAAGCTTTTTTAACGATAATCACCAATTTGTGCTGACGATAAAGCTTGTACTTATGTATTTAAACTTAATCTGTAATCTGTGTATGCATTATAATAATAATAATAATAATAATAATAATATTAAGCTAGTAAGCTGAGAAGTGGCTAAAGTTGATCGTAATCTAATTAAACTTTCGGTGTCAATGGACCTATTTATATAGCCAGCATTGTAAATACTAATTAGTGTGTGAGATAACTGTAATCTGCCTGTAAAGACCTATGGGGGAGTGCGAGAGTAAGCACAATTTTTGGATGCCATAATTTTGTTTGATAATTCAGAGTTCACTGATGACGTACCACTGGAAAGAGATGCTTTTTATATAATTATTTTTCTCATAGAGTATGTACTCGGAACAAGACTTGGTTGACCGATTGTGTTGAGGCAAATATATATTAAAGTTAAACATTTTCCTCAGTACTTTATTCACTTCATTGGTCCATGAAGATGTGAAAGTAACCAGCTTTATTATTACAGCTAATATATTATTCAGCTTTCTGTCCGCGCATGTAATCTCAAAAGTTATCAATAACTTTCACTTAAAATGCAGCTTTATCGAACATAGTATTTTTTAATCCGAGTTCGGCATATTCTTCTTTGCCTGCCACGGTCACACGCCCTTTCAAACAGCTGACAATGTGATAATTGTGCAATAAGCAAACGGTTTTAAATAATTAAAGTTATCAATAAAACTGCAATCCAAAATGAGTCGGCCACAATTACGAAAAATCTTGGCAATTGGCGCTACAGCTATAAGTGCTTTTTTTTTGGGCTCTTATGCGGAACGCCACCTGACCAGTGACCAAAGCAAAGGTGGCCTGGAGACTCTTCCACGTTTACCTGGATTACCCGTGTTTGGAACCGTCTCTGCCGCTGCACTTATCCCGGGCAATGAATTAAACCGCTCGGCATCGCCGTCGCGCACCTCACAGATCATGAAATACGGTTTTCCCGGGCTCGATAACATACGCTCCCAGTCAGACTATGTGTTGTCCTACGACAGACGGGCTCGGGTGCCCCACTGGGTGTTCGAGCACCTCACCGCCCAGTCAGTGGCCAAGAATTCGGACGTGGATCGTGCAAAGTCCGATTTTAAATCAGACGAAAGCATACATCCCTATTTCCGCGCCCAGAACACCGACTATCGTCGCTCTGGCTACGATCGTGGTCATATGGCAGCTGCGGGCAATCATCGACTGCATCAGAAGCACTGCGACGACACCTTTCTGCTCTCAAACATGGCGCCCCAGGTGGGCCAGGGCTTCAATAGGGACGCGTGGAACACGCTGGAGTTGCACGTGCGCAAACTGACGCAGATCTACGCCAATGTCTACGTCTGTACGGGTCCCCTCTACCTGCCACACAAGGAAGACGACGGGAAGACGTACGTCAAGTACGAGGTAATTGGTACCAATACGGTGGCTGTGCCCACCCACTTCTACAAAGTTATTGTTGGTGAGACGGCGACGGACAACAAGCTGCACATGGAGGCATATGTGATGCCCAACAGGGTCATCAGCAACGACACACCGCTGAAAGTGTTCCAAGTTCCGCCCGAGACGGTGGAGCGAGCGGCAGGTTTGCTCTTTTTCGACCAACTCAACCGGAGTCAGCTGGCAACCATAAATGGCAAAAAAGTTTAGTTTTCTAGTTGGACCGAGAAATTTTAAATTGGACCTTTTAAAACTTCATCCCTATCCTGACTATCAACATTGCTTTGTATAGAATAATAGAAGCTAATTTGTAGAAATTTGTTTTAAATTTTGTATTTAGTTGTATTTTATTTGAACGCAATTGTTCCGCTTAGGTGCTGTTGAATTTGTTCCTTTTCCAAAGAATTGTGTTGGTTAATAAAAGTAAAGAATTAATACAGAGATATACAAATATATTAAGAAATATGCATGAAAGGAGCGCAGAGCAGGAAGCGAAGAGTTATGCGTGTGTGTGTGTGTGTATGTGTTGCTGATGCTTGTGTTTGGGTAGCTATGTGTGTGACATGATTTACATGCCTTGATTCTTGGAGCGCACATCGTCGATCTTGAGTATCATCTTGACAAGCTGGGTGGACAAGAGTATTTGTTGCTTCTTCGAGTGCAGCGACTCGACAACATTGTGACTCTTCATGTCCGAATCGCCGGTAAGCATGCAATCGACGCCCAAGCTGGGCTTCTTCTCCGACACCTGGCATGCCTTCAGCTCCGACAGTGTCTCAATTGGATGCAGACCGCTATTCTCGGCCAGCGCAAGGGGAATACTCTCCAGGGCAACGGCAAAGGCACGGAATGCATACTGTTCCAGCGTGGAGAGCTGATCGGCCTCCCTGGCCACAGCCAGGGAGCAGCTGATCTCGGCAGCACCACCACCATAAACAATACGCGAATCCTTCACCAGAGAGCGCACAACGCAGATGGCATCGTGGATTGAGCGCTCGGCCTCCGCAATGATCATGGCATTGCCGCCACGCAAAAAGATTGTAACAGCCTTGGAGTTCTTGCACTCCTCGATGACCAGCATTTTGTCCTTCGACGTGCCAAAGGCTGCAAAGAGGAAAACGATATTTGTAGATGGGGAGTCAACTCGCATCTGTTTACTTACCCATCTCACGGACGAGGCCGGCTGTGCCCAGTTTTTCGGGTGTCAACTCCTCGAAGCGGGGCACAATGCGACCGCCGGTGGCAATCGCAATCAGTTCAATCTCCGGACCACCAACCCAGCGCACTGCGGGCAACTCCTGTTGCAACAGCAGATGATTGGCTTCATCATCGAAGCCCCACTGACAGATGGCGAGGGTGGCGCCCGCATCCTTCACCTGCTTGACCATCTGGGTGAATTTCTCCTGCTCGTATTCCCGCAGTGCACGGTAATCCTCTGCCGAGGTGACATCCAGCTTATGCTTGGTCTTTGGCTTCGGTGGCTCGAAGGGGCAGGTAAGAATGGCCAGCTTCACATTTTTCAGTTCCTTGGGCATTTGCGAGTGGCTTAAGGTCTTGTCGACAATGACGCCCTTGACCAGCATGGAGTCCTCCATGCGTCCACCAACTTTCTTCTCAATTTTGATCAGCTCAAAGTTGACATCCTTCTTCTCAATGTCGGCTACATTCAGTACCGCATCGACTGCCATTTCAGCCATCTGACGATGACATTTATTCACAATCTTACTGCCCAGCGTCGTCATGGCAATCTGAACCAATGGCTCCTTGTTTTTCGGATCGACGGGGAACGGTTGTGCAATCAAGTCCAGTTGCTTGATGGCACATTGTGCAGCCAACTCGAAGCCATCAGCAATGCGAATGGGATGAATGCCGCGATCTATCAGACCCTCCGCCTGCTCAAGCAGAGCGCCAGCGAGGACGACGACGCCGGTGGTGCCATCGCCAATTTCATCGTCCTGCGACTGCGACAGTTGTACCATCAGCTTGGCAATCTCATGCTCTACCTCCATCAATTTCATGATGGTTGCGCCATCGTTGGTTACCGTCACTTCGCCATCGGAACTGACCATGATCTTATCCAAACCCTTGGGTCCTAGCGATGTCTTCAGCGTTGAGGCAATCTGACGTGCCGCCATAATGTGCGTCTACAACATAACAACAAAAAAAACATTGGATAAAAATAAAGAACTTTTTCTGCGCGTGACTCAAGCGTCTGTCTGCGGAACAACGAACATCTGTGCGGCGTTGTAACCTCAAAATGCAAAAGTGACGTCACAAAGTGTATATCAAAGAATTACATTTATCCATTTTAAATGGCATTTAAAGGCGTTTGTTTGATAAATTGCACTTATTATTAATTTTAAAACGACATTTATATAGGACGCAGTTGCAAAGTGAATGTTTAATTCGTAAAGCCGGCAACAAAGAACATCTGGAACATTCGGCAAATGATGCGTCATTGTTTTCAAAGTCTAGTAATAATATTTTAGCTAAAACATCTTTGGATGACTTGGAGCCATACATTAAAACTATCAGATTACCCTTATTCATCATAAGAAGCAATTTAAATCACAAGTTTAACTTACCTTGATGGCATCTGTGCCTGTGATACGCTTTTGCTGATCCTGATCACGCAGAATAATGAAAGGCCGACCATATTCGTCGAACGCGAACGTTCCTGGAAAGGCGCTCATGGTTATATAGTTGAAAGGATAGCAGATTTTGCCGTATTTCACAGATTTAATTTTCTTTTCCCCCAAATCGAAACGCACAAAACTGACGGACAATGCTGCTCTAACGCTTGAATCGTTATCGACTAGAATGTCAAGATACTATCGATAACAACACTTAGAAATATATTTTCAGCTGCACTACATATCGGTTTAATCTCAGAAAACAAAACAAATAATAGTATATTCACCGTAAATATCGTGTCACTGAAAACAATCGATTTCCGTGTGCCATGTTATAGGTTTCGTCAATTGCTTTGGAATCCGTTCACTTCATATACGATTTAGCAGTCGAAGCAATCGGATCGCAAGTGCAAAATTATTTAACTTTTCTTGTTAAACCAAACCAAATTTTTGTTTTCTTTGTGCGTTAAGTTGCAATTATTAAGTGTAAAAATGCCATCAAATATGAATAATAAACTGTAAGTAATGGTACCAAGGGGCCATACAAAAAAATAATAGCAAAATAGTGGAAAAATCGATTTTGTAGTGGATTAAAGGAAATGGAAAAAAGTGCACGGGTACCGTAACTAATCGGACCCAATCCAATTGGTGGCAAAAAATTTATGTAGTTCGTTTTTGGTTACCAATAAAATAATGTAAAGTTTTTATAATAGTGAAATAATCTTAAGTGTAATATGTTTACTAATTTCGAATCGGTGTTGGTTTAAAAAATAAGTGCCTTTTTGAAAAGTTATCTAATTTACTTACGTGTATTGTATTTTGTTTTTCCTTCGTAGCAGCCATCTTGTTCACCTCATATATGTATATATATATATATATATATTTATGAATGTATGTAGCTGTCACCCCATGGTAGCCCTGAAGTGGAGTTGAAAAATATGCGAAAATGGAATACTGATAAATATTAGCTGTTCATGCGCGTATCAATTAATGCTTTATTGCTTAATCGTGCGAAAAACAAGAAATTGCTGTTGTGATATGTTTTGTCGCAGCAATCTGGCAACGCTCCGCACAAACGCGCATTAACAGATTCAATACCCTTCTACATTTAATACAGATGACTTTGAGCTTGTATGTGTGAAAGAGCGTTCGTTGTGTTGTTTAATTCGGTGTTTACTTAAACAACTATTCATTCGCTCTTTTCTCAAGTACTGTAATATATTATGCAGTAACTGCCTGGCAAAACTGTTAAGCAATAAAACAGTGTGGCTGTTGTTTTCCCTTAAATCTTTTTAGGTTGTTAGCAAACAAATGGAAATTGCGTTGGCAATTACAGTTACTACGCGGTAAACATTGTGTCTTTAAATTCGTTCGTTGCTGCTCTTATCTGATTTTTTCTCTCCGGCGAACACAACTCTAGTCCCGTCAGCATTGTTTGCAGTCTGCTTGCTTTGTTATCTGCCAAAATATACAGAAATTTTTCGACCCAAACGACTTTTCCACTTGCAATGTATGAGACTTTTCTAATAAGAACAAAATGGAATTGCGAACCGTTTGCTTTATGCGTCATACCATTTGCCCATTTTGTTTTTTGTCTATTCGGTTATAATAAGCTGCAATTTTATCGCTTGATGGGTCTGCGGACTTTCGTTACATCACAACCAAAGCACACACACATGAAAAACAGCAACGCATTTACACCCACGCATTTCAAACAATAACACACATGCAAGCAAATAGAAAATATATGTATTTCTCAAACAATGGAAAATTCCACTCGATATGCATGCAACTCAGTGGCCAGCAACATACAATTATGTGCATCTGGGTGTGTGTGTGAGTAAGTTGCCAGAATAGCTCGGAACGCAATATTGGGTCAATCGACTAAATGAAGAACAGGGGAAGAGAGAACCTTCCAATAGAAGCATCACAACAGATGTGCTGAATCACAAGGCCACTAAAGAGGCTGCATTATATCTCGAGTGCTGCCGCTTAGCAGTTTATCATTTCATGTCTTATCTTAAAATCAACATCTTAAAGCCGTCAACTATCTTATAAAAAAAAAACAATGGAAACGATTAGTTTATTTTATGACTCGGTATGCCTTAAACCTCTCAACTTCTGTTTGCATATGGTGTGCAGCTTTAGTGCTGCTTATTGCGAGACATGTTTGCTTTGAGCTGAATTGAGATTTATCTGACAACAAATAAGCATGTTTGTTTGCAGACAGCTTTATGCAGAAGACGCCACATACCTTGCTGATGTATTTACCAACCAACCAGCGACCCATTTACGTACTCAGGTAATGCCTCAATCGTTTTCTTATCTGTCTCATGAGATATCTTAATTATAGGCTAAAAACGCTTAAGGCTTTGTTGTATACTTTTAACTTTATACTGTATACTGAGTAATAAGTGTAACCAAAATGTATTAGTCTATGTCACGTGGTACAGCTGAGTATTTAAATGATTATTTTATTGATTTACATTAACTGCGTTTACTGACTAAAAACATATAATATTTGCATATTATAATAACACTGTTTCAATAAAAATAGTTGTATTTCTTCGTTTTGTTCATATTTGCATGTGCTTTTGTTTTGCATATACAAACGCAAATGCATTTTTTTTAACCAGACAGCAGGCCAGACATCGATTGACAATATATTCCTGATATCGTTTTATATGATATGTTTTAAATTAAAGCTATTTATAGCCACTTAGATTGTTTGTTTTTGACAGTTCAGGTGCCGAGCAATATAATAATTCGTGTTAAACACGGCATTTTTCGCCTTATTTATTTATGTAAAAATAGTGATTTCTTCGCCATAAATTCAATTTATCAAGTAAATAATCGCTTAGAGAAAGAAAGAAAATCAGTGAAAGAAAGCAAAAATCGCATTCTCAATAAATATATATTTACATTTGTACTAGTCTGTACAAATATTTGCATAGATATACTCAAGGGGTAGTGGACCCAAAGCGGCATCAGCAATGGAAATATAATTAGTTTGTTTTTGCTTCTTTTTTTTTTTGCTCTTACGCTACATTGGACCTGAGACTGGGACAAATTGTGGGGCCAATGCTAAATCTTGGAAACTAGATTTTTAATTACATGCCCAAAGGCGGTTTTTCTTTTACAGGTAAACTGTACTTGTTTGTTTCTTTCGATTTGGTCACACGTAACACGACCAATGCTGTATTATATTTGTCTATCTATCTATTGTGTCTATACTACGCAACACATACATGTGCATAGGCTGGTTAACCTACAAGTATATATAAATATATATATGCGAGTGTATGTGTTTGTGTGTGGGACATCAACTAAATCTTTTTGAAATAAATGATGCCACCGCTATTGGGAAGCCTTCAGTTGGTACACAAGCGCTCAACGCTTCGCTCGCTTCAGCAAACGGGAAAACAAACGCAAACAAGCACAAAAACACACGGTGTTTTTTTTACTTAAGTTCACCATTGTAAAAGCAAACAAAGATAGGGAGAGACAGAGAGAGAGAGGCGAATACCTTTCGGAAGCCTTTTCGATGTAAAACTTCTAGAACATTGTACGAATCGTAAACCAAACTGTGATAACGTAATAAACACAAGAGAGACACAAAAGGCATATAGCACAACGTAACTGTGATATACACATATACTACATACGTAAATCGTAAAAAAAATATATATATATATTAACTTGGAATATCCGTAATCTAATCATGCAACAGCAGTCGCAGCCTGACTCCGCCAACTCAATGGATCACCTCGGGTAGGTGGTTACAACAACGTAAAAAATGTCCCATTCAATAATGAATTCGCGCAATTGAAACCCATTGAATAACAGTTGCATTGCACAGATCATATGCACGTGCCATCGATTAATTGTAAATGGAGGCTTCTGCCGCTAAATTGCACTCATTAAATTTACCTGCATTTGAGGGTGCCCTCCAGAACAGTCTTTGATAAACGGTTGATAAGTTAAAAAAAGCTTTTCCAAAGTCGTGAAAAAATTATACCTTAAATCTATATGTAAAAAGATTACACTAACTGCTGTTCTTACGCTTTTTGTCATAGAGTAGAAAATATATTTGACGTGAAAAAAGCTACAACCGCCAGCACTGCTCTTTTTTCTAGGTTTTTGGCTGATACAAAATATGCCTTTTGTCGCTCGCTCAATTTGAAATTCTTTGCCAAGTGCGCAGTTTATTGTTGAATTGGCATCAGTATAGAAATTTGCACATATATATTTTTGTGTCGGCCCGGCAAACTTTTGTCTACATATATAATTTTTTTTTTTTGGGTAACTGGTGGAGGAAGTGATGTGTCCTGTTGTCTGTCTCCCAATTAAATGTTGTTTAACCCCATTAAAGCAGATCGAGAGAAATAATAAAAAGCGAATAAGTGAATAAAGAGAGCTGTCCGTCGACAGTCCAGTATAAATTATTACTGTCATGGAATTGCTCTCTTTGTATGATATTCGACGTTGCCGAACAACTAACAAATTGTCCTCTGTCTAATCTTAAATGTCTGTTGTCCTTTCAAGGCTTTGCGGCCTTCAAGTTTCACAACAAATTACGAATAGCGAAATGAAGAGAGCTATCCGTCGACAGTCAAGTTATATACCGATTGTAATACTGTCATGGAATTGCTCTCTTTGTATAATATTCGAAGAGCGACGATGTAATTAATATATATATTTATTTATATGTTGGGTTGTTTGTCTCAAATAATTTTGGTGCTGGCTGCTTCTTTTTCTAGGCAAAATGCAAAACAAGAAAAAACAAGTCACATTTTGAAATTCAAGTTGTTGGTTCCATTGTTTGTTTTCTTTTGACAATAATAAGACTTCAACATGGTTTGTTTGCGACCCGCCCGCTAATATTAATTTGCCCTTAAATTATGAATAGTCGAATATGTTTTACATCCGCGTTCTATTTTACAAGCCACCGCGTCCACGACCGCCTGTGGGACCGCCTTGCCAAGCGCCTCGTCCGCCACCACCGGGTGCACCTGGTGGACCACCACCGCCTCGACCGCCGCCAGGAGGACCAGTTCCTCTGCCCCGACCGCGTGCTAAAAACAAGAAAAACAGACGCGCTCGTAAAAAAAATCAGTCGGGTAAAAAATGGCATTGCGCCTGACTCACCCTGTGCTCGAAGTATCGCTGCTTTGCCACGACCCGCTGTCCCACCAAGGCCTTTGCCGGTCTGCTTCTTAAACATCGGTGCGTTCTTTAGCATGTCGGGCAGTATAAGGAAACGTATCTTGGAGCCGCGTATGTAGACATTCTCTAGATTGGCTGTTCGCCCGTCCCGGTAGGTGACCGTAATTTGCGTCATTTGGCAATTCATGTTGTCTTCAGCTTCGATTAGCTTGCCGCGGTAAACTTCGCCGGTAATTGTCTCGCACGTGATTATGTGGCCCTCAGCCTCGTGTAAAACTTTAATGGGTACACCAATCGACATCTTTACAAATATCTCAAATATTTTATTGTTTTCACGTATTTTTTCGGACGCCGCAAATTTTCTTCTTTGGGCAAACGTTCACAAACGAGTGTGTGTGTATTTGTGACAGTTGCCCGCACCGCCATGCTGTGGTGAATAAGTTTTTGTGTGCAGGGTTGTATTTCAGCCGCATGGTTGCACGACAAATGTTATCGTTGTTATGTTATCGGTAACCGATTTTTATTGTAGATAGCGTGCATCTTATCTGAATAAACATTTAAAAAACACGTCTGCAATCATAAAAATGTGGATTTGTTAAGCTGATTCGTCTTTGCCGATAAGCGTTAACGTGTTTTTGGTCCGCCTGTCATTTTTTAATAAGCTATTACGCCGTACAGCTGCTTCTGAGTCTTACCACCAATTAACTTAAAAATGAATTGGTAAATTCGTATATAATCTAAATACAACTACAAAATCGAGAGGCCAAACTTTGGAAATATTAAATTGATAATTAATATCGTTGTATCTGCACATGTTTTGTATCATTCGCAGCGACCCAATGTTTAGTGGTACCTTCGTTAGAAGAGACTTTAATGATAGCGGAGTAGCTGGATGTGCCGATAGCAAGCTCCGCACCATCTCGACTTCGTCTTGCGCCACGAACATGTCGACTGACTCCTACCGCATCTCTCTCGGCGTAGGGCCTCTGTGGTGGTCCTGATGTCCCTGTCCACCACAGAACAGATCACGATAGGGCATCGCTCGTAACGGGTAAATAATTGAATCTTCAAATTGCTGTTTACCTATTATACAATGCCAGTGGTTTTATTATCATTGATTTTACAGGCTACAGCCGCAAGTCTTCGGTCGATTCGGCTGGCAGCAGCTTGTTCGAGGCCAGTTCTCGGGCTTCGTCATCCTCATCTTCGTCGTCGGAGTGCTCTGACTCGGAGTCGCATGACATTCATTCGTTGTGCTCAGAGGATGACTGCCAGGAGGTGCTGCGCCAGATCCTGCTGCATAACCAACCAGTGCATATTTCCATCAAATTGCACGTCACTGAAGACCTGTCAACCAATTGGATGTCGATTTTGAACCCGGCTAATAACATTCTATATGTCGCCTTTCCCACTGACTTACCCCCAGCCGGCTCCAAGGAGACCTTCATCTCCCTTTTGGAATTTGCTGAGGATAAGTTAGAGGTGGACAGCATCGTCATGGTAATGCGTAAGGATCAGACAGAATGTCCTCGATTAATTGAGGCATTCCTTTTCATGGGCTTTGAACCATTATCGAGAAAATCGCCGAAGGCACCTCCAGCAGCCGTCAACGATAATGAGAACTACTATTTCCTCTACACCATCGACGAGTAGAATTTGGGACATCGTGTTGGCAACAGTATTGCATGAGACGATGTTTAGTAACCGAATAAATAACCGAAACAACTTATTCAAATTTATCTACAATAATCAATAATAAATAAAGTGTTTGCAAACCTAATTATTACCCATCTGAGTAGTACACCATTACCATATCTACACAAGTTGACATATTGACCCCGATGTGTTCAATGAAAATTAAAATCTATAAATCTAAGCAACTCGTTTCTAACTTTGTCAACGCGATCATTTTCTTTTGTGGTTATTCTATCAATATCCAATTGAATTACCAACATTGCTTAGCCACGTTTAGAGCAAGCTTCAATATATCGTATATTATTACAGAAAAATATAATAAAAAAAAAGAAGAAAAACGTAAAAAAAAAATATTAAAACTACGAAACAAACAAAAATATATTAGTTTTAAGAATATTTGTGAATTATTGCATTACAATTTATGTCCTTTATATTTTTTCTATTGTCATAATTTTTGTTTTCTAAAACCAATTTTGTTGTGTATACCATAATTTCCTTAATGTCAATATTTTCAAAAGTCCCATATTCGGGTTATATTTAAACAAATATTTTCTATATATATAATATTCAATTTTGTATACTTACTTGCGATGAACATGAAGGAATGAAGCACATACATATTTATATATAGTTAATAAACTACCACGTTTATCAAGGAAACACATACATATATAAACATATGCATATATATTCTAACTAATAAATGAACCTTGAAATCAACAGATTAAAAGAACACACCAGCAAAAAAAATCTATATTTAATATTTTATTTTGATTATTTTGTATTATTTTCAACTATATGCAATAAAATTAATGATTCAATAATATTATTGACGTGTTCTTTATTTTGACTGCGTGATTTTCTTCTCTAAAAAGCCATATCAGTATAATAAGAGATAAGTTTGCTGACTATTGACGTGTTTAAAAAAAATAGGATAACTTAGTGAAAGCAAAGTGGGATTAATTTAAATTTAAATTAAACTTTTTGTTTGAGAACTATGCGCTGATTGTGAAATTTATCTATCAATATTATCTGATATACTCAAGTCAAAGTCACGTAATTTCTAGGTTCGTCAGTTATAGGATGAATTGTACTACCAGGAAGAGCTAAGCTTGACCATTACTTGGACACTTGATCTGTGCCTTTTTTAATCGAACTCATCTGTTGCGAATGGCTAGTAGAAAACACATAAAACGTGTGCTTTGTATTCCTCTCTTTATGGGCAATAAAAAAACAAACATAGACGCATTTACACGTCAAATGTAAGCATGTGTGTGTATATTATATAGGGGCTGACGTTGCTGGTCATATAAAATATAACGTTATAAACAGCAACGGAAGAGTTTCCGAAAGCAGTCTGCCTTTGGACGTACGCGTTTACACAACGAACTTTTTATAGAGTAATAAAGAATACTGAGAGCAGAAGATATCATGTTGAAGCCGGTAAGTGTGTGCGGAATGGGCACAATATCGTTGTTATCTTATCCGCTTAGATAACGACCAGTATTGTTGAATCCATCCAAATATATGTGTGGTTTTGATCAATTTTTCCAGTTGCTTATCATTGCAACAATCCTGATTGCCGTTGTACTGGCAACGCAGCATATTGAGGACAGTCAACGTCCACATTCGCACTTCAAACACCAGCATTCCCAGCATGTGGCTCAGCATCAGCATAGTGGCCATCTGACAGACAAGTCCAAGCATCACCAACTGCAGGAGGACAACAAGGCGAAGCATGGACGCGTCAAAGTTCCAGTGGTGACACACCATTTCAAATCGTATAGAACAGACAGACACCACAATACGCCCGTGAGCCTAAAGTCCTCAAAGAAAGAGCGTCTTCAGCAGCATAAATCCTCCCATCACAAAAAGCAATCGCACAAAGGACATGTTCACAAGCACCATTAGAGAGGCGAATCTTTAGCAATAGTTTTAAGCATGCCGCCTTATAAACAACGGCTTTAATCAAACATAAATACATTTTTTAAGTGTAATAACAAATTTAAATGCCACATTAAGTAAAAACAAGGAGAAACCTTTTCACTTTTTTATGAAATCAACAAGCTTGAATTCTTATTACTTTTTGACGAAAAAATACCTCTTTTTTTAAGTTCAACAGTGTTTGAACTTATAATCTTCACATAATTGTCTCAAAGTGTGTGTGTCAAATCGAGGGGCCTTGGGTTCAGGTTTGAGTTACCTATTTTCTCTTGCCAAATACTTTCAAAAATATTATTATTTCAACTTCTTCGGAAGCGCTTAAGTGTCTGGCGATCCAGTTTTACAAACAAACCAAGTACAGCTCAAACAGAGCAGTAATAATAATGTTTATCTTTCGTGAGAGGTCTTAATTGTTGTGGGGTCACAAGCATTAAAAAGCTAACTGAACTTGATTTGAGAAATGGCCTAGTGGACGGGTAAAATGAGAAGTATGTAGGTTCAATATACAAATGTACACCCTACACTTGATTTCGGCATTGCGTTGCAAATATAAAATTATTTTATTTATTATCATCAAAAATACACATAGAGAAAAAATAAATACGTATCTACATATTATTATTTAATGCACAATTACATTTAAAATACAAACCAATGTTCTGTCAACAAATAAATATAAATATATATAGATAGGAAGCAATTTTGTATCTTAATTTAGTATATTTATATATTTGGTTGATAGTAGTAGTAGTATATAAGAAACTGTATTTGGATATATTGATTGGCTTTCATATGTCAATTGATCAACCCCAGTATGGATAAATAGGACGACGATAGTAGCGTCCGTAACCTCGGTAACCACCATAGCGATATCCATATCCACCATATCCGCCATATCCATATCCTCCATAACCACCGCCATAATGTGGACCATAATACGATGGAGAATAGTATCCAACGCCAATAGAATCTGCTGTTAACAGGTCATCTTCCGCGGCTTTAGTTTCCAAGCTCTTGAAGACAAGTAAAAGTTAACTCATATTGTGAAATTAAATATATTCAATTAATTACCTCTCCAGGAGCTGCCTTAACTGGGGTCACCAACAAAATTTGTGCAGTCAGACAGAAACAGATTATCAAGAACTGAAAGTAGGACACAGAAAATTTAGATAATTAATTGAACAATTTTATCTGACTGTAGTTGTTTATGTTGATTTCGTACTTTTGCCATTGTTAATATTGTATGTGAAATCTCACAATATGTATATTTCTAACAAATTAACGCCTTTCGCTGAGTTTGGATCTGCTTGAAAGGTCTGTGGTTGATGAACTGTGATGCTGTACAACCTGGCTAAGATCTTATATAGTGCGCAAAATAAACCGGAGATCGATTTTGCATATGATCATTGATTAGCCAAACATTAACCTGGAAAAGTCGTTAGTCGCGACAGAATGATATATGTACGAAGAAGGGCGTAATAGCGAGCAGGGAGGCCACTGTTTTAAATTGGATCACTTCCACCCATATCCCTTCACATTATCAAAAAAAAAACGAAAACAAATGTAAAACTATATATATCAGTCAGTTCTTTCTTCGAGATAAGATGGTTACTTAGGTTACATGTAGGTTACATAAGGTCCAGGCCTTACGCACGAGTGCATTGTTTTAGAATCTAAAACCCATAGATAATTAATCAGTAACGTAGTTCAATATCAATACATTTTTTCAGTTTACATATAAATTCTATAAATTTGTTATGCTGACGCTCATTTACAAAAGTTCATAATGAGAACGCAAACAAATACACAAATTCGCTGTGAAATTGTTGACCAGCTTATTAATTTCATTATTACGATTAGAATGTTCTGGGGTTTTTTTCATTATTTTTAAAAATAACTCAAAGATATATTTGTATAACGTTAAATCGATATTTATATCGATATGTTATTAAATATTACATAGTGAGCTTATCGCTATTCAATGTGATGTTGGAAAAGTATCGACCATCTCAAAAAATGTCTGCCGCATCTTAAACGTTTTGCAAGAAAAGCCGGAAAATTGTTTAATATAGCAAACAGTTTTTGAAATTAATCGAATTGGTATGTATTTAGCACAAATTTGACTTCCCCCCAATGTAAAACGTGAAATTTGAGCGCAACATTAGCTGTGGTGAAAATTGCAAAACGCGGCGACGGCAGCCGACGTCTGCTTCTCTGCTTCTTTCTTCTCGCTGTTAGTTAAACGTGTATGCTTTTTTGTTATACGTATTTGTATTTATCGATTAGCAGAGTCTCATGTAATTGAGCGATGTCTATTCCGCCGTATATGATACCGCCCAATGCCTGGGCCGCCCAACTGATGGCGCAGCAGCAGGCGTACGCGGCGGCCCATGCCCAGCAGGCTCAACTGCATGCCCAGCAGCAGATGGCCAACCAGATACAGCAAATCCCACCACCGGGCGCTCCTTTGCCGTCCGCGGGACATGCCAATGGTACTCCGGGGCCGGCAGTAGGGGTGCCGCAGCCACAAATGGGACAAATACCAGCACCCAAGCCCGACATCCTGACCGAGGACAAGCTGCAGGAGAAAGCAATGAAGTGGCAACAACTCCAGTCCAAGCGTTTTGCAGAGAAGCGTAAATTTGGCTTTATTGACACCCAAAAGGAGGACATGCCGCCGGAGCATATACGTAAGATTATTCGTGATCATGGTGATATGACCTCTCGCAAGTATCGTCACGATAAGCGCGTCTATCTCGGTGCACTCAAATACATGCCACATGCTGTGCTGAAGCTGCTGGAGAATATGCCCATGCCCTGGGAACAGATAAGGGATGTTCAGGTCCTGTATCATATAACGGGCGCCATAACCTTTGTCAACGAAATACCCTGGGTCATTGAGCCAGTTTACATTGCTCAGTGGGGGTAAGTTTTATTTGGTTTTCATATTTATACATAAATTAAGCTAAATGTGGTTTAACATATTGCAGAACCATGTGGATTATGATGCGTCGCGAGAAGCGCGATCGTCGTCACTTTAAACGTATGCGTTTCCCACCCTTTGACGATGAGGAGCCGCCGTTGGACTATGCGGACAACGTTTTAGATGTGGAGCCGCTAGAGGCTATTCAAATTGAGCTAGATAACGATGAAGATAATGCCGTCTACAAATGGTTCTATGATCATAGACCCTTAGTCGATACCCCGTTAGTTAATATGAATTACCAACACATATATATTTCTAAACTAACTTTATTTTTCTTAGCTTTGTGAATGGCTCCACGTACCGCAAGTGGAATCTGTCTCTGCCACAGTTGGCAACCCTTTATCGTCTGGCTAACCAGTTGCTCACTGACTTGGTCGACAATAACTTCTTTTATCTGTTTGATCCAAAGAGTTTCTTTACTGCTAAGGCGCTTAACATGGCCATACCAGGTGGACCAAAGTTTGAGCCACTAATCAAGGATCACAATGTTGGGTAAATTAAAGCAATATAAAATTAAAGCGACTATTATTTAATTTATTGCTTGCCTTACAGTGACGAGGACTGGAACGAGTTCAATGATATAAACAAGGTTATAATAAGACAACCCATTCGCACCGAGTATCGTATTGCGTTTCCATATCTGTACAACAATATGCCGCATTTTGTGCATTTAAGCTGGTAAGATATTCCTTTTTCTGTAGATAAATATGTAGATAGATATGTACATGGCAGTAGTGTCCAGTTAAAGGTGCCTGCTGGCAAACACTTCATGCCCTGTTAGAGCAAACCAAACACCCAACTTACTACTTATTTAGCGATGGTTTTCTTTTGGGATTTGCAATGTAAATGTTCGTTACGATTTTTAAGACTAAATCGCGACTGCTGATAGTTGCATACAATCATAGATCCCATGATCAATAGGGAGTGACTATAGAAAGTAACTTTGACTTACATGAAATCTCTCTCTTTCTCTTTCTTTAGGTACCATACGCCCAATGTGGTCTATATCAAGACCGAAGATCCTGACTTACCGGCCTTCTACTTTGATCCACTTATCAATCCTATTTCACATCGCAATGCCAATTCCAAAATTCAAGAGCCATTGCCAGATGATGATGAGGAATTTTCGCTGCCCGATGATGTGCAGCCCTTCCTGCAGGATACACCTCTCTATACGGATAATACAGCCAATGGCATTGCGCTGTTGTGGGCACCGCGTCCGTTTAATATGCGCTCGGGACGTTCACGTCGCGCTATCGATGTGCCGCTGGTTAAATGTTGGTACAAGGAGCACTGTCCACCTGGTCATCCGGTCAAGGTGCGCGTCAGTTATCAGAAGCTGCTCAAATATTATGTGCTTAATGCCCTGAAGCATCGCAAGCCGAAGCCACAAAAGAAGCGGTAAATTAACTAATTACCCGACGACTTGTTAATATATTATTGTTGCTATTTGTTATTTTTTCTCTTTTGTAGATATTTGTTCCGCTCTTTTAAGGCGACTAAATTCTTTCAAACAACAACATTGGATTGGGTTGAGGCTGGACTGCAAGTGTGTCGCCAGGGCTATAATATGCTTAATTTGCTTATACATCGTAA
The DNA here is from genome assembly GCA_035042365.1 of Drosophila dives. Lineage (NCBI taxonomy): Eukaryota > Metazoa > Arthropoda > Insecta > Diptera > Drosophilidae > Drosophila > Drosophila dives. Next base: position 3,506,454 of record JAWNLJ010000133.1, on the reverse strand, counting down.
GAATCTAAACTATCTGCATTTGGACTACAATTTCAACTTGAAGCCGGTCAAGACGCTGACCACCAAGGAGCGTAAAAAGTCACGTTTCGGCAATGGTAAGTGACCTTTTAATCATTAATTCCATCCCAATTTGAATGTCTGCTTCTTTTAACAGCTTTCCACTTGTGCCGTGAGATTCTGCGCCTGACTAAATTAATCATCGATTCCCATGTACAGTATCGCCTCAACAATGTGGACGCCTTTCAGCTGGCCGATGGCCTGCAGTATATCTTTGCACACGTTGGCCAGCTTACGGGCATGTATCGTTACAAGTACAAACTGATGCGACAGATTCGCATGTGCAAGGATCTGAAGCACCTGATCTACTACCGCTTCAATACTGGACCAGTGGGTAAGGGACCTGGCTGTGGCTTCTGGGCGCCTGGTTGGCGTGTTTGGTTATTCTTTATGCGCGGCATAACACCGCTGCTGGAGCGCTGGCTCGGCAATTTGTTGTCGCGTCAATTCGAGGGTCGTCATTCGAAGGGTGTGGCTAAGACGGTGACAAAGCAACGTGTCGAATCACATTTCGATTTGGAGTTGCGTGCCTCGGTTATGCACGACATTGTGGACATGATGCCAGAGGGCATCAAGCAGAATAAGGCGCGCACCATACTCCAGCATTTGTCAGAGGCTTGGCGCTGCTGGAAGGCCAATATACCGTGGAAGGTGCCCGGCCTGCCCATACCTATTGAGAACATGATTTTGCGCTACGTCAAAATGAAGGCCGACTGGTGGACAAATACGGCTCACTACAATCGTGAGCGTATACGTCGTGGTGCCACCGTCGACAAGACTGTGTGCAAGAAGAATTTAGGACGTTTGACACGTCTGTATTTGAAGGCGGAGCAGGAACGGCAACATAACTACCTCAAGGATGGTCCCTATATATCGCCCGAGGAGGCGGTCGCCATATATACCACAACGGTGCATTGGCTGGAGTCCCGCCGGTTTGCGCCAATTCCCTTTCCACCACTCTCCTACAAGCACGATACCAAGCTGCTGATTTTGGCACTGGAGCGCCTCAAGGAGGCATACAGCGTCAAGTCACGTTTGAATCAAAGCCAGCGCGAGGAACTCGGCCTGATTGAACAGGCCTATGATAATCCCCATGAGGCACTCTCCCGTATCAAGCGTCATCTACTGACACAGCGCGCCTTCAAAGAGGTATAGTCGGTTTAAATTAATTTTCAAGCTCAAGTTTTCAATGTTTGCTTATTCTTTTTAGGTGGGCATTGAGTTCATGGACTTGTATAGTCATTTGATACCTGTGTACGAGGTCGAGCCACTGGAGAAGATTACGGATGCTTACTTGGATCAGTATCTGTGGTATGAGGCAGACAAGCGCCGCCTCTTTCCGCCATGGATTAAGCCGAGCGACACGGAACCACCGCCATTGCTGGCCTACAAGTGGTGTCAAGGTACCAAACTGTTGGGTTTTCTTTTTAGGCGTATTAGATTTCAAGTGTGTTATTTTTGTGCATTTTGGGCGTGTGATTTGTGGCAAAGTGATGAGTTTGATTCAATCCCCTTGTTGCAAACCTCACGCCGAAGGTGTTACATTTAAGCAACTATATTGATGGGCAAGTGTCAACTGTAATTAATTCTGCAATAGCCATTTTTAAAGCCTTGCTAAATGTTCTATGGTTTTGCAGGCATTAACAATCTGCAAGATGTCTGGGATGTGGGTGAGGGCGAATGCAATGTGCTCCTTGAGTCGCGATTTGAGAAGCTGTACGAGAAGATTGATTTGACCTTGCTTAATCGTCTGCTCCGTCTGATTGTCGATCACAATATTGCCGATTATATGACAGCCAAGAATAACGTGGTCATCAACTACAAGGACATGAATCATACCAACAGCTATGGCATCATACGCGGTCTACAGTTCTCTTCCTTTATAACGCAGTACTATGGTCTTGTTTTGGATCTCTTGGTCCTTGGCCTGCATCGCTCCAGCGAAATGGCTGGACCACCGCAGATACCCAACGATTTCCTAACATTCCAGGACGCCGGCACAGAAATAGCGCATCCCATACGCCTTTACTGTCGTTATGTGGATCGCATACATTTGTTCTTTAGATTCTCAGCTGAAGAGGCGCGGGATCTGATCCAGCGTTATCTCACCGAGCACCCGGATCCCAACAATGAGAACATAGTTGGCTACAACAACAAAAAGTGCTGGCCACGCGATGCCCGCATGCGTCTGATGAAGCATGATGTTAATCTGTACGTTTATCCATATAATCTTTATATAATTTCGTTTATTTATGTGTATGCTTTTTTCTGCCTGCAGTGGTCGCGCTGTCTTCTGGGATATCAAGAATCGTTTGCCCCGCTCGGTGACCACCATTGGCTGGGAAAGCACATTCGTTTCGGTGTATTCCAAGGACAACCCCAATCTTCTCTTTAATATGAGCGGCTTCGAGTGCCGCATACTGCCAAAGGTTCCCTTAAATCCAAATTGCTCACCAAGTTCAGTTAGTAATTTGTGTATTTCTCATCTATTTGCAGTGTCGCACTCAAAACGAGGAGTTCACGCATCGTGATGGCGTCTGGAATTTGCAGAACGAAATAACCAAGGAGCGCACAGCACAGTGCTTCCTGCGTGTGGATGATGAGTCACTGGGACGATTCCATAATCGTGTGAGACAGATTTTGATGGCATCCGGTTCCACCACATTCACAAAGGTAAATAAAGATTTAATTACCATATTATACAAATGTTTTTATATTTGATTGGCTAACAGATTGTCAACAAGTGGAATACAGCGCTTATTGGCCTCATGACATATTTCCGAGAGGCTGTAGTCAACACACAGGAGCTGCTGGATCTACTGGTCAAGTGCGAAAACAAAATACAGACTCGTATCAAGATTGGCTTGAACTCTAAAATGCCTTCGCGTTTTCCGCCCGTTGTGTTCTACACGCCCAAAGAATTGGGAGGCCTGGGCATGTTGAGTATGGGTCATGTGCTAATTCCACAATCCGATCTGCGCTGGTCCAAGCAAACCGATGTTGGCATTACGCATTTCCGCTCCGGTTGGTGTTCATACAATATTCAATATATTTCTTCTCTAACAAGTAACTCCACTCTAATTTTCAGGCATGTCGCATGACGAGGATCAGCTTATACCAAATCTATATCGCTACATACAGCCATGGGAGAGTGAGTTTATTGACTCGCAGCGCGTTTGGGCCGAGTATGCGCTAAAACGTCAGGAGGCGAATGCACAGAATCGTCGTCTTACCCTGGAGGATTTGGAAGACAGCTGGGATCGTGGTATTCCGCGCATTAATACGCTCTTCCAAAAGGATCGACACACGCTGGCCTACGACAAGGGCTGGCGCATCCGTACAGAGTTTAAACAGTATCAGGTGCTCAAGCAGAATCCGTTCTGGTGGACGCATCAGCGGCACGATGGCAAACTCTGGAATCTTAATAACTATCGCACAGATATGATACAGGCTCTAGGCGGCGTGGAGGGTATTCTGGAGCACACACTATTCAAGGGCACATACTTCCCCACCTGGGAGGGTTTGTTCTGGGAGAAGGCATCTGGCTTTGAGGAATCCATGAAGTACAAGAAGCTGACAAACGCTCAGCGTTCCGGCCTTAACCAGATTCCCAATCGTCGCTTTACACTCTGGTGGTCACCGACCATTAATCGCGCCAACGTCTATGTCGGTTTCCAGGTGCAGTTGGATTTGACGGGTATTTTCATGCACGGCAAGATTCCCACGCTGAAAATTTCGTTAATTCAAATCTTTCGTGCTCACTTGTGGCAAAAGATACACGAGTCCATTGTGATGGATTTGTGTCAGGTGTTTGATCAGGAACTGGACGCCCTCGAGATCGAGACGGTGCAGAAGGAGACGATACATCCCCGCAAGTCATACAAAATGAACTCGTCCTGTGCGGACATCCTGCTTTTCCCAGCCTACAAGTGGAACGTGTCACGTCCGTCGCTGCTGGCGGACACCAAGGATACCATGGACAATACAACCACACAAAAGTATTGGTTGGATATACAGCTGCGTTGGGGCGATTACGATTCGCACGATGTGGAGCGTTATGCGAGGGCCAAGTTCTTGGACTACACCACGGATAACATGTCGATTTACCCATCGCCGACGGGTGTGCTTATTGCCATCGATTTGGCCTACAATCTGCACTCGGCCTATGGCAATTGGTTCCCCGGTTGCAAAACGCTTATACAACAGGCCATGTCAAAGATTATGAAGGCCAATCCGGCGCTTTATGTGTTGCGTGAGCGCATCCGTAAAGCACTGCAGCTGTACTCCTCGGAGCCAACGGAGCCATACCTAAGTTCTCAGAATTATGGTGAATTATTTTCGAACCAGATCATTTGGTTTGTGGACGATACGAATGTGTATCGTGTGACCATTCACAAGACCTTTGAGGGAAATTTGACAACGAAGCCAATCAATGGTGCCATCTTCATATTTAATCCACGCACCGGACAGCTCTTCCTCAAGATTATCCACACGTCGGTGTGGGCGGGCCAGAAGCGTTTAGGCCAATTGGCCAAATGGAAGACGGCTGAAGAAGTAGCAGCTCTCATTCGATCGCTGCCCGTTGAGGAGCAGCCCAAACAGATCATTGTCACGCGCAAGGGCATGTTGGATCCACTCGAGGTGCATTTACTTGATTTCCCTAATATTGTCATCAAGGGATCAGAATTGCAGCTGCCCTTCCAGGCGTGTCTCAAGGTCGAAAAGTTTGGCGATCTTATACTAAAGGCCACCGAGCCACAAATGGTGTTGTTTAATCTCTACGATGACTGGCTGAAGACAATATCCTCGTATACAGCGTTCAGTCGTCTTATTCTGATACTGCGTGCCTTGCATGTGAATACGGAGCGCACCAAGATCATCTTGAAGCCGGACAAGACGACCATAACTGAAGCGCATCACATTTGGCCCACGTTAACGGACGAGGAATGGATCAAGGTGGAGGTGCAACTCAAGGATCTAATACTCGCCGATTATGGCAAGAAGAACAATGTGAATGTTGCCTCGCTGACACAATCTGAGATCCGTGACATTATACTCGGCATGGAGATAAGTGCACCATCCGCCCAACGTCAACAGATCGCCGAGATTGAGAAGCAGACCAAGGAGCAAAATCAACTGACGGCAACAACAACACGCACTACAAACAAACACGGTGACGAGATAATCACATCGACAACATCCAACTACGAGACTCAAACCTTCAGTTCCAAGACGGAGTGGCGCGTCCGTGCAATATCCGCCACTAATTTGCATCTGCGCACGAATCACATTTATGTAAGCTCCGATGACATTAAGGAGACGGGCTACACCTACATTCTCCCCAAGAATATATTGAAGAAGTTCGTCACCATATCAGATCTGCGTGCGCAGATTGCTGGGTATTTGTATGGGGTCAGTCCGCCTGATAATCCGCAGGTGAAGGAGATCCGTTGCATTGTGATGCCGCCACAGTGGGGCACCCATCAGACGATCAATTTGCCCAATGCCTTGCCCACGCATCAGTATCTCAAGGATATGGAGCCACTGGGCTGGATACACACGCAACCGAACGAGTTGCCGCAACTGTCGCCGCAGGACATAACGACGCACGCGAAGATCATGCAAGAGAACTCCAACTGGGATGGCGAAAAGACAATTGTCATCACATGCTCGTTTACCCCCGGCTCGTGTTCCCTGACTGCCTACAAGCTGACGCCATCTGGCTTCGAATGGGGCTCCAAGAACACCGACAAGGGCAACAATCCTAAAGGCTATCTACCGTCGCATTATGAGCGCGTCCAAATGCTGTTATCCAATAAGTTCCTCGGCTTCTTTATGGTGCCGGCGCAGAGCAGTTGGAATTATAACTTTATGGGTGTGCGACACGATCCGAACATGAAATACGAACTACAATTGGCCAATCCGAAAGAATTCTATCACGAACTACATCGCACATCGCATTTCCTGCTCTTCTCAAATCTCGAGGATGGCGGCGATGGCGCCGGCGCTGATCGTGAGGATGTCTATGCATAATTTACAACAGCTGCGGGAGAAGGGGTTAGTCAACGATAGAAAATCGGATTTGTAAGACTTAACCTTAAGACACTTTTAAATATAATGTATCCTAAGTGCGAAAATTTTTTATAACCCTGGATATCCAGATTCATTACAATAAAACACAAATTTAAGCTCGTGATTACCAACCTTTTTTTTTTGGGACTAAACAGCTAACAGCAGTTACCATGGCAAATGATACAACTCCCGGCCTTATTTTCATTTCAGCGGTTTTACTTTTGTCTTTTGTCCCTCAAATGGGGGCAACTTAACACATAACATTAACTTAATGCTACACATATTGGTTATGTTATACAAAAATTTCATATATTCTTGTTTGACTTGGTTTATAGGTACGTCTGTTGGTCATTTGGTTATTTGCTGGCGTTTAGGAACACTTCCACAGCACAATGGCCAAGTTGCCACCAAAGAATAGATAGAGTATATTCTCTGTCTCATAGGACACCTCAAAACCGAATCCCTCACCGACAACCACATGCCAATAGATGCCAAACTTTTTGTCCATGCTTTCCTTTATCATTTTTGCAACTAACTGTAAGAGATAAAAGGTGAAGTATAATGTGATATATGTGAACTATCAAACATGGTAATAGTTATTCAATTTATTTTAAAAATATATTTATCTATGATGTGTATTTTCCAAAATATATTTTCAACAACAAGATTTTGATAACTTTGTTAAAGTCACTTAATTAATTCTATATAAAAAGAGACCAACATATAAATATTGAAATATAAATCTATGGCTTACCTCATAATTTGATGAAAATTTCTCGCACATGCTAACGCTTAACTCGACAACTTCATGACGCATTTCTTCCTTCATATCCGAGTGCTGTTTTTCAAAAAAATAAAGTGTTTTGTTTTACTTACAAAACTAAACGGTAGTTTCTTAAACCAACCTTGACTAAAGGATAAATGTGTACGATTTTCTTGTCCCCCTCTTTGACATTCTCCTCATCACCCATTTCTAGAGCTTAGCCAAATCCTTACTAAGTTACCAAGCTATCGCTGAGGAACACTGAACGTGTTCAGTTCTTTTACCAATTTCAGACTCTAAGAACACGCGATAACCGATGAGCGACAGCGACGGACGAAACTAATGTAATAAAAATTGAGTTAAATTTCGATTTACATGTGACAAACAATTCAAGGTACTAACCGTAGTATAGTATTAGTCTGGCATATAGTATATGAATTGACTGACTGGCATGTGAATGAAAATGCGAATGTGAAAATGCTTATGAATTTGTGTTGGGTCACGCCAGGTTAGGGCTGCTATGGTAATTTGTGTTGCCTGTCGGCTGCACGATTCACTTGCAACTGACTGACGCCGACTCCATTAACTTTGCCTTTGGCTCAGGCGACCACAAAACCGGAGCACTCACACAAAAGCACAGACACACACAAACACACATATTCTATGTATTAATGGCTGCGCTGCGTTTGCGCCAAGTCTGCAGCTACTAAACTAAACGGATTGCCACCCCCTTGGCCCTATAGCAATATCCGTGCGGGAGCCAGCTAGACGGATGCCGTCGTCTCGTCATCTTGTCGACCACCCCAAAAATTCGCAAGGATTTGCCAACAATGGGTGGATGAAGATGATGATGCGTGTGCGGAAAATTGAAAAATTTCCTCCCCCTTCCTAAAAAAAACAACCACCAAGTCGCCGTTGCACTTTTTAGATTTATGTTCTGTTATTGGCAATTAATACATATGTGTGAAATTTTTTGTATTATTTATGTATCCCAGTTTTCCTCATCAGTCTCGCAGACGGGCTTAATTGAGTTGATCTCTTCCTCAGCAAATAGATTGGACTCGTTGTGGTTGGAATCGTTGTCTTCTTCCTCGATCAGAACGAAATCGTTTTCAACGCGATTCTCATGCTCCGCCAAGAGTTTACCCAACATCTTCCTTGTGGCGCCCACACCTTCGAGTCGCTTTAATAGCAGAGCTATGGACATTTTGTAGGCAAACTTCTCGTCATCATAGTTATCCTCGTCCAATGTGCAGCGATGTAGTTCGAACTGAACCTCTGCCCAAATCTTCTCCTCCAGCGAAGGCGTGTCCTTAAAATATGGAAAGTCAACGGCATGGAGAGTCTTGTAAGGCGATCCACCCACTGGAAGAGGTTCAACTGTAAGTGGTTCCATCAATGGAATGCGGAGAATGTCATTCCTCACAAACAGCGCTATTTGCGAGACGTGACCCACTAATTCGAGGCCAGCAGGCGGCTCACCTGCTCCTAGTAGGGAAAATTTATAATTAGGATACATTTTAGTAATGCCAAAGCACCAGTTTTTAAACTCCTCTCTTGTCCATTCGAACTTGTGATCATGATGCCGAAATCCATTTGACAGCAACGACTTGAGGCGTACGAATATTATATTAAAATCCGAATTAGGTGTACTAAAAACCACAATTTTTGGCTGCATAAAGCCAAATATATTTAGTGGTATTTTAGACAGCACATCATCGTATACATGTTCAATACTGAAAACAAATTTTCAAGATTACTGACTTCACAAAAATATCATTTTTTAAATTAAAGTACTTACAGTTCCAAGGCTATGACTGCATCTGTATTTCTTAATTGATCAGCCGAATCAGATACGCTGCCTTGCAGAACTTCAACGTGCAAAGGATACTGACGTTGTCTAAGATAAGAAAAGAGGACAATGGATTGATGCGACTTGAATGTGTATTTAAAGTTTCATGGTCAATGTCCACCTGCAAAAAAAAAAAATTAATTAATGGGTTTAAAATTGAAATACATTTGATTTTAACCGCCTGTCCCATGCCAACACGTTTCACAGCACATGTTCTGGGTACACCAGTCTGGCAACGCCACCCACATTAGGTGAAACGAAACAAAATGGCGAAACAGTACGGCAACGGAACGTTGGCTTGAGTGCGTGAGTGTTCCGAGCACGGGCAGCAGTGCACGAAGAATATGTAATTTGTTGTGAAAATAAATTGAGTATTCAAATAAACATATTTGCAATTGCAAAACCTAGTGCAAATGTGTATCTAAACACCGAAGTGAACCTGTAAACATTAAATGTACGCCTAAACGCAAGCATAGTGAACGTTTTTCGTGCATTGCACAGAGCGAAAAAGCGACGTGAAAACAAGAAGAAGAAAACTTGTAATACGTGAAAGAAATACATACTGAAAAGTGGCAAATTGAAATTACCTAGGCGAGAAATGAAAATGATATCGAAAATGTGTTTCAAATCGATTTGTCGAGCTGCGCACAGCTGAACGAACTTAACAAAATTGTGCAAGGGAGCCGGTGATCCAATTGAGTAAATCAATATTCTCCAAGACTGCAGGAGATTGCCTCTGCCCCTTCTCAGTCTGCCCAACGTCCGTCCGTCTGTCCAGACAGAAAGTCAGAAATGGCACTTCTACTTTAATCGGAATGATAACAGTGTCAGCAAAGAGTTGCGTATATATTTTTGCAATACAAGCCGGAGTGATTAATTTTCGGAAAATTATCAGAGATTTGCTAAATTATTTGTTTTGTTGTGTGTGCATAGTTGTGACCAATGCAAATGCAATCGATGTTGTTGTGTGTGCCTGTGTGTTTGTCTGTATGAATGTACGTATGTGGCCCGTGTCCAACATTTTGCCATTCCGTTTTAGCCGACAGTGTCCCATTCCCGCTGTTTCGCAGCAACAGCGAAGTTCAAAACAAAAGAGTTTGAAACCTGAATTAGTGGTGGCAAACAAAAAATAAAACAGTAATCAAGAAAAATTAATTACCATAAAATACAATAGGGATTACTAACGCGTGTTTGCGTGTTTATTTTTATGTATTGCCTATTATTTGACGACAGCATAGCTTAAAATCATAAACGAAACAAAAAAACTCATCAATACATGTCTTCTTCTTGGCACAGCCAGCACGAATGTCATCAGAAGGGAAAGTGTGATAACAAAAATTCAGCAGCGAAGAACACTACACAAAAACAAAGCAAATTTCAAACTCAACGTTCCTTAATACGCTTTGCGTTATACTGAGACTGACATCTGTCTACCGATCACTTGAATTGGTTAAGCGACGCAACAAAAGAGGTCCTGCAACAAGTGTCGCCTGGTAAAAATGGGCAAACGCATTCCATCGGAACGCCAGCATGTAACGACGCATCAAACAGACAGAAAAGCACCATCATTAGATCGCAGTGCAAGAAAACGCAAGCGTGCCGCTAACAAATGCTCCCGGGTGGAGAAACGCCAGCGACTGAGCAATGTCGCCAATGACAAAAACTGTGAGTGGCATGAAAATGATGATGAGGACTCCTCATCCGGTTCAGATAACGTGGCCCTCTTACAAACACCACAGCCACCGGCACGCGCTCAGTGTCCAGTCAATTCCCGAGCATCACTACTATCTTTAGCCACATTCACCAGCGGCGGCCACAGCGATCCCAATAATTCCAATACAACCGAATCGCCGCGTCCCGTTTACACCTTGCGCCCCTCTGTAGTCAATGGCACCATATTGGGGGATATGCTCTCAAAAGCCTGGCGACTGGGAAGACCCATTGGTAAGGAATTCACTAACTCGAATTATCACATTAACTTTAAAATTGTTGAAATATCATCAATAGGCAAAGGTAATTTTGGCGAGATATTTCTTGCATCTGATGATACTGTTTGCCCGGTTTCGTTGGAGAGCGCCAAATATGTGGTCAAAATAGAACCACACTCCAATGGTCCGCTCTTTGTGGAAATACATTGCCTTATCAATACTAATCAGATATCAGGTAAGTAATTGTAAGTTTCCCTTCCAGTTGAAAAGAGTATATATTTTATATCTAATTTCAGAAATTACAAATGGCATCGAGCCGTGCAGCCAGAAAATTGAGAAATTGTGTTCACAGATCAGCAATGGACCGCCATCGGGCATTCCTAGCTACATTGCCTCGGGCACACACTACTTTGGTGATGGACGTTACCGGTTTTTGGTGCTGCCGCGCTATGATCGGGATCTGCATTCGCTGATTAAGAATACTCGTGTGGCACAAAAATCTCTGCTGTTGCTGGCTATACACATTATTAATGTCTTGGAGCATCTGCACGACAAGGGTTATTGTCACAATGATATTAAGGCGCAGAATCTGATGATATCCAAGTGCAAGTATCTTAAGCGAGAGGTTATGCGGGGGGGAGGCAACAACAACAGAAGCTACGTTTCCGAGCACTACGAAGAGAAACAGCAAACGACAGACAGTGGCAACAGTTCCGAACAAGAGGCCAATGATGAGGACTATTTTTTAAAGAGCGATAAGCTTGCGTTGAAACGCCTTGTGGGTGTCAAAGAGGACAACGATGCGGAGGATGAGGATGAGGATTTTGATGATGGCGCCACAACGAACAGCAACAATAGCAACAGCATTGACATGTACCAAACGCCAGTGAACAAACGGAAGGGACGCGCGCACCCCAATGCAATTGAGTTTAGTGGCTCGAATCCAATGCGTTCGTGTCGCCGCAATGACACCCGAAATTCCAGCTCCATGTATGAAGAGATGGTCAAGTCACATTATCTGCGTCCGTCGAAACGCGTTAGCTATTCGGAACTGCTCGTTAATGAGGATGGCTATCCGGTGAAACCAGGTGCTAATAGCGAACAGTCTCCGGTCAGCTCGGACAATGAGTCTGAAGAGTTTTTGCCGCCATCGGCACACCGTTTAGCGGGGACTGCTGCCTCCAAGCGCAGCTCACGCAGTGCCGCCTGCAAATCAAAAAACACGCGTGCCATCCGCCGACAGGAACAAAAGGAGGTATTGAAAATCGAATTGAACGACGCTGGACGCAACGGTGGATTAAGGAATAAGCGCACGGCGATGCAGTACCAGTTTATGCCTGTGGAGGAGGAGCACATATTCCTGATTGACTTTGGTCTGGCCTCGAAGTATCAGGACCGCGGCGTGCATCGACCATTTATTATGGATCAGCGACGCGCCCATGATGGCACCTTGGAGTTCACCTCACGCGATGCACATTTGGGAGCGCATTCTCGTCGCAGCGATTTGGAGTGCTTGGGCTATAATTTGCTTTACTGGTCGGAAGGATATCTGCCGTGGAAGGATGTGGCGCAGCAACAGCAGCAAGAAAAAGTGCATCGAGCGAAGGAGTTGTTCATGACCGATGTGTGCGAAATGCTGCGACAATTCTATGGGAAACAAGTTCCCAAATATTTGGGTGAATTTCTCAAGGATATCGCACAGCTTGCATACCAGGAACGACCCAACTATGAGCGCTATCGCAACATCTTCCAGCGTGAATATCGCCGACTGGGCTATGATTGCAGCCAGATGCAGCTAAGCAGCGATGAAATCTTGCGCACTCGCGTCTCTGTCAAGGATGTAGTCGATGGCAGCGCGAAATGCGACATATTTGAGCTAAACAACAAAATTGCTTGCAATGCGATGCGCAATGTGACGCTCAGCACACCGTTCCAGGAGCACGCGCTCACGAATCGTGTATCGCCGAAGAATCTGCGTTCCAAATCCAACCGGAAGAATGTCAAAAAGAAGATATTCTCATGGGCGGAAATTCTTTCCCAAGATCCCGATCAAATAGCACGCGAACGTGCTGTGAAGGAGTTTGAGCGTGAAGAAGTCATATGCCCGCTACAGTCACGACTGCCCAGACGCTACGAGGGCCAACCGACCTATGCTATATTGGCAGTGGAGCAGTCGAGGCGGGATAAAGGTCTGATCGTGCAGGAACACAAAACCGAAGAGGCGACCGAGGAGGAAAATGCACACAAGGCTTACGAGTCAGATGAGGATTACGAAGAGGAAGAGGCAGACGAGGCGCAGGAAGAGGAAGAAGAGGAGCAGGAGGATGAGGAGGAGGAGGAGGAGGAAGTAGAACAGGAGCCTGAGGCAGCGACTGAAAGTGATGAGGTGTGTACAATCGTAGAATACAGTTTGCATCTATTGAGATGATATTTTTTATATTTTTTGCCATAGAGTGATGAAAGCGAATGCACAACGCAATCAGAGGCCGTGCGCAGGGGCCCGGGACGGCCGCCCAACAGCAGCAAACAAAGGCGATTACAGCAACAACAAAAAAATGAGGCGCGTAAAAAGACTTTAAGGCCAAGCGGTAAATCGCGTAACAGCAATAGCCACAGCCAGCAGAGTCACAGCCAACAAATTGCCAGACCGTTGACAGCAGTTGGTGGTAATAAGCGTGGCTGCGGCACTCGCAAGGAGAATGCCACAATGGCATCCGCCACTGGTGATTTGGAGCAATTCAGCAAGCTAAAGTTTCCTCAGCCAGTGGTAGATCCACCAAAACAACGGCGCACTCGTCGTTGTCTATATAAGACTGAATCACACATACGTGGCGAGAAGCAGCAGGATGTGGAGAACAACTATGCCACGAATATGCAGAACGTGTACAGCGTGTGGCAATACGACGATGAGAACAGATACGGCAAGGGGCGGAATGTCAACTCATCCAGGCATTGCCGCAAGTGATACGATAGTTAGATATACCACATACAATAGCTACAAATCATTGTAGAGATGATTGCAGACAAGCAATGTTGCACATTGGTGGCAATGGAGAAGCAGGCAACTATTCATACATGTGCATACAAACGATAGAAAAACAGTTGTGCTGCGCTTTCAAGTATTTTTTAGAAATAAAAATAACCCTAAGTTTGATAAGAGGAAAGTTATCAAAAAACAAAATAAACAAGGTGGCAAATTCATCTGGTTTTGGATCTCCTTGCCTGGATCAGCAACACTTGTACGTTATTAAGGACATTTATTTTTACTTTAAAGCTACAATGTTAACCAGTAATTGTTACAATGCAGATATATGTTGAGAAAGATTTTGTGGGATGTGTTGGCACAAATATTGGTGCAGTGTTAGGTTATATATTGGTCTTGATAGCAAATTATTGTTTATATTTTGAATTATCTTTTGATGTTTTAAGTTACTCGCTTTAGGTTAATCGATTCAATAATTGTGTACCCTCGAAAAAACAAAAAAAAAGTATTTAATATAACTATATGAAGATTATTATTGCATAAAACATAATTATAAAAGTCTAAGCTAGGATATAAACTGCGGATACAAATAAAATACCTAGAAACTGAATATCTTCACTAATTATTCAAGAAACAATACTACATCTTTAAACAAAACGTCATACAAGATCAAATGGGATATTGAGACACATACCTGGAGAATGTGTTCAATGTTTTCGATGCGTCGCATTAATTGAAAAAATCGCATCTGTGCGCATCTGCAAAAACAAACTTAAAATCATTAAAATTAAGTAAACTTTTAAACAATACACACCCAAACTCAGTAACTTTTTTGATTTCATGAGCCCAGCGCGGATCTTCCAATATTTGAATGGCCGTACAATATCGCTGCTCGCAAACTGGTGACTCAAATTGAATTTTAGTTTCAGTCAATGTCGTCAGTGTTTTGAAACCCCCACAAGGTAGCTTATACTGGAACATTATATTTGGAGATTGTATAAATCAGTTTGGGAATTCAGTTTTTTTGATTCAGTGCAGCCGCGAGCACTCAGCAGACAATAATTTCGTAGTTGCAGCTAGCTTAATGTGACGAGAAAACAGTGTGCAGCCAACTTCAAGTGCAGTCAAATTGCGTAAGGCTAAATTTGCGTTATGCTGTATCGACAAAACATGACTAACTTGCGATAACATGACTATCGACCGTTGTATTTAAAAAAGTACAAATTGACTTGAAAACAGTATGCGATTACATTTGTATGCCAAATGTCTTGTAATTAAAATTCAGGGTATGTTTTATCTGTTGGCGATGCAATTCTTCTTCTTAAGGGTTACCGACCCAAGAAAAGCCAAGCAAATAATTGCTCCTTTTTAATAGCCATTGAAGCATCAAGACTTAAAAAGTTTAAATGTGCAGTGTTGTGCATAAAATCCATGTCTTATGTTCTGGGTATTTTTTGAGCACTCCGAGCTCTTTACATCCACAGAAGTACGGCAAACATGCTAGCACAACTGACCAAACAAGAGCAAAAGCGTCCTTTTGCTTTCGACCCATCTCGCACCCAGTGAAAAATAAAACCAAAGCCAAACATTGCTTGACCCTCATTACGTTTGATATTTTCATTATTTGTTAAGGACAGAGCTGGGAAGCAGCAGAAGCAGCTAGTTAGTTTTTAACTTTGTTGCTTGCTGGAAAACTCATTTGCCTTGCAACGTGAATGGAAGGAACAGCAAACGGACTAAATGAAAATAAAGAAAATGTTTTAAGCTGCTTGTGGGCACAACCAAAAACAACAACGAAAATAAATAAAGAAAAGCCAAAAAACAAAACGATTTCGCTTTTCGTTTTATTTTTTCACTTAATGGCTATAATACAATTTGATACCAATCAGTTTGTTGTTTTATTTGTTTTCGTTTTGTTGATATTTAAGGCAATAGCTTGGGCTCATTGAATTTTGTGGGCCCGTTTTCAATGAGATGTTTTTGTTTTCTTAAGTGCACGCAACTTTCTTTTAATAAGCAAGATATCAAATACGGCGCTCAATTTCAAATCTTGCAGCGCAAGAGAGAGAGAGAGAGAGAGAGAGAGAGAGAGCTCTTGCCACTCCTCCCTCTCTCTCTTCTCTGCATTATCCGTGATAAGTTGGCAATGTGACATTATATGCACGCACACGCACCCAGGTACAAAAATTGTTGAGACGACAATTTCAAAATGCGACTACAACAACAACAAACAGAGCACACTTTGGAGCAGGAGCAGCAGCTAGCCAGATTGGACAAGTAAGCACAAAATGAAAAATACATTGGATATAAGGATAAAAAAAAATTATGCAAAAATAAACAAACACACACACAGATAAAAAGAGAGCGCACAAGGTGTAGACAAGGTAAAAACATATAGAAAATGGGAGATAAACCCAAGTGTTATAAAGACAACGTTTACTCTCCCTTGAATCTGCCTCTGCTGTTTTCAAGGTGATTATCCATAAGCCCCAAAACACAACGCACATAGCCACGTTGCGGGAGGGTCCTGCCAGCCTGCCTTCGCCTGACTGCAGACAAAGTTTGTGAAACGATGCCCCACAGATGGAAGACAACTTTCGACTGTCCTGCTCAATCTTTCTTAGGAGTAGGTATGAAAACCGAGCGCTAATATTTTTTGAAGCTACGCACTAAAAATCTTGTAAATTGGCAGTCGTCGCTTTTTTTTGCTGACGCCGCTGGCAGCTGGTTGTCTGTGGGTCGATGGCCATCTGAGAAGCAGAAGGTGTCGCGTTGTCTTTCCGCTTTCTTTGCTTTCTTTGCGTCGCTGATTTCGAATAAATTATGCAGGCAGACAACGGGCAGCGGACAAACTAACATCTCAAATCGCTCACAATCCGCTAAAAGCTTTACAGGCGAAGAAGCACACTTCAAATAACAAATGTGCTTTTTTACGAGTACAATAACATTGCAAAACAACAGCACACATTTTTGGTCTTTCTGCCCCTATATCTCTACCCATCTCTGACTCTATGCCAGGAAACTTGAGGTATGTTTGGTTAAAGGACACCCAAAAAAACATTTGCATGCATTTGAACATAAACATAAACCAAATTAGTTTACTCAACTGGGCAACATAATTAATTTCTTTGTGTGCTCCTTTTGCTTTGTGCATTTCTTTTATGTGGCTTTGCTCCACTCAAGTATCTTAAACTGAATTTATGGCGGAAATAAAAAGTGGGCTAGTGCATTTAACTGGAAGACCGCAAAACCAATTCATCAGTTTACCAAGAAATAAAATAGCATGTACATAAATGAAACAACCCATATATGTGCAGCATAAATTTGAATAGTTTGTGGCGAAGTGGAGGAGGTTTGTGGAAGTGTTCATTATTAAGGTCATAAGGCAATGGAAAACTGCAACAGCAGTTGAACTCGGCAACAAGTTAGCCATCAACGTTAGTCGTTTTTGTGCCTGCTTTGACCCTTCCTGTGGCGCTACGATGTTGCCACACATTTAGACAGACACAGAGCACATGTTTAGATTGCTTTTTGCAATGGCACAGAAATGTTTGTCGTATTTGTTGTTGTTGTTGCACAAACACGCCTTGTTTGACTATGCTCCGTGTGCAGCGACCGCACATGGAAATCAAATGAAAACTGCTTTCGAACTGTTAACTATGCCAGATGCCCAGCAAAGAAATGGGTTATATGACATGGAAACGCTGTCCAATGGCTAAAGACTGACACAAATAATACTGACGAACCTCCACGCCTACTCTCCCAACCATGTTTGTGTTTGCCATAAATATGCAATATTATGAATATAGATATTTTAAAATGGAAAAAAGAAAAAGTTAAAATACAAATTTGGCCGTAAAAAGGGTCCGTGCAAGTTGTTTTAACGGCAAGCTAAAAAGAAGGCACAGAAATCTGGTTAGAATTTCTGTCTGTGCATTAAATGGCGAATATTTATATTTCTCTTTTTTTTATTCTACAGTCTCTCCGTAAACATTTTCGAAATAAAGTCATTACAAAGTTGTCTTAATAAAGCGATTTAATAGCTTAAAGCAAGCATATCACGATTTTAAATAAAACTAAGCTGATTAGAGCTTAAATTTCCGAATTTTCAAGACTAAACTTTTTCTTGAAACTTGACTATTAGCTTTTAGCAGATAAAGTTGAAACATTTACAATGACAACAAAAGTTTGTATTAAATATTTTTTTTTAAGTAACAAAAAATATATATTTATTATTTTATGATATATTATTTTAGCAATTAATAATTGCTAAGCTTAAGGGTTCCACATCTGTGTTGTGACAAGTTTAATCTTATTATTACAGCTTTTTTACAGGCATAAATAAACATTTGCTTCAAACATTTCGCTCAGTCATCTATTGGAAACGGGCTATGATTTTCTTGGATAAGTTTGTTTTTGGGGGCCATACAACAACAACAACGAAACAATAACAAACAAAAAAACAACAACAACGTAAACAACTCTCAAAATTATTTCCTTCAGCAGTTTATTGGTAATTTATTGCTGTTGTGTAATTTTCTAGAACATTTTCGGTATGTTTGTAATAAGGCCGATGCTAAGGTAACTCCCCAAACACTTATTTGTTGGGTGTGTGTGTTTGTATATTCATGTCAGAACAGAAAACAATCAGCGTTTCCTGTGTGTGTGTGTGTGTGTGTGTGTGTGTTTGTGTGTGTATGTGCAGGTGTAAGTGTATAGTTAAGTAAATGATACACCAAATACAGCCACAAGACAGCTGCCGAGTGTGGTTTTGAATGCTTTTAATAACTTTACAGGCACACAAACTCACTAAGAGCCACACAAACACACATAGACAACCACAAACACATTTACACACAAACATTTACATGCTATTCACATCTTTATTACAATAAACCGAATTTTGTTCTGGCTTTGCAGTCATGTCCTGCTCATCTGCTTTCATCGTCTTGTCCATAAACACACACAGGTGCACACACAGTTACACACAGTTACACACACATACAAACACACACACACACAGGTACACACATTTGTAGCGCTTAAAATGAAAAGGCAGATAAAATGAAAAAGGGAAACCGATGGTTGCTTTCTCATATCCTGCTTGCTAAGTTAGGCAAGATGAAACCTAAGCTGATAAGGATAAGGATAGAAAGATGAAGCCAACTGATGCTCTTACCTATGCAGCACTTTGAAAAAACGAGGTGTTTTCATAAACACCATTACAATTTTTAGCATTTTCTTAATTTTACAAATATTGTAATTTTAAAATAACTTTCTGCTTCTTTTTTGCTGTGTAACACTTATTATAATTTTGTTGCTGTTGATTTGCATTGCAAAGTTTCAAAATGAAATCAGGAGATAATTAAATCATTCTACACTTGAGAGCTGACGCTAACTTATTAAGCACACTAAAAAGTCGGGTGGGAGGACATTTGTGGGGGAGGCAGACCAGCAGCTATTTGTTGGTGCTGTGCAGTACAGATAAAATTTCTAAAGCACACACACAGACACACACACATAAACTGTCGCAATGAATAAAATTTCACTGACATCAGGCAGCAGTTAATTAAAGCAGCTGCTGCTGATTTTGATGCTGTTGTTGTTGTTGTTGTTGTTATTGTTGTAGCTGGTGTCCTTGTTTCTGGCCAGGCAGGTGGCTGTCAGCGCAAAACCAATTACAAGAGCTGCCAAAAACCGTAGACAGCCATAACAGCTATGCAAAGCACGTATACGTCATGTGAACCATGGGACAGGGCATAAGTCATCCAATTAGACGTGTATTGTGTGCGGTAAAATTAGAAGCTGTATCAGGGTTGTTGGGAGCAGCTGTAAAAGCAAGCCACAAATGCAGCTGTGGCTCGTGTTGGACAAACAATAACAAAAGAGGCACAGGCAGAGGCAGCCCCAGGTAGGTAGGTAGTTAGAGATAACAGGGGGAGACATGCAATTCTTGCAGCATAAACAGGATTAATGTTCAATGCTGTCAAGCTACTAAGCTAATGGAAAAACTCAGAAATATTTGAAGAAAAACAGTCTTCTTTTTCTTAGAGAAAGTTGGAGTAAGAGCTAGAGAAAAGGAAAAAGGGAAAGAGAGAGGTAGTTGTGCGTTGCTGTGCGTTTGTCGGATTTATAGCCTAGTTTAGTGCGCCATTTTGCAGTCTCAAATGAATCAATCAACGCTTGTTGCAGCCACATAAATGTGGCATATCAATGCGAAGCTGGCTTTGTGGCACATGTATTATAAAGTTAATTTCTTTAACTGGCTGGCAGACGAGGCGCAATGAGGCGAATGCGTGAAAACGGCATTTCTGCTTTAACGGTTGGACTTAGTTTGTTGGCAGTTCTGGGCCTATACTGAGATGGGGGTAGCCAAATGCTTTGGGCTTGTAATCAGCGGACCAATTGATAGGCACATGGCTCCGGTGCTAAGTGGCAGCGGGCGCCAACACTCGGGGCAGGTAAACCAAAAATATTAGAGAATCAAAATCAGCGTCAGACTCAAATACAAATTCGGTTTCAGGTCAAGTCTATGGCTTTTGGCTACGACTGAAATAATTCATTTGTTGCTCGTTTCTAATTGGAAAACTTTGTGCCGTGTGTATAAAATAGTATGAGTGTATGTGTGTGCGTGTGTGAGAGCGTATGTGAGAGGGGTAGTATGTGTGATAAAATCTGACTATTTATTGAAGTCTTATTCAACATTTTCGCAATTTCTGTTAGTATTGCGAGAGTTTGTGTGGATGTATGGGCGTGTGTGTGTGGCACACAATTATGTGAAACTATGTAAATAATGCGTATCTTCGCATAATATTCACATGCATATTTAAATTCGTGAGCAGGAAATAAGCCCAAAAGAGATATTTTAATGGGATTTCCATTAAGGTCTTGAACACATCGGCTTGAACTTGATGATAACATTAATTCGCTTTATTGTTTTGAATTTAACTATCTGCATTTTGTGAGCTTATAAAAAACAAATAATGACTTGAATATTTTGTTAAGCAAGTTTTTTATTGCAGTCATTAGTTGATTAAATTGTACAATTTTTTTATGTACAAGTAAATATTAAATAAATCACAGATATGGCAGAAGCAAATTCAATCAATCGATTTTTTGCATGTGCTGGTTATTTTTTTGCCATCCATAGCAATTATGCAAATGTTTCTATTGCTCTTGTTTTTGTTGTTGTTGTTGTTGTTTTTGATGTAGTTGCCATTGCTGCTTCTGACAATTTTCAAATTGCATGACACTCAATCAGCATGCATCGAATATGATGCAAGTGCTCTTCAATAAATGTGTGTGTGTGTGTGTGTGTGTGAGTGTGTGTGTGCGAGTGCAGGTCGACAGGACATGGCATGGAATGCAAGGATATCAGCTAGCTTGTTGGCTGGCTAACAGACAGGCAGTCAGCATGGCTATAAAAGATACCTCACTTAAATTCAGCACAATGCGAACTTTGCGCTTATCTGCCAACTGCCAGTTGACAGCGAGTGCTGTGTCCTGTTCGTCCTGCTCAACTGCATAATCAGCCAAGCATTGTCCTGACAGGCCAACTCATTGTCTGTCAAGCTGTCTGTTGCTGCCAAGTGATTAGCCAAGCGCCTGTTGTACTAAGTGGCATCAATTGACATTAAGACACAAGCCATGCACAATCAAAACCTGCACTTAACAAGCTTAAATACAATCGCAGAACAGATTAGTTCTTTTCTATATTTTCAAAATATTTGTATAAGCGAGAAAAACTTTCTAGATTTTAAATACATTTTTTTCTGAGTTAAAAAAGTTAGGCCTGTATTTTGTGTTTGAGCATCTCATCACACAATGCTTAATGGTCCTAAGTATAAAGCCCTCTAACCAAAAGGTACCCGGCTGTAGGCGTGGCTAAATAAGATACTGTAACATCCAATTTGCCCGTCAGCAGTATAAGGGCCAAATAATGTTGCCCCACATCCCCTTGCTATTACTCTGCCTGGCCAAAATAATTGGTGTGTTGCCTGCTGCCTATGCAATTCGAGATAACGAAGCGAATCAAATCGAAATCCAATTGGAAGTACAAAACTTATTATGCCATTGGAATTTCAATTCCTATGGTCTGTTATTTTATCATTATGGATTATTGCATATCAATGAGCAAATAAATGCACAAATTTGATATTGAAATGAATAGAGCTGTTTTTGTAGTCAAATAATTGCAGTTTTCGTCGTGTTATGGTGCTATCAAACACACACACACACACACACACATTCCAATTGAAATATTATATTGTTAAACTTAATTTCTATGTTAAATAAACCGCAACCACAGTGCCAACATGATAAACCCAACAAACATGCAACAATAACAACAACAAAAATACTTTGAAACAGCAGATGGCCAACGACATTTTAACTTTAAACGAAGCGGAAATGGGGAACCACAACGGCATCATTAATCATGAGTAGCTACCAGCAACCAGCAACCAGCAACCAGCTCCAAAAGGCCTTCCAATCTCCTCCCTTCCCCTCTCTCATTCTCTCTCACGTTCTTCCTTTATAAATTCACTTCCTTTTCCCCTCATATTCTTTGCATTCAGTTTCAGTTACAGTTTTGACCTTGCTTAACTCTCAGGCTATGGCTTTTCTGCAAGCTTTTATTTTTAGTTTCCATTTCTCGGTATTCTTTATGTTATGCATTTAAAAATTAAAGATAAACTCATCATAATATGAACGAAACTTTTTATATTCAAACTATAAATAAGTCAAATTATGTTAATACATTTTTTACTTTCTCCATAGATAACTTTAATTCCAATATAAACAAAAAATTTTAACATTTAAGATCAAAGGACTCGTTAAGTATTTCAGATATTTCCATAGTTAGTTCACAATTCTGAGAATTGCAAAACAATGTTGCAGAAAAGAATTGACTTAAAATAGTTTTTAGTTATTGCGTTATAACAAAATCTGTAGGGTAACAATATTTTCGTGCAGCCTCAAATATTGTTTTTTAAATGTTTTTATTTTTCCTTTTTTTTTTTACATGCCACCCAAAGGGCGAGGTCAGCCATACGAGGCTACCTAGCATGGAAGATAATAGCATTTGGTGTTTGCTCTCCAGTAGCGAAACAGAAAGTTGACCAAAAACTTTGCTCCGCTTTAAGATGCTGGCTAACATCATCGAAACTTTTACGCCAAAGTATTTGAGAATTTCACAGAGTGGTCTGTGTGTGCTTGTGTGTGTGTATATTAAGTTGATTTGACGGTAAATAACAACAAAAGCATAGACTGACAGCGAAAATGTTGCTTCTGTACTTAGCGACACTAAAACATGCAATAAACCAATAAGTGCATCGGTCTGTGTGTAGTTGCAATTGTTGCTGTCATTTCGCGTTAACTACACAATATATATGAACTGAAGTGCGTCATGCTTGTTTGAGCGCCTAGTGTTATTGTTGTTGTTGTTGTAGCTGTTGCTGTTTTTTGGCGGAGTTGACTGCGCGACTACAGTTTAAAAGCAACTGTTACAAAATGTAAAGCATACTTTCGGGCTGCACTTAAAATGTCGCCTTATTTCAACAACGCTTTTCGACTGCGTGTTGTTGTTGGCTACTTTATTAAAGCTGATTAATTGAAACTTTCTAAAAATAAAATGTAAAATACAACTGGTTGTTCTGACATAATGTGCAGCAGCAGACGAGATACTTAACCTTTTTATGTTGACACAGCAAGTATAGCAAATGCTCATCACTGAATCAGTCATAAATCAATCGAACAATATCGTGTGGGGTCTCAAATGTTGTTAAGTTGCTGGCTTATCAGCACAGCTAAACTTGCGCTGATCACAATCAATAACAGCATTGGCTTTTGACAAGTGAACCCAGGTGCCCGGAGGAGACTGCTTTAAGAACTATAAATGCGATCCCGTACAGCTCTTAAACAGTGACTGACAAGCAGTGCAGCAATAACAACAACTAAAAGCTTGCTAAAAAAATGTGATTTTTTTGTCTCCGTAGGAGAAAGTTGATAAAAGTTGTTCCGCCAGCAATTGGGCAAAAACGGTTTTATGTCTTCTATCATATTTTCTTGTGCACTCGTGTTATGGGCACATCTTTGATGGCGCAGGATACTCAAGTGGGGCTATCGTAGATCAAATAATTTATAGTATGACCAAATTGATTGATGTCCATGTGTTTTTTTATTGTTCGACCAGCAAACTTTTGGCTAATGTAATTAGCATCTGCAGGCCATCGCCGTTATTGGCCTTGTAGTAGGGCAGCTCCTGCAATCTGGCCAGCCATTGTGCCAACTTGGGATATTTCTCAGCATCAATGGGCGCGAAGGCAGCCGCTGTTGAAACCGATGCCACGCTGCATAGATCCGCAATGGTTAGTTCCCCACCAGCGAGATAGGTTGCTGTGGCCAGGCAGTGCTCCAATCCATCGTATGCCTTCTGCATGTAGGTGATGCGATCTGCGGGTATCGATGTGGCGCCAAAGTAAAACAGCGGCTCCACAATGAAACGCACACGTGGAAACAGATGCCCACAATCAAAGTAGAGCCGGGCATCGACCACACGTCGCAGTGCCGGATCTTTGGGATACAGTGAATCGCCATCCTTGGCATACTTTTCAGCCAGATAGCAGCAGATCACATGCGAATCGCTGACTACAGTGCCATTGTCATCCAGCACTGGGATTGTATGCAGTGGATTTAGCTTGAGAAATTCGGGAGTCATATTCTCACCTGACTTGATGGTCAACGTGCTAGCAAGAGATGGAGAGACGACAGGAAGAGGGAATAAATAATAGAATAAAATGCAAATAAATCTAGTTTAATGTCTCGCTGGAAACATGTTACAAAGTCACTTTTTGTCATGTGACATTTTAGGTAAATAAGATTAACATTCATCCAATATTCATTTAACATTAACATAAATTCCTACTTAACAAATTTAATCATAGAGTTTAGTTCGTTCAAATAGATAAGCTTTTGTTGCTCTTCAGCACTTACCGAAGCTCCAGTTCGAGTCCCAAAGCAGCGGCTGTGAGAAGCACTGCACGGCATGGCGGACTGCGTGCATTATAATAGAGAACTGGTTTGCTGGGCATTCTGTCTGTGAGAGAGAGAGAGATAGAGAGAGAGAGAGAGAGAGAGAGAGAGAGAGTGATAGAGGGTGAGGGAGAGGGAGAGAGGATGGGAAGTGACGTTAGTTTGTGTCATTAATGAACAATAGTTTAAATTGATTACGCCTTGCATGCACACACGCACCGCAAACAAATTGTAGTTCCTAAAATTGACTTTACCTATTATTATTTTATTTATTAATTTAATATTATTTTTATTAATTGCAAGCCGAAACAAAGAAACTCAACCTGCTCAGTTAGAGTGCAAAAAACTACTGAAATGAGACAATTTCTATGTGGCGTCGGCGATCAAGTTGACGAAGCTTAAAGCTTTAAAGAAATCGATTATATTTCTTATATGGGCAGCCCGAAAGTATGCTTTAAATAATTGATGAGCAACCCATGAAAGCAATGACAGCGCAGAAAGCAAAACAATGTAAAAAAAAGTAGGGAAATTTATTGCAGTTAAAAGGGTACTGCTTAAAAGTGGCAAACTTTTCGGTTAACTCAAATATTAGAAACTTTTGATGTGATTAATGAGTAAATTTAGTAATTGAGGGCAAATAAATGATTTGTTGTCTCACTGACTCAGCTGTTAGTGAATTAATTTGCTTATGTGTTAAACCAATTACTGTCAATTTTTGCTGCTGCTGCTGTTTTTAATGATGACAGGACAAAGAAATAAACAGCAAGCCATATTAAAAATGCAAAAATTTCCACGCTTTTCAAAGCACAAAATGGCTAAGCACCTTAGCGCTAAGCAGACCCTTTTACGAGGTGTAAGCATTAAAATTGTTTAAGCGGATTTTCGCATTAGTTAATGGGTTATTCAAGAAAAATGCGGCCACGTATTAAAGTACAATTTTAATGGTCTTAAAGAAGAATGTTTTATTTTAATGATTTATATATATTCTTGGTATTTTTGGGATCCTTATTTTGGTATTGGTACCACTAGAAAGCTGATGTCGAATTTTGTACCTGTGAAGTACTTGCACACGGAGATAGACTGTCTTTAAATTTTTGGTGACGCGCTGCAACAAAATGAAAATACCGAAGCTCCAAGTCCAGTCTGGCGACAAGTGGCACGTTGGCATCCAGGTGTGTCGAGGACACAGAACGTGGCAGTGTGGCACAGACTATTGTGCTTGTTGTACTTGCGCTGCCAAAATTTGTGAAACCAATTTACGCTTATTAAAGCTTTTAGTGCGATCAAAAGCAAGCAACCGACTTACCTTTTCCTTGCCCCATGGCAAGCACATTAAATTTAATATCGTAATTGAGTCATTTTTTAGGGTGGGTATTCCTAGGCAGAGGACTGGCAGAGGACTGGCAGAGGACTGGGGTGGACTGGGATGGACTTGTGACCTGCTGAAAAGCATTGACTAATTGTTTGCCATTTGACGAGTGGCATTCATCTTAATAACTTAGTTTTGAACGTTTAATTGAAAAACACAGACAGCAGAAAAGTGTGTGAGATTGATTAAAGTATAAGCCTGGCACGTGGACATTTCGGACATGCGGACGTGAAGACACATGAACATGGACATTGGACACGGATACGCACTTCAAACTGGAATCATGGTGCCACCAGCACTCTGCTGCTGCTGTTTCCCGAGTGGAGTGAAAATCAAGTTTTATTAATGGTTCTTGACAGGACGACAGACAGACAGCCAGCCAACCATTCAGTCAGCCATTGAGACAGCAATAGCCAGAAGGAGTGTGTGGGATTTAATGTCCTGAGCTCTCAGTCAATTGCTTTGAATTTCCGTCTGACTAACGCGCTGTGCTCAACATAAATATTACTTAATTTCTAGCTATAATTTGCTCAATCTCTCTTTCTCTCTCTCTCTCTCTTTTCTTTAATCTATCTACATCTCTTTCCAGCTGTTATTTCTGATGATTAATAAAAATTAAACGCCAGTTGGCTTTCCTATCCAATTGTTGAAATTGAGAGTTGCGGATTTAAAGCGTTGATCTATAAAACAGTGGTTCTTGGCTAAGCTGGAAGCGGCGCTTTTAGAGTTACTTAAAACTTTAATTACTATTGTTAAAATAAACCAATTTAATAAAGTGAGTGCTTTTTATATGATTTCTCTTTAATTTTTAAGTGCCGATTGCCAAATTTTACCTGTCAATTATAATATAAATTATTTAAAAAAGATTTTATCAGAATTAATGCATTGAAAAACATATCTTTTTTTTAAGTATTCAATTCTAAATTCAAATGTTATGTATAGAATTTAAGGTCTTTTTAATATCAGACACATTAATCTGTTATTTTAGTTTAGCCTTGAGTATTGGTAGATTAACTTCTTGTAATCTCAAATAAATTATCATTTAAGTTTAGTTCGCAAAATAAAGTCAATATAAAATAGAATTCCATTTAGTGGGCCACTTCAGTTCAGTGTTTTAGTGCTTCAAATAAGCTATTTGTAAGACTTCATTTAAAAATATTAATGAATAAATTCACATTTTATAAAATAGTTCACAAGATACAGCAACAAGGTGTTAAAATTATCAATTTGGCAAACTGAATCTATAAGTATTCATTGAAAATAAAATGTGTAATATCTAAGATGGAATTGTGGCACAAGACACGAGTACTTAAGAACGCCAGTTGGGCACAATGAAGATGTCGCCGTTAAATGCGATATATGCCCAGCTCCAGCAAGGAATTCCACTTCCAAGCCGCAAGTCCCAAACCAGGAGAATAGCTTCAAGGCAGCTTTTGTTTTTTATTGGAAATGAACTGGCTTTATGCGCCACAAGGGAGAAGCAACTCCACAGGGGTGAAAGTTGGTAAATATTTGTGGAGGTTTGGGGGTTTGGGGGTTGGCGGTTGGAATTTATAAATCGTAGGCTAAGTTAAAAGTGACATGCCATTACTTAGATATAAATATGAAGAGACGCAACTGAGTTACCAAATAGCCGAGTCAAATGAAGGTCAAGCCCAAAATGCTAACGGCCAATCAATGCCAATTTTGACATGCAAATAAAATTGAAGCATTCCTTAAATGCTTCTGCAATGACTCGTTCAACTAAATACACTCAAAATAATTTATAATTTCAGAAGGTTTTTGTTATTGGGAGAGCTTGTACATTTGTAATTTAATATCTTTGTGTGGATTTTATGGAGCTTCAACAAATTTATTGCCATTTTCAATGCCATCAAATGTTACGCTTTTTATTATGTTGAAGAAGTTTGTTGACTGAATTTTATTCGTCTCTATGACGCAGACTCTGAAGTTGATGGTTCTGCTTAGA
This sequence comes from Drosophila dives, assembly GCA_035042365.1. NCBI lineage: Eukaryota > Metazoa > Arthropoda > Insecta > Diptera > Drosophilidae > Drosophila > Drosophila dives. The sequence continues at coordinate 3,478,430 of JAWNLJ010000133.1, read as the reverse complement.
CAACATTATTAACAAGAATTAAAGCACAAAAGTTATAGAAACAAGTTTATGAAATCTTTAAAGAATAGGAGTTTGTGCACAAGCATGCATATTTTTTATTTATATTATGAGCAAAATTTAATTCTCAATTAAACTGCAAAATGTATATAATTTTGGGTTTACGGCAATTCAATGCAGATCAAAATATGGCAATCTTAAAGTTTTCCGGAATTTTGAAACCCCGGATTTCCCAGTGCAGAAATGTGCCAAATGTTGGCCAGCTCTGCCTCTCTGCTGACCTTCTGACCCCTGCCGATTGTTTGCTTTTCCTTCCAGCTCCCCGGCAAGTGAAACTGAAAAGTGGAGTTGCATGTGAGATGCCTGTTCGAGGAGCAGGCTTTAATTGACTTGACGTTTCATGTTACCGTCAAATCCTGGTGAGCATTTATTACTTTTCTTCATTCAATTTTATTGAATTTTATTCTCAGACGCAATTTGTTGTTGTGGTTTCTTATGCTCTAATGTCAAATAGCGTTCAGAATTTTATGTTCAAATATTTTGTCAAAAGTGACAAACCACTGAAACTGAAAGTGGAGTATTAAAATTGAAGTTTTATCCCTCAGAATCAAGAAAACAGTCTTTAATTTATTTCCAGAAGAAAATAGAGTATTTGCCAGTCGTTGAAGCGCAAATCATATTTTGTGGATTCTAAAAAGGACTCGTAAGATGGTCCTGGATCCGGTTGCAGGTGATGCGAATGCATAGCAGACAAGGTTGTGCGATTATGTTTGTATGTATGTATTAATGTATGTATGATTGTCCATATGTGTGTAAGTGGAACGAAAAAGATTTCGCATATACGTTTTACATTCGCTTTTATGGCCATACAATTCCGGCCATGAATATGGATTTTTTTTGTTGGTTTGCTTGGTTGGGGGGAGGTGGGTTGTAGTGGGCTTGCCATGTATTTGAATGGATAAGTTGGGGAGTGAAATGTGTGCGTTTGTCGGTTGGCTGTGGTTGTGGTTCTGTTTCTGTTGGATCACCTTCGTATTTATTGGTATTGTTTTGGGAAGGCTGCTGTCGGAACTCACCCTGACTCATGTTGATGGATTAGCCAAACGTTGGCCAACTCATAATTTCACAATTTCCACGCCTGTCCAATGCATCATCAAGTAAATGGGAAAGCTGGTCAGGCACAAGCCACGCGGCAAACTCGACAAAACTCGTCAAACTCAATAGCTTAGCAGCTCTGCAGCCAACATGGCAGCTGACATCGCCGGAGGAGGCTCCAGCCCAGTTTCCCATTCCCGACGGGCATTGGATAACATTGTTATGTATATACTTTTACACAGCCAACCCATTAGGTGGTCGTCCAAATGGGAAGTCTTTTCCCATTCCCCTTTCCCTTTTGTTTTTTATTTTTCTGTTCAACAAGTTACAATTTGCCTCAGAGCAAAAACTCTTTAAAACTGTAAATGGGGGTGTCAGGATTCCACGATAAAGTTTGAAGCAGTGGTTAATATTTTTATGGATTCCCGAGAGTATTGTGGACTTGACTTAATTTTCGGTGCATTAATAATATTCACAGGCATACATAATTTAGTAAAAATATGTAAATTATTTGCCAAAATACTTCTTATAACATTTTATACAAACTCACAAATTTTAAGAGGATGTCCTTTCGTTTTTTGATACAAAGAATACATTTTAAGAGTAAAGATTAAAAGCTTAAATTATACTGCGCAGACTTGAGTAGATATTGACTAAAAAATCATACAAAAAAAATTAAAAAAGGCTAAAAAAAATACTGTACATGTAGATTTAATTTAAGATTCTTAGTTGGCTTCACAAAAAATTATTTACTTCATCAATTCACTTTATTAAATTCATTTAAATTCAGATAATACCAAACTCAACCTCAATATCAATTACAATGCTAGTTAATTGAAGTGTCAGGCTTAGTTGCAGCTGCACTCATGCAACAAAATGTTGTGGTTGCTGTCCTTTATAACAGTCATTTTGGTAAGTCCTGCGAAACATAGGGGCCCAGGCAGTCAGTGGCCCGCATTCAAGGACAACTGCCTTTGCTTCTGCCAGAATCTACTGGCCAAGCCGATTAAATTTTAGAATTTCAACGCAGCTAACAATTTGGAACTTAAGGGGGTATGTACCGAAAAAAGGGAGTTACTTGTTCACTCGCATTTCTGCCAAATGAGTATATTTAATTCCAATAAATAGAATATAAATTAAATTCCCATGAGGCTGCTTAAACAACATGAATACCAGTCGATATCGTTATCAGGCTATAAAAATAAATAAATAAATATTTTGGTTTGTGGCCCATTAAACAGTGACCCTTTTGGTAATAAAAACCGCTTAAAGAAACTGTAGATTTGTTGAGGTCGTAAATTAAGTATACACACTGTGTATACTCCTTGCTGATTTTTGCTAATTGCCTGCAGGCCTGCCAACTCTAACAGATTTTGTAGTTGGTAGCACTCACACATACACACACACAGAGAACAAGCACTTAATAAATCAATTAATTATGCTGCAAACTCACACAAACAAACACACGCAAACACACACGCATAAATAGAGAAGGAGAGCATTCCGTTGGGCATACGAAACAGAAGATTCAATTACAAGTGGCGTTGGCTGCATAGAACAAAGAAAAGAGCTGCAGCAGCAAGGCGCTCAGTTTATTAAGTATAGAAATGGAAATAGTGAACGGATGTGCGGATGAAGGCGGGCGTCATGTCTCGATGCAAGGCAACGTTAACGAGAGCGAAAGCGAGATAGAGAGAGAGAGAGAGACAGTGAAAGAGAGTGTGAGGAAAGTGCTATACAATATGGTAATATGCTTAAGCAGAGCCCCTTTCTTTAAGCTCTTGTTTCTGTTGCCTCAAATGAACAAAGACACCTGCGTTTGAGGGGGGTGGGGATAAAGTTTAAGGTTTTTTTTGTAGTTGGGAGTTGGGCAGCGTCAGTTTGCCAAAGTTTCGTTAGCATTTTGTGAATAGATAGAGTGTTGTGGATGAATTGAACGGAGTAACTTTTGCTATTTGCACTGTGATAATAAGGGCTTTTATGTAAATGTTAATAAGCACTTTGTTTACGGTTCGATGCTTTAAGCTACGTTCCCAATAATAATAACAATTAGGTTTTCAAGCCACACCTTAAATTGGTTGAATTTCCTGTTGTAGCTGTTACGGTTACAGTTCATAAATCTTCATACCTAATTTGCGACAATGGCACAAAAGAGCATTAAATCCTTGTTTGCAAGACTTACATGTGTCTGTCTGCCTGATTGCTAGTGTGTGTTTGTGTTTGTGATGGGACTAAGCAAATGTTTGTTGACTAAAAAGGGTTGTTTTCGGGTCGTGCAGATGTCACAACAGAACAACAGCTAAAAATCACAAGAGGGACCTCAAAAATTTTTACCGTTCTTTAAATATTTTGTAAATATATATATCACTATTTGTCTTGTTACACCGAATACAAGGTCAAAATGATTTTCGTTTGCATTGTTGTTCTTGGCAATAAATAATTAAGTTTATTAGAAGGAAGTTTTTATTTTAATGCACGTCAAATAATTAATGTGGACCGTGCCACGCATTTTTAATGCGCGCCAAATGCAAAATGCCACAAAACGGAATTGAAACGAATCGCAAATGCACAGACAGACAACAGCAACAGCGTAAAAGCTCGCTCTCTCTCTCTCTCTCTCTCTATCGGTCATCCAGGCCGCCTTGTGCTCATTGGCGCCCTTGCTTCGGCGCCGCGCGACACTGCCGATGACTGGCTTCCTGGCTACCTGGCTGCCCGGGATTGAGACAAACACTGTGTATTAGTTTGTACAATTGTCTGAATTCAGACGCATTTTGTTTATCTTATCGGCAAGCAGGTGGCCCCGTGAAAATGTTTACACGGCTTACCAACCCCCCAACCCAGCAACCCACTTAAATAGTCAGCCACACAAGTACCGAGTTGCATTTGCAGATATTAAGAAAAAACAAACAAAGAAAGAAAACTTGCTTATGTTTATATTTAGGAAATAGTTAAAGGTTTTTATGGAGCTCGTGCAACAATTTTAATAGGTTCAGCAACATTTTTTTGCATCAGCAACATGCTGCGACGGGAGCTACAAGTGTCCCTGACGCAACATGGAGCCACAATATGAGCACCCCTCTCTTTTTTTCCACACACAGACGCGCTCACTCTATTTTACGTGCTCTGTTTCATTGCCATTTTGTAGCGCTCTCTGGAGCTTTTTTATGGGTCTGCCTAGCTGCTTGCATTTTGGTGCCATTTCAGTTCCTCGATGTAATTCAAAGCGCTCGGAGCGTGAAGCGGCATACTGTAACAAACACTTAGAAAAAAGATAACATACAGTTAAATGAAGTTGAATGCGAATAGTGCGCGAGCAGTTGCTTTGGGCCAACTGAGTGAAGTGTAAATAAATAAAAAGTGCCCTTCCCCCTTACACACTTATCTATTCTAATTCACATGCATGTGTAGGAGTGTGTTTATGTGTGTGTTTCATCTTCAGTTGTTTATGTTTGGTTTTATGTTTGTGTTCTCGCTTCGATAGCGCTGTTAACCTACACCCCCCTACAACCCCGTACACCCCGTACACCCCTACCCAACAACCCTCTAGCAAGCATAGCGAACCAGTTGTGATCTATTAGCCTACTTAATGTGCTTAACTTAACTTTTCTGTTCGTTTTGCTCACTTTTATCATACTTAGGTTTAGCTTTAAAAGAGCTAGGCAGCTAAATTCGCAATTTGGCGATTTCTGTTCCTCTTTCCAAATTGATGGAGACTGATATGAAATGTCAACAGCGCGTGACAATAGGACATCCTTATACACAACAATATCGACACATATGCACATGTATAAGTGTGTCTGCTTATTGAGTGTATGCCAAGTGCTACCAAACCCCAATTAGCTGTTGGCATAGCAAGCACTCATCGAACTACCCCCAAGGACCTCCTCCACCCAGACCACATCCAATTGGTCAGACAAACAAATTTTCGCGACTGGGAACCTTTGGTAAAATGAGGAGGAATAACAAAATAATGTTGCACACTGTGCACAGTACACTATTTTAATTGAAAAACTTATCCAATTGAACTTTAATATACAATAAAAGGGACGCCAAGAAGAAAACAAAAACAACAATAACAAATAGAATATAAAATAAGTAAATTGTGCTGGAAACAGTCCAAGGACGAGCTTCACCAGGCTTCGCTCTAATTTTCAATACAAATTTAGCCCAACCCAAAAACCCAAGCAACAAGAACAAAGTGCATTGACCACAGCTTACAGAAAAGGAGAGCACAAGTCGACTTCGGGACTAACAAAGATGCCTCTTGGCAGGTTTTCCAGCTGTAGGCTGCTCTTGTTCAATCTATTGTGTTCTGTTTGCTTCCTGCGCTCTTTTTTCCTTTTGGTCTTCGTTTTTTTTTCTCGTCCTTTTTTTCCCTGTCTCAGACCGTGAAAGCTGCCTTGAATTTTCAGCCTGCAAGCAATTAAAATATGCATAAAATGTAAATGAAAGCAGACAATTTGCCCAAACAATTCATAAAACAACCCCGCTCCCCCACCACCTTCTTCCCTTATTCAGCTGACTTCTCATATCTTCCTGTCAAAAAGCAATACAACCAGTTTTGTGGAAACTGATGTAATTAAAGTACAACAACAACAACTATAATAATACAAAAGGACTAGTGAATTAATTGGATTTGATTATAAGATAATCGTACGGCAAATCAGGCAACGAAACCAAGCCAACTAAATCAACGGCAAACTCAAAAGGCGGTGCAGAAAATACAGTAAGTACAGCAGAGGGAGGAGGAGAGATGTTGGGGCTGGAATACAAAATCTCTTTGCTATATTTGTTTACACAACTCAATTGTCCCAGCGCAAATATCCTGACCAGCATCGCATTTATCAGATCAATAAGAGCATCCATGCGGAAAACTTGTTTATTTTTCATCTAACACTTGCACGGCTGATTTTCAATTAGACTTTTATCGCCTGCCCACGTGGAAATGAGGCAATAATATGGCCACGCCCACTGGCTGCGACGCCACGCGACATCTTAGCCCAATTGAGTGGCCATCATCCGATTGAAAATAAGCCAAGTATAATGCCCATACAAATTACACGCTTTTAGCCATTGTCCTTCTGCCTTTACAAATATCCTTTCATGTTTTTCTATGTTTGCTTTTTTTGTTGCCCAGCAGAGGAAAGAAAATAAAAAAAAAATCCAATAAAAAAATTTACGACAGACGCAGCTGGCCAAGTGGAAAAGATGGCAATGTTATACATGATTAACTGAAAAAAAAATTAATTTCATTTATTTGTTATTTTTTACCTCACACTGATTGTCTCAGCAAAGATAGAGATTAGCACAAGAAAAAAAATGTTGACCAACTTGTTTTTTCGTTCTTTTTTTTTTTTTTTTTTTTTTGCTTGCTTTTCAGTTAATTACAAGTTGCTGCGCCAACTTTAACTTTAGCAACGTGTCTCAAACAATGGCTCTTCACTTTAGCACAGAACGGAAAAATAACAATTATATATATATATATATATATGTATATATAGGGACAAACTTATCGTATATATCTCTATGTATATATTATGTAGCATATAAGTTTCTTAATACTTGCGTATTTATTCATTCATATGGCATAAAATAAGTTTGCAGCCCCAATAATATAGCAGCCACAATGATACTCTGCGTATGAGGAGCGCCTCAGCGGGTACTCTTATATATATGTATATATATATATATATATATATATATATATATAATGGTGTTTATGCTGCGAGTATGTGTGAAGGAGTCCAACTGTGTTTAGACAACGCATCTAATTGGAGCTGTGGCGAGCAGTTGATGAGGGTAAATTGACAAATAATTAATCGACGGGTAATTAAGAACTTACACAAGCCAATGCAAAAGTAAGACTCCCCATCCCCTTCCTTTCACCCTTTTTCAACTAGTAAACCTACTAAGCATTACACCTCCTTTGGTAATAGGCTTTAGACCAACTTTGTTTGTTTTATTTTATACTGAAATGAAACAATAGATAGTTAAGTAATTTTATTATGGTTAAATATTCAGCAATATATATATATAATATACATTAATATTCAGCTACACCTGTTTCTTTGTTATGTAAAACAGTTTGTTGGTCATTTGCTGCAATTATGGTAAATTTATTTATATATATATATATATATATATATATATATATATATAAAGTTATATTAAGTTTGTTTATAAAATATAAAAAGCTTTGAAAATTGTTTAGAAGCTATATAAGTTTGGCCTTTAATTATTTAGTTTGGTTAATTACGAACCGTATGTTGAATTTACAATAAAACATAAACGAACAAAAAGCGGTCAATGCCAACTGTGAACCTTGTTTAATTTCCATTAATACCGTTGAGTAGCAATTAGTATCGTCACTAGAAAGTATCGATATCTGTATAGATCGAAAGTTAATCGATTGCAGTCAGTGGTAAAAGGCTCAAATATGATTAGGCATATAAAGGAAATACATCTGCCGTTGAAACACTTTATACTATCTCACAAAGAATGCAAATTGTATATATATACTTAATTTTTCTCTAAACAAATAAAAAATTTGCTTACTATAAGCCCACATTCACTGAATTCTTTATACGATTGAATTTCAAGTTCACATATTACAATTTAATCTTTCACATTCCACAATTCATTTAAACACAATGTTTTCATTTTTTATAAGCGAAAATTGAAATGCCTTTTGCAATGGCGTAAATGTCAATTAAATAATAATATTTTAAGCCGATTTAATTGCTTTTCTCGCTCCAATTGTTATATATAGGGTATCGTAATAATTACCGTTTGTGTGCAGCTTATTTCATTGCCAGCCCCTGCGAATGAGTTATTTTTAAACCCTGAATGAAGTGGGAAAAATGGATATAATAGTTTTGTGTAAATGTATGTAACAGGCAGAAGAAATCATCTCCGATCCCATAAAGTATATAAATTCTTGATCAGGATGAACGGCCGAGTCGATGTGCCATGTTCGTCTGTCCGTCTGCCCGTCTGTCTGTATGAACACGCGGTTCGCTGAGATTAAATGGACAGTATGTTTTCGTATATCCGGCGCAGATCAAGTTTGCTATATTTTTATCGATAACTGGCTCCGTTTCCCGATTATCGATACATTTCGATTTCAAATAGCAATAAACTCTAAAATTTTTGACACAGTAAGTATTTTCACTATATTGATCAACTGCCTGAATTGCATCAAGATTGGAAAAAAAATCACCCAAATTATGCTAAAAAACATATTCTCAAATTGATCTCATTTCCACCAGCAGCCGCAAGCATTTTCTGCATTAATATACAAGCGCATGTCATTATGGCATTATAATCGATGGGAGCGTTAATATGTATAAATAAGAACCCGTTACCTACAAGTGCGTGTACGTATGTATGTTTATGCACATATTTCTAGCCAGCCAATTAGGGATCAGTTCGTGCTTGCAAATAAAATAATGCTCTGCATTCGTTTCTTTCTCTTAAGTGATTGTGCTTGAAATGAATTGGCTTGCTCATGTCTGTGTGTAAAATTTTTTAAACGGAAATTTGCCAATCAAATTTTAATATTATTAGCAACTGGGCTTAGGGTATATCGAAGTCGGGTGATCTCGACAGCATTCTTACTTGTTATGTATATTTGCTTGCGGCTACTGTGTGAGCTCTGTAAACATTGAATACTTGTTTATATTTACTTGCGAGATTTTCAATGGTGCACAAACACATCTTTAAAAACATCTAGCAGCAGAGTTTATGTTTTTGTTTATATTTTATCGTTTTTACTGTCCAATTTTAAATCACATAGTCATTTACTTTGAGCATTTTTGTGCCACGTTGTGTTAGCCACTTAGATTTTATATTCATCGAAACTATTATTTTTATGAGCAATAACTGCATTTGGTCTGAGTCATCGCACAGCCCATCTCCATTTCTGTTGCCAAGGCAAACAGGCATAAGTTTACCCATGGCATGCCCCATTTAATTTTCAGCTTTTATTTCGCCTACAAGTTAATGAGAATGTTTCTTCTACTTGTTCCCAAAGTCAAAATAGTTTTAATGTATCGGCTTTTATATTAATATTAAACATAACTCGAATAAAAGATGAAAGCCGATTAGTTTGAAAAGTTTAGATAATGATTTCCTTCAAAAATTGATTTATACAGGTGCTTTGTAGACTTTGTAGCGAATCTTTCGCTGTACAAACAACTTATAGTTGCAAATGTGAAAAAGCCAAACCCAATTTATGTTTATTTTGCATATAATTATATTATTACAACTGCCGCTATTCTTTAATTAAAAATATGAAAATCGGTTAAATGAAAATGCTGCTGCTGTATTGTAATTGTACACTAATATGCTTAAACTTTAAATTATTTGTGCAATGATATGCGAAAAGAAAACTTTCCTGCTGTAATGATAATCTAAGCTGAACAAATAGAATATGACGAAATCGCGCAAGGGGCTATATAAAGATAAGCGAGATGTGCTGAAAATGACACGCACAACATTTTGTACACTGATTTAATTTCGCATATCTTACAACTGGCACTTCCATTGTGAGTCTCCACTGTGGTTAGCGTGTGGGTGTGAAAATTATCGCTTGATTTGAATGAAACAGCTAAGCTTGTTTATTTTTGAGAAAAAAATAAAGAAAAACATAGATTTAAATAAAAGAAACTTCGAATAATAAGCGTCAAATTTATGGATGATTTCATATCTATTTTGCATTCAGAAAATTGCATATCAAAAGCAACGTTGATATATCCTTACTTTTATAACATCGGTACAAATTTCGATGAGTAACAAATTACTCTGATCGATCTTCTAATTCTATTTGTGAATCTAATGCTTAAAATAACTTATTTTCCGATTATTTCATATAGACGTTGCACCTGCCCCGTCTGACTTTCATAGAACAGTCTTTTTAATGCTTGCTTAGTAATTAAATTGTTTTCGGTTATACCAGTTAATTTAAGTGTGGTCTCGAGTAGTCGTCTGGCACCTCCTTTCTATCTCCTGCTCTAGGTGGATCTTTAGCTATCTCTTTTGTATATAATATTTGTGTTTAGGGCTCACATGGCGTATGAGTAATGTGCTTTAAAGCATTTATCTGCGCACATTCTAACACTTAAAATGCGAATTGGGCGCATAAAGTTTAAATGGAAGGTGCAAATTCCACACACATACACACACAACCAGAGAGTGTCCTTGAGTGGGTGGCCTGCGGGCACGGGTTTTTGGCCGGAATAAGCATAGGGTGTGCGGCAAAGTGCCATAAATCAACACTCGAACCACTTAATAAAGGCAATGCCATTAGACAACGGCAACATCAGAGGCAGCAACAGCAACAGCGTCGATGTTGCACGTAACCCTGCTGCCACAACTCATAACAATGTGTCACGCACACATACACACACACTGACACATACTCTAGCTGCGGCAGATGTAAGCTGCAAAATATTTCACGTTTTTCCAAATGAATAATGTCAGACACCAACTGAAAAGCAGCACCAGCAACCGAAGAACACAATCCCAAAACAGTGAAAATAAAATCTGTGTACGAGCAGCGTGGTGTGAATGGTGCTGTTGGTTGAGGTGCGGGAAGGTCGACTGTTTTGCATTTAACCAGCGACAGAGTGTGGGAGGGTTGCTCGGTGGATTTTGTTTAGCTTGATGGAATAAAAATTATTAACAAACGCTGACAGCTTGTGTAAAGAGTGCCGCATAAAATGGCTGCACAAAATTGTTGTGCGGGAAAATTTGAAAGCGTGATAAGAGTGTTTATTTAACGGCAGAGGAGAGGGTAGGGCATGGTGACGCGTCACTGGTAAACCTTTTCGTCTCACACTTTAATTGTCTTAACTGTCTGCACAGCAGCAATCACAGTCATGTACTAGGAGTGACAGTTGCTAAGAGCTTCCGCAACTCCTACCCACACCCACACCCACCCACACCCACACCCTTTCGAGTTATTTGTAATTTGCATCTGCATAACGCAAGCAATCGCAAATTAGCCAACAATTAAGCTAGCATTTTTATCTACTTTACGCACTGCTTTTATCGGTTGTAGCATAAAAAATACTGAAAACTCCGGCATTTGTGTGTGTTTTTTAAATATTTGCTCAGCGCTCTTCATTATTATTTCCATTAGCCAAGAAGCGATGACATTGTACTCGCCTTCACACACACGCACACACGCCTCATGTCTATCTAATTAATAAAAACAATTGAAAATACACACACATCCACAGATTGGCCTTATGCACATAGCACTATTCCACATGTATTGGAAATTAGTTTACTTCGTGTGTGCGCCACAATTTTAATTAAATATCGCACAAAACAACAACAACAAGAGCAATAAACAATAACAACAATGACAACAATACTCCATAGGGGATCGTCCGCAAAACTTGTATGTGGGGCACATATAAAGTTTTCATGCGCTGCATGCAACTGTTTCTCTCTCTTTGCGGTTCTATTAGCTGTTCAAACAATAACTCAAAAGTGTCTTTTGAAAACTTTTCACATATACTAATTATAAATGGGAACCCATTAAATATTTGATATCAATTAAAATGTTACCTGCTATGAGTCTGAAAGTTTTCTATACACTGTGCCCATTTATTATGCTTAAAATATTATAATAATAAGTACCTGGTAGAAATAAGCCTATCCAATCCCCTAAGGTATATTAATGTTGATTAATGATTGATATTTTGTTGATGAGCAACAATTTCCGAGAAGATTTCGCTCTGACGGTCTAGCCAATCTCAGAGACAAACTGTAATTGCATTATGCTTTTCTGTTTGTTTAGCTTAAAAAATTAAATGTAAAATTTTTGATTTCCTCGGTCCATAATTTAAAAAGTTAATTCAAGCAGCAACCCGACAATAAACATATAACACAAAATTCAAACACAGACACAATTTTATTTTCACACTAATCCAAAATGTTGTGCTATTTTTATCGAAATTCCGAATAACGGCAACCTCCATAAACTGTTCTTCTTCTTCTTTTTTGCTCCCACTCTTTCAGCTTCTGCTTCTGCTGGTGCTGTTATTCTTTTCTTCTTCTTCTTCTTCTTGTGTTTTTCTGCTGCGCTCATAAATAAACTGTTGCTTGCTTTAGGGCGTCACTTTTGCCCATAACATGTAGTTAGTTATTGCTGTTCGTTGCTGCTGCTGGTGTTGTTGTTATTGCTTTTGGGTTGCAATCTGTTCCACTTGCTTATAGCCATTTAATTAATGTTGGCGCCTGGCGTGCGTGGTATGCGTTACACGCAGCGTTCAAACCTTGATAAATACCTTTTGGTGTAACTAATTTTACAGCGGTCCTTTGACAAATCGTGGTGAATGCCTGCCTGCCTGCCACAGAGACGGAAAGATGGGAGACCTAGTTTTACAGCTCTGTGGCTCTGGCACGTTAGCATATGCCGCATGCAACTGAAGAGAGAGTAGCTGGTTAAGCTGGACATGCAAAAGCACTTGACATACACATGTAACACCCACAGAGACACAGGCACACACTCAAATAATCGCAGACTAAGCTGCAATAATTTTTATCTAAACTCTGCCAGAGACATTCGAGACACAGACCGACATTAGTTTTTCCTTTTGCCATTTTCGTTTTGTTCATTTTCAGAGTTTGGACATTTACAAGTCGAACACTTAAAATCCTTATCTTTTTCTCTCTTTTGTTTAAAAGTGTTTTCTATCGGCTTGTGGCACTTTGTGGAGATTCAACAGCATATAAAACGACGGCAAAAATGTTGAAGTTGAAATTTTATTTGCAAATGCACTCTCAAAGTTTTGTTCTGCTTAATCTACCTAATGAAAAGTCAAAATTTTTTTATTGTAAAAACTACCTGATTCAACTCATCCACTGCCTGGGCTATTGTCTCTCTCTACCCTCCACTGTGTCTGCCACATGACGTGCTGGGGAATCCTGTCGAATTTCTGATGCCACAAAATTATTTTATAGCTTTGTAAAGAATTTGGCCAACAGACTTCTGCTGTCATAATTGCAGCTTGTTGCAACTCGTCATTCTCTGTCCATATGTGTTGTGGCTTTTAAAACTGAAGTAAAGATTGTTTTTTTTTAAGTCAAATTTTATGCTTAGGCAGTATGCCAAATTTTGAACAGTGCTGAGTTTGATTTTATTATGGCCTCCTTTAATGATTTTTTTTATTGCTGTGCCCTTAAGTGATAAAACTTACTGATTAACATATTTATTTCGGTGATTATCTTACCAAGATACTTTGTAAATAAACTTGAATTAAATGCGATAAATACCTTGTATAATTCTTGGTAAGTAGCATAAATTATAGCCTATTATATCATGAATAATATTAAGTTATTTATGAGTTCTGATTTCAGATTTCTCTATAACAGCTAATCAGTTGGGAAAGTCATAAATATAACTTAATAAAGTTGATTTACGCTTTTAGCCTCCATTCAATACACAGAGTGCCTTAGAAATCGAAAACTTTTTAACGCTTGGGGGTAATCAATAATTTGTAATCCCCAATGTCAGTACACACACACACACACACACACACAAAGACCAGGTCCTCACACGCTTCTGCCTGATGTTATCGGTATTTTGGCCTGGTTGTTGTTGTTGTTATGTTTGCTGAACACAAAACTTTGGGCCGTAATAAACCGCGTCATGTTTGCATTTTCGTTCGCAAAACGAAAATGATTTGTAATATGTGATTTGCGTAGAATGCGGTAACGCACTGGGCCAGGGGGCAGAGATTGAAAATGTGCGTATTATGTGCTGGTGCTGTGTGTGTGTGTGTGCGTATCTTGCATCATTAGTTTGAAAGCCGCTTATCATACAATTTGCAATTACGCATCAGGTTCGGATTGACACGAATCCACATACACCATTTTGGCTGTGATTGACTGCATTCTGATTTGTTTATGCTATGAGTAGAATTAACGATTTAAAAACTTGTTTCAACTTGCTTACATTGGCACATCCACAAACATCTAAATAATTTCAATTGTCAAATACTTATATCCAATATAGGTGCCTGTGGCTCTGCCTTGGCCTCATCCACAAAAGTGGCAAATCCTTAAATAATTAAATACCAAAAAGCTGACAATCCGTTTCACAAATACCCCATTGAGTCCCAATCACTGAACGGCGGCGACCAAATAAAGCGTAAATAGAATCAAAGCTGTTGACTCTGCCATCGTTGCTGAAGAAGCTTTGGGGTAGACACTGAGTGGCTGTTGAATCTGCAATCAGTCAGCAACTCTGCAACTTGGGAGTTAAATATTTAATAATTTCGAATTTGAAAATGGCGGCATTGTTTGTGTGCGAACAAAAAATTCATTGACATGATTTTTTTGGCGAACATTTTACGTGACAATGCCATGAAATCGAATTTGCCAAGCGACCGGAAATGCGCACGCCTGTTAACACATATACCGTATGCTTGTGTGTATTTACACGTGTGTATGTGTGTGTGTGTGTATTGGTGTGTGTGAAAGGCTTTGCTGACATAGCGCTAGAAAGGCGGCCGCCAGCACTTTTTGATTTATGCGGCAATTTTATTGTAGGCCTTACAGTCTTCGCCTCCGCCACCGCCACCGCTACCGCCTCCGCCTTCTTTGTTTTGTGCTGAATTTAGACCAAGTCACGAGTCCTGGCCTAAATGTAGTCGAGCATGAATTGCGTGAGCTGCTTGTGCAAGTTTATTTACTTTTGTAAGCAGCAACAGCAGCAGCATCCGCGGCAACAGTTCGACAGCTGCCTCCTGGCAAACAAAGAATAGATGGCGACGACGAGCGATGAAATAAAAGACACTTGAAAATGCTTTACTTTTATACCCTGCACACACACAGCCAATGCGCTTACAAAAATGGTTAAATAAAGCGCTGCTGGTGCTGGTGGCATTCAACAAATTTCAGGCAGCTTCTACCCCAGAGACTATAAAAGCTGGAAATATAGTTTCTTATACGATCTGTTGCTGTTGCAATGTTATTATTGAAGCTACAAGCTGATGTATTTATTTGTTTGGTGTATTAGCTACATTGACACGTTTCTAACAGTTATTATATCTAAAAAATGTTCCCGATTTTCTTAGAATGTATTGGTTGAAATCCATTATGGAATTCAGTAAGTAATTGTTAAAAATTTAGAAAAATATCGAAGTACATAAAAAAAGAGCACTTGTAAAGAAAAACATATTTAAAAAATACTATCTATATAGTACTGTAGGGCAAAATAGATCTAACATATATAAGGTTCTCCAATTTATAATTTATGTTAAATATAATCTATTAGAAAATATTGCGAACAATCTTTCATTAATAATGATTTATGTCGTTAATCATCATTGAAAATATTCAGAAGAAGTAGAAATTAATAGTTGTGAATAAAGTCAAGAGTTTGAAAAATAAATATAATAAATATATTCTACACCATTTAATAGACAAACAAAGCTAAAATGACTGCGATTTAGGTTACGTTTGGATCTACATAAAGGGTATCACTCAGTCGAACTCTCCCAGCATACATTTCCTTTTCTAAAGCTTCTAGCTTTCCATCTTATTTGCATTTTTTGAAGGTGCTTATCATCGTTGCTGTATTCTGCTTTGCACAAATAAATGTGGGTATGGCTAAAAGAAATGTCCTTCCGCCATTTCAGTTACAGGTAAGAAACATAAAATTGTCAAAGGCATGTCAAGTATCTTATGCCTCAAATTAAAAAGTCAGCTCACAATCAAACGTATACCAGGCACAATCAAACGTTCTACACACAAACACACATATAAATATAGCTGCTAGATACACAATTTAAGCAAAAGGGTCATCACCTTGCTGAGGGCAACTAAAATTATCTTTATAAGGAGCAGGATTGTGAGACTCCAGCTGCGCACTGTTGTTGACTGGGCATGTATTAAGTAATACGCAGCCATAACCTTCTGGGACTTTTCAATCACCGTAAAAATTGCTGCTCAGTGCAAATGTTATATTTGGTATGTGGCTGATTACAGCCAGCAACAGTTAAAACGTCAAATTGCTTAATTTTCACGCATTACTGTGCCAAAACAGAACCCATCAAGAAAAAAATATCAAATTGGGTCGACAGCAAGAAAAACAAAAAACTTTCAACAGCTCAAGCCACAGCTCATTTTATATTTATCAACTGGGCAGACATTGGGTGGTTGGCACAGACCACTTCATCCCACTCCAAGTGGAATCCATTTGAAACTCCCTGGTAGCAGCCACGTCTGTCCGGGTGGCTGGCATTAAGTTTTATTTCAATGAATGCCAGAACTGGAACAGTAGCCTACTATCCACCAACGACAGCAAAGACATCACCTCTGCTCCCGTTTTCCTCTTAGCTCTGTTGTCGTCTTAGCTGTGCCAGAAATATTCGTGCCGATTGTTCCTATATTCGTAGACCAACAATGAAAAAAGAAATGATAAAAAATAAATAAAGTTAGAATGCGCTAAGCAAGAATAATTGACTGTCACTGTTTTCGTAAATAGAAATGTTTTCCGAATTATATCGAATATTATGAAACAGAAAAAATATATAGGAAAATAAATGTTCTCTAATTTTTTCATTAATTTCTGCTACTTACATTTAGAAAAAAAGGGAAAAGTACAAATTTGTAAATACTTTTTTACTATTTCTTTGAAAACCCAATGGGAAGATTTTTATATGTACTTTTACATCGAGCAATATCACATTAATTATTATATATATATGTTCTTTAATTTTTCTACTCTCATATATCAATAAGAAAGAAAATAAAAATTAAATTTACTTTAATATTTTTTTTTACCATTTGAAGAAACAACAAATAGGAAGATCTTTATGTGTACCTCCATAAAAATATGTACCTTAGGGCTATAACATAATTTTACCTAACTTTATTGGTACTTTCCTCATAATATTTAATGGGAGCAGGTTATATATAATACAAAAAACAATAACGAAAATACATTGCAGTCTTTGGTGGAGTCTGCCGAATAATTATGAGGCCTTTATAAGCATTAAATCCTTAAAAACTGGCTCATTGCAAAGGGGGGACGGGTGGTAAAAGGAAGGAGCAGCAGTTTCAAACAGTCAAGAGGCGATTCCAAACGAAAAGAAACTGTTCTAATTTTGCCTGTTGGAATCAGGCTTAATTATTTATAAGAAAAAAAAATGAGCACTTAAGAGACAGGTGAACGTGTGTGTGAGTGTGTTTGGCACATAATAAGAGGTATATGTCGTGACGCATATAATATTTATGCCTCGCAATCGAAATAAGAGTGCGGCACATACGAGTACGTTGCACGTCTAAAATGCTTCCACATTGTTTATATGCTGAATATGCGGAATTTGTTTATTTTTTCCGCTATTATATTTGGTTTCTCTTCGTAACCTGCCCCATTTTGTTGTTGTTTGCCATTTGGGTTCGCCTTCTTTGTGCTTGCCACAAACACCACCTGCTCTATATTTGTGCAACATCTTTTAGCCTACTCCGTTACTTTGTTGCTGCTGGTTCAGCCAGCCTGTTGCGGTCTTTGACTTATTACAATTAATTTATATATGCGTGGCGCGTCACAGACAATATTTTATTGTTGGTTTCGGTTTTTCTTTTGATACTGCCCCAACAACTTACGGGGTTATACAAAGAAGGAGCAGAATCACTTGACGTAACCAGATCCCTGTGGCTCCTCTGTGGTCTAAATGCCTTCGTTTCGACTATGCAACTCGGCCCGGGGGCCAAAAGTTATAACTGTGGAACTTTCCGCAATCAAAGCAACGCTTAGAACATGCATCTAAATTGTTAAAGAGTGGGAAAAACGCTTTATGAAACATTTTAAAGTTTTTAACGGGGCTCAACAGATCTAATATGTCGCAATGCAGAAAATCACAAGTTTATATGAAATAAAATACGAGAATTTGCCTAAACGACCTCGTTTTGAGGACATTTATTTAGTTCTGGTTCCAATATTTTACTTAACTAAGAATTATTTATTCATAAGTATATACGAATTATGTTTTAGATTCAAACACCTCAAATTGTATGTTTCCGTATTTGTAAAGACTGCTTTAACATGCAATGCTCATGAATTCAACTTAGCCGTGTCCTTGATGCCATTTGAGTAGTTAGTATTTTATGGATCGATATCTTTGGATATCTTACTCTTTCCATCTTAATCTAACAATCTCTTTGACTCTTATTACTATCTTGCTTTCTTTCTTAACCTCTTTGTCTGACTATTATAGTCAATCTCTATGTATATACATTTTCTCTATTTATGTCTCTCTCTCTCTTTCTCACTCTTTTGCTCTCTCTTTTTTATAAACACAGATATAAAGTCTAAATTCTTAACTGACATCCTTTCAAAAACACATGTTAAGAATCAGACACAAATTGTTGCATATATAGCGGCCAAGGCTATGCAAACGGCTAAACGGATATGGGCGAGCAGCTGGGTCGCTTTACAGGCCATAACTTGTGAACAGTGGCAAGTAGCAACGTGTTGCAAAGCTATGCTATCAATTATAAACTAAATTCAAGAGCCAGTTTGCTCATTGTATCGAATATTTGCCAATATAAACACGTAGAGGGAGTTAACTGAGGTATTGAATCAAGGACAATGCTCAGAGCTTATTGCGTTACCCTAATGGCAGTCATTTGACACCGGGCAGCTCTCATCGCCCAATGCCACGAGAAGCACAGCAACAATGTGTGCTTCATGTGCTTTTGGGCCATATGTTAAAGCCTTGTTGCCATTATTTAGGAGCTACCTATTCAAAAGCCAGTGTCGTTTATTGAATGTCCGTGCCACCGGCCGTTTTGTAAGGCACGAAAATCTATGTTACCAAAATGGGGGAAATTGCCAAATAATGGGGTTAATCGCCAACCAATTTCCTCCAATATGGCCAGGTTATTGTTTGTTATTAAACGTCATTGCAACAGCCAACACAATTTGGGAGTGATTATGGAACGCCTTACTTAAAATAGAACCTATAATTTTCGAATCACTGGCAGCCGCTCATTAGTCGCAATTTATTTGACCATTAAATAAATATTGACTTAAGAAGAAGGTAATAACCAAGGGGGGATGTTGCAATTGGGTGTTGGTGGTGGGTGGTGAGGAGCTGTTAAGTGAAGTGTGTTGTCTTTACAAGGTGGCATTGGTAATTGTGGAGCCAAACTACGCGCTTGACTCGCACCTTTGATTAAGATATACACACACACATACATACAAAAATGTGAACAAGCTGCCTTTAGGCCAGCCATTGGAAGCTGAAGCTCCTGACCCAAGTCCAGCTACTGCCAATACTCAAACGAGCAATTTAGCCAACTCACTGAAGCGGAATTAATTGCAATCGATTTTGTTAGGCGAATAACTGCGCGGAGTCTTCATTAGAACAGCTCTCTCTGTGTGTGTTTGTGTCAGAGTATGTGTGTGTATGTGTGGCAGAACCCAAAGCCTTAAATGTAGCTGTTGCCGACGCCTGTCCTTTTTGTGTATCTCACTCGATTAGGGTGCACATTAAAGTGAAATGCGTGGAACTGCTAAAAACACATAAAACTACAACAATTATGTTTATTGAACGCTTTTGAATATCAGAACATTTATTTGCAGTGTATTAAGTGGCGGCTAAAACATACAACATGTTTTACTATACAGCAATATTTACTTATATTTAACAAAAATATACATTTATTAATTCTAAGAAAGAGGAATATATAATAAAATGTTCATATTTTCAAATTAAGAATTTAAATCAAATAAGCATGTCCAAATTTCACATATTATAAATGAATAAAAATATTTGAGCAATTTGATCAATACCTGCGTTTAGATTATAAAATAAAATGTTCATATTTTCGTATAAATAATTTCGATCAAATAAACCAAGAATTAAAATATTTAATTAACTTAATCCATACTTGCATTAAGGTTATAAAATAAAATGTTCATATTTTCGTATAAAAAATTTCGATCAAATAGGCATGTGCAAAATTCTACATATTTAAATAACAAAAGAATGAAAATATTTAATCAACTTAATCAATATTTGCGTAAAAGTTGTGAAAAAATTAAATTTAACTTTGATTCAATAAGTTGTTGCTTGCTATGCAAAAGTTTTTTGGTGCTATTTCTTTCCATGCCACCAGCTTTTGTGGAAACTATTTATATTAATCGAATAAACATTGTGCTACAAATTATTGTCAAATAATTCTGTGTGCAATCCAGTGTAACTTTAAACCGTATTTTGGATTTTTTTATAAACGTTCTTTCATATGTTTCTGCTGTTGTTGGAGTCGTACTTGGTCGTTCTTACGACAGTGATGATCATAAAACAGCAATTTTCAGCAAGCACATACTTTTCCACATCTTGTTTCTCGTATATGTGTATGTGTGTGTTTATTTGTTTGTGTTTGTCAGTAGTAAAAGTTTTTTAAATAAATTTTGGTTTGCCGCTTTGGATGTAGTACTATAAATACATTTGCCCTTTTTAAATTTGTATTTGCAGCAACGCCAGAGGAGCGCAACAAAAAATATCGAATATAATCCATTAGGGGTAAACTTTGGCGCAACATCGAGATGCACAGGACGCAACCGGCAGCAGCGTCGAGCTGGTGGCAAGCGAAGCAAACTCCCTGTTCCAGGACCCCTTCCTGTCACGCGTGCCAGTTGCAAATAGCTTAAAGCAAGCACGTCTGCACACACACACACTATCAAAAACACACGCATGCATTTGCACAGATATAGATACGGATTCGGATAGATAGATTGCACGCATGAAAGATACTTCTGACTTGGTGTTGAACATGTGCCAAGGCTTTGCTACTACTGCTTCTGATTTGAGAGTAACGATCCCGTTTGATTTTGTCCAAGTTAAATAAATATCGCACACAATCGAACAGCAAAAACAATAAATAAAGCCAACGTATTTGTCAAACGCCCATCGCCTTTTGACCAGTCAGCCAACCAGTCAGTTGGCAATAGCATTTCGCAAAAAATGGCCGCGCCAATCGATGAAAGCATTCTCAATGCGCTACGGGGCGTGACCAGCGTGCAGACACGCCTACCCAAGCCACTGCTTATTAAAATCTATGTGGCCAGCCTAAAGCAGGAGTTCAACCAGGAGCGCCGCATGCTCCTCGAGCTGGTCGGACCAGAGCTGCAGACGCTCTACGATGATCGCCAAATTGAGGTAACTTTGCTCCTCCACAGGAATAATATATATCAAGTGTAATTTAATTACCTAATCACTTCATATATATTGAAATATCTGTATAAATTCATTGTATATTTGAACTAATTTTACCTGTAAACTAAAAATAATTCAAATGTTTTGGTAGCTCGAAATTGTGGATATGCACTTTGGGACGGGAGTTTTGGATGTGACGCTGCTGGAGCGTGATCCATATATGATGCAAGACTTTCTGCACGAGATTGACACATGTCATGCGCACTCAAAGAGTGTCTTCTTTTTGGCATTAATTGGCGATGACATTGGTCGACCACCGCTGCCCACCCACATCGATGAGGACATCTATGCCGCCCTGCTGGCCGAGAGGCCCACGCTGAAGGCCAAAGAGGTGGAGCTAGTTGAGCGCTGGTATCACAAGGACGAGCATGAAACACAGCGTGTGCTCCAACCGGACTATCTGTGAGTTTTACAGTCAAATTATTATCCTTGTGCATACTCGCGTCATGTTTGTAAACTCAATTGCAACTGCACAGAACTGGCAAATATTTTCCCAACTCATAAGCCAACAATGCCAACTGCTCGATGCTACTCCCAGAAAGTTAGGAGCTATGAGTTGAAATGGCCAATTCCAGCACTTGACGTTAGCCAGTTAAGCTGCTTATGGCTAATGAGTAACAACATGCAATGAACATGCATTGCTAAATTGAAGTGAATTCACAAAATACATATGAAATAAATCGAATCAAATAGTTCACGAAAACTTCAATAAGCTAATAGCAAATAAAAGCAAAATAATAGCTGACAAGCTATAAATAAATTTGTTTGGTCCAAAGAGACTCTAAGCTATTACAATTTGTTTGTATTAATGATATTATAATTGACGTGTTTTTTTACTCACTTCAGCAAGTTTAGTCTTGAGTTAAATGCATTTTATTGTTTTCGTTTCATTAAATAAATTAATGCTAATTAATCTTATCTGCGACTGCTTTGCAATTAAATGCTCAGCTTTTCGCTCCTCTGGGGTTTCTTTTAATCCTTAAAGTTTTTGTTAACACTTTTTGCATTTTTTGCTTAAGGCTTTTAATTTGCCATATGTTTATATCTTAAACTGTTGACATTGAATGTGCCTTGGAAATTTTTCCGTTCTTCTGCACTTACTGCTTTTCTCTCTGACGCGTGTCATGTGTTCTGATGTGTTGCACGTAGCTAGTCTCTATTTAATACTGAATTAATTTCTTATAATTTGTACGTATGAAAGCAAGCCATTCCATAAACTCTCTAAGACAGGACAAAAACAAAGTAAAAACAAAGTAATAAAAGTTTTAAATGATTATTAAAAAATGTTCGCTAAAAACGTAAAGGGCAACGGAGAATAAAATTGAAATAGGAGCTCCAAAGATTAAATTCTCTTTTTTTAGACTTTTAATCAAATAAAATTATAAATACCATGTTTTTAATGAGTACAATTCTTAGAACATTATAAAATATTTTTTTTTGTTTTTAAAGTCGATGTCTATCTGTATATCCTAACTTGTTCAGTTGTCTTGACAAATTACAGCTCTCTGCCCGCTGATGAGTGGTTGACAGAATCTCGTCTATTGCGTCAGACGCTAGAGAAATCATTGCAACATTTGGTTGCAACAACGGATGCGGATCTAATGCGACGCGTACAGCTGCTGCGACGCACACAAATTGAGCTAGAAGTGCAGCGTGCATTGGGTGAGTAAAACAAGGGAAGGCACTTAGTTTCACCCATTAAACTAAAAAAAATAAACAAAAAACAGCACACTCCAGCGAGAAGATACTGGCCGTGTTCCGGGAGCGTGCTGCCCAAAGCAGCGGACGCAATGTGGAGGCCAGCGAACGGCTGCGCAAAATCAAAGATGAGCTGACCATGAACCTATCAACGGATAATCACACGACACTCGTGTAAGTAGACGGCACAGGGGCATCATCTATTTAATTGACCAATGGCACATAATTGTTTTATTATTATTGCTGTTGCTGTTGCTGTTGTTGTTGTTGCTGTTATTAGTATTGTTATGGTTTCAGTGTGCCCGGGAACGCAAGCAGCGAGTCCATTGATCCGGACAACGAGGACCACGAGGCGTATTTAAGTAAATTCAAGAACAAAGTCACCGACAAGTTACGTCTGCTAATCGAGGCGCACATCACAAATGATCCCGATGTAATCAAGGGGAGGAAAAAGACTGTGCAGGTGAGTAATGCTCTGGATGATGGGGGATGGCTGAGTGGTCTGGGTGGTTTGGATGGTTGAGCCTTCGCAATTAACAATGCAGACAGCTACAAGTTGTTTTTGTTCGCGCTCGCTCTTATTTTTAAATTACATTTATTTATAAACTGAAAGCCGCATTTGTTTTTCGTTCTGGGTTCTCTGGTGGCTGGCAGCTGCATTCTTAATTGTGTCTCGCTTAAAGCAAAGCGTTTCAGAATAATAAAAAAAAAACGGTCATAAATTAATTTCAAGCATTACAGGCCCAATCAAGCCAAAGCTGCCCTGCAAAAAAACACAACAATAAATTATGGCATTTATGTTACTTAGACAAAATACCTAATTTTTACTGTGGTCGATGGCAGGTTCAGAACATTTATAAGGGGGCAATTGTAAATTTTCGGTATACTTTCAGTATTTTTCTTATTGTTTGTTGGCTTGTTATTGATCAGGTTAATTAAATGCGTGCTCGAGTTTATGAACAGCAGGTAAAAAACAAAAGCAAAAAAAAAGCTTTAGGTGAATTCTTTGAAAGTTATAAGCTATACGTAGGTAGATAGGTATATATTCAGAAGCTTAGATTAAAAACTTTGTAATTTCATAAAGATTATTCTAATGACTAATAAAAGTAAAATCTGCAGAATAAACATAAGTGTGTAAATAGTTTTGTTTTAAGTACTCTTAATCCCTGTTATCAAAAGTATTTTCACCTCACATTTCTCTAATAATATTATTGATTTAAAGTTAAATATTAAGTTTTACATTTCACTTTATTCTATATATAAAATAAATATTAAAATGTATATATCTTAAGGAAATGTTTCACATATTTTTAATTTTAAAGCTTTTTAGGTCACCTTTATTTGATATATGTTCTATTGACTTTCCATTAGTTTGGCTTAAGTGGATTTATCTCCCTACTGTTGGCTTATCAATTTCGCTGTTTAATATTTGCTGAAACACCTGAGAAATTGAATTGCCAAATGGCTAAAGAAGGAAAACAGAAGGAAAATTCAAAGTAAAACCAATAACAAGGCATACTCATTTTCTGGCGTAAACAAGGTGGATTTTAGCCACGAGCTATAAGCAGAAAACTTGCAAAGACTCTGCTGTTACACGGGGATGATGATAATGGTGATGATGATGATGATGTTTTGTTGGTAGCTTGAGGTCTTTTGGACCACATTGCCGGCCACATGGACTCGCTTTCGCATTCGCCAGTCGTTGGCTTTTGTTAAAAGCATTTAACATTTCAACTTGGGAAAAAACCGAAGGACAACACGTATTGCGAGCTTTAGCTGCCCCATTAGCGGACGCTTGCTGCCGCTGCCGCTGCCGCTGCCTCTGTCTTTGCAACACCACTATCCACAACCACATTTTTTTAACTTTTCCATGATGCTACACTTACACTTGTGTGTTTGCACTTAACGACGCCCGTTGCAACATAAACTGCATTCAGGCGAACACCACTCACAACACCCATCGTTAAACTGCAATCCTTGCCTCTGCTCTGCCCTTAAAGTCGGAACACCCAGCAAACACCACAAACATCGCCCGTCCTTCTGCCCTTAACTAGGCAGCTGAGCACTTTGTCAAAATGCTGAGGCATTTGAAGCCGCCAAGCAAGCTAGAAATAAGCAAACGTGTGGCCCACCCAAACCCCTTGTTTTTCTATGCAGAAGAAACAGCCCATGGTAACACTCAATGTCAAACACTCACCTTTAGTTGCTGGTACCACATGCTGCACACGGCTTATCCGCATCCTATTTTATAATTAATGCAATTGAAAGCAAGCAAATGTCAAGCTAATTAACCGACTATGCTTCAAGACACATCTGTGGCTGCCCATGCCCCGCCAAGTACCTCTCAAAGTCAGCTCGTCTCTTCACTGTGTGGTTTACCCACAACAAGTGCACTTGCCACTGAGCATCAACCAATCGGATTTCCAAAGCATAAACATCGAATACAAACTAAGAGTTTTGCACTGAGAAAGTTAAGCATACGCTTTGTAAATAATACACTCTATTTGAACTGTATTCAGGCTATAAATTGTTAGTTGTACCAAAAAAAAAGACTTTTGTCGGTGTTTAGTTAGAGATTATAAAAACAGAAGAAAATTGCGAAAAATGCTTGAATCAATTTAATGAATTAAATAATTTGAATTGGAAATAAACTGTGACTAATTCAGAAAACATTAGTTAGTATTTGGTATGTTAAAGATTGTAATTAGTATTTAAGACTAGTAATTACATAAGCACTGTGATTTACCTTTTAATTAAACCCCAATAACTAACTTTAGTTGAATTTGGTAAAGTTCGTAGTTCGTTACATGTATTTGCAAACAAATAAGAAACAGTAAAAAAAATTCTAGGTGAGTCAACTGGCTATGATATACCCTGTAAACGAAGTTTTACATATGGTAGACGTCATAGATTTTCCAGCCCAAAAGCATATCAGTTTATTAGTAAATATTATCTGTTATATTAGTGTAAAACTTATACCTTACCTTTGCGAATAATAATAGACTATAATTTTGAATAAGTAACAATTAACAAAGAAAACCAATGGCTGATGCGAAACAGCATGTCCTTTTTGTTAGTGTTAATGCTACTTAAAATAAATAAATTCCAAGGACTTGGTGTAGACAAAAACTCAAGTTGTAGTTGTTTAGTGTCGACATGAGTTTAGGCTGGACAGCTTAGACAGAACTAAAGAAAAAGAAGACAACCGCTTAAGTGCATGTGTTTACTATATATGTGTGTGTGTGTGTATGTGCACTCGAGTGTGTGTGCGTGTACACAATAAGTGAGGTGGTGGCCACTACATCGTAGTAGAAAACATGCTACTGTCAGTCAACAAGAACAACCTGCTACCAGGATGAGGATGTCAATGATAGCGATGAGCTTAGCTCAGCAGGTGGTGTTCTGTTAGCATAACAAGTAAACAAAGTTACGAGCAAGATTACTGAGAAAGTCGCTCAAATATGGTTTAGACATGGAGGCAGACAAAAGTGGGAGATATTTATATGCCCCAGTCATTCAGCGAGAGCTGTCTTTAGCGTGTTTCTCTTGTGGCATTGTGTGTGGCAAGTGCGTGATCTGCATGTCCAACTAGATTTCAAACAGAAGACGTCCAGCAGGCCAATAATTGATTCTCTGAAACTGCGCTGACTTTTGGTGCAACTTGCTGTATGTCAAATATATGATTTTCCGCTGATTGCATCAGAGAGTCTGGTAAAACAAACATATGGTAAAATCTAACTTGCAACACAGAAAATCGATTTTCTTTGATATTTTTCTATTCCATTCATATTATTTATATATTTATCTTTAAAATTTATGATAGAAATTTTGGACAAATACCACTCAACTTGTTATCTATATGAATTATTTAAAATGCACTTAAATTTAATTGGAGATTTATCTTTTGCAATCGTGTAGGAAATCTTTCACGAACATGCCACACATGTCCGGATAATGCGCGAACATACGGAGCGTGTGGTGCTACTGGAGTCGCGGGTGCCACAGCAGTTGCGTCAAAATCTAATGGCCAATTTTAAGAATGGCAGCCGGCATGCACCCTACTTTATCCGTGGTACACATGGGAGTGGCAAAAGTGCGCTGATTAGCACTCTTTACGGCCAGGTGGAAAGTTGGTTCACTTCGACGAGGGTGCATCGCGTGATCCGCTTTGCGAAGGCCTCGCCACGTTCCGCGTACAATTTGGAACTGTTGCGCGTGATTTGCCAACAGATTTCGATCATTTTTAATATTCCCGAGGGCTATTTGCCCAAGGATGCATCTTTCGATCCGCTTTACATTAACAACTGGTTTCAGAATCTTTTGCGCCGCATCGAGGATATGAATAATGATGTTCTCTTTCTATTCATCGATGATCTGCATCTGCTGAATCCGCTGGACTGCGATATTGTTGCTGCACTCTCCTGGCTGCCCACCTCGCTGCCATGGAACGTGCAAATCATTTGCAGCTCCACAACACCCGTGGAGCAGCTCAAGTTTACGCCCATGCAGCGGGACAGGTTCAAGTCCACAGAGTACCAGTTCGTGTTGGGTCTGGAGGCAAATGCCACGCACTTGCAGCGACCAGCGGCATGCGCCGATAATGTTAGCTTCGAGGCCTACGTGGAGCAGCAATTTGATGAGCTGGAACTGCACTATGGCAGACAGGCAGTGGCCAGCTTGGCTGCATACATCTCCTGCTCCGAGTATGGCCTAACCGAGACGGAGCTGCTGGAGCTGCTCATGCCCACTGATGATCCGGAATCGCAAATTGACACGCACAACGGACACTTTAGTTTCGCCAGTTTCAAGAAGATACACAAGCAAATGGGTAAATTTTACTTTTCCAGTTTTAATCTTTGGCTTTCAGTTGTTATTTTTTAAATGATAAAATTAAAATAAATAAATAAATAGAGAAATTTTAGCTAAATAAATAAATTGCATTCTCCCGCAGATAATCGCCTGCTGCTGCACGACAAAATTATGTCCGGCAAGGTGCTGATTCAGTGGCGCCACAACTATTGTGCAACGGTAGCCAACGTTCGCTATATGGATGCGGAACGCAAGCGTTGTGTGCACATGGAGCTGGCAAATTTGTTCTTTCCGCAGGACGACGACGAGAGCACTTTGGAGAATGATTCGACCAGAAGCGATACAAAGTCCGTAATCAGTCTGAAGGAGCGCGAACCGCAAAAGGATAAGGAACGTGAAAAGGACAACGTTTCGGCTGGGCGTAAATCATCTTCGACGCATCACAACGATGACACGTCCACCTTCTACAATCCAATTGCCGCCGATGTCTCCTACAGCATGCGGCACGTGGAGGAGAGCTGGCATCACCTCATGCGGTCCGATGAAACCACTCGCTTCAAGCAAATCGCTGTTTGCAATTTTGATTTTCTGCTCGCGGCGGTAAGTTGACAACCAACAATCCCCATCCTTCCTTCCGCTCTAAATCGCACGCTCACAGCATTAGTTTTAACGAGGATTCGCAATTAGTTCAGGCCGAGGAAATAAGTTTAGCCACGAGATAAAAGGAGACGTTTTCATCAAGTCGATTTGCGCACCAGCAACAAACAGCTAACCAAATTGGCCAATTGGCGCTGTCAATTTAGCCATGAGCTTGTCTAACCAACTTAAGCACACCATAAAATTCGACACACTAAACTAAGCCAGCCATACGAGATAAATTAAAGAGCAAACTTAAAGCAAAAATATTATATTTATGCATCTTATATACAGATAAGACTAAAGACTAAAATAGATAGGGGAATTCTATTTTCTTTTGAAATATTATAGATATCACATCGATTGGTAAATAGTAATATCGCTTTTGTTTAATCAAGGAACTTCTACTTTACGACGTTATTCAATTAATTTACTACTTCGACGCAGTTTGTTTGTTAAGAAAATGTTACGCTCAACTCATAAAAAACATTTAACCTGCACCACGAAACAACAAACACGTTTTAAATTAATATAAAAAAGTTTAGCAAAATCAGTACAACTTAAGAAATATACTCTTTAAAATATTTAGAGACATATTTATATGCAACTAAGACTTCGATATTGAAGCGCCGATATATGTTTTTAGGTACTTGTGTTATTGATTACATAAATAATCCTTTTTTGAAGTATCTCTTAATTTGTAAAAATCTTATGCATAAAAACTGTATGGTTAAAGAGAAATCGTAATTTAAAACATTTTTCTGAGCAGTCCCCTGATTGACCGCCAATTTGAGAATTAAAATCTCCACTTTTAATGTTAAATTATGGCTTAAACAATGGCGTGGCGGAGCCGACTTGGACAGCTGCCAAATCATTTGGCCTTAATTGTTTAAAACGTCGTCATTCAATACGAAAGTTCTTTGTGCGAGCCATGTTCCAAAAAGAGAAAGTCGGAGGTAAATTAAGAGAAGATTATTTAAGCAGCTTTAATTTTGTCCAATCGAATTAGGTTAGCGAAAACGATGAGTTTTTTGTATGCAACATTTAACAGTGCCTGACAAATGAAATATGCATTTCGCCATGAACTTTACAAATTGAAAAATGTACAATTCATGCAAATATGCAAAATGCGCATTAAACCGACGGTAAACAATGCAAACTGTGCGAAAAGATGTCGAACAAAAAAGGGAAAAAGCTTTGCGAATTGCTGGCTATATGCAACATGATTTTCATTAGAATGTTGCAGCTGCAACTACCATGCAAAAACAAGGCGTGTGGCACAACCTGCAGAATACAGCAGGCTGCTTCCAAATAAATATATACAGGTGACCTGGATTTTAATTAAACGAATGAATAAAAGTACAGCATCCACAACTAAAGCTTGATTAAATCTACATTTTCCAAGGAAACTAAAGGTCAACAACGTTTCTGGGAAAAATATAGAAACAAAATTAAGTTGATTTCAAACTTTTTCAACCTTGACTCAAGTTGTCTGTTGCATTAATCTGAGCATGTAACCAGAATTCATTTATTTTCAGTTATAAGTTAAAAAAGTTTATATTCAAAGCACTTGACTAATGAAAACATAAAAATAATTACAAGGTTCTCAAGTATCAATTTATTTCTATTTTTAATTTGTTACAACCATCAAAAACTGAAATATAAATAATTGGAAACACATATCTTGGGATTTCTTGGCTTACATATTTTAATATTTACTCATCTTACAATTTATGAGAGATGTTTATTTATTTTGCACAACAGAGCTGTTCATTATAATCCTCTTAGCAGAAACAAAAAAATATGCCTAAACCTTGTTAGCTTTATTTAAAATTGGTTCATATTTATATTTAAATCTGATTAAAAATATTTATCTAGGCTAGTTTTGCTGTGCTATTTTCATATGAATTTGTTACAATAAGGAAAAGAACTTTTTGAATACTTTAAAGTATTTTATGGATTTTAAGGAGTTTATCTAAAATTGCTACTAATTTTTGGTTTTATTTATCTACAGGTGCAAACGGTATCCATTAGCTACCTGCGTTGCCTAATCGAGCACGTTCGCTGCCTGATACTGGATCGGGACATCGAGCTCATCTACTATACGATACGCAAGTCGAGCGATGTCCTCACCCGAGATCCCATGCAGCTGGGTTCACAGCTAATCTCGTGGCTGCGTCCGATTGGGGAACACGACGACGATGACAACTCGCTGCTGAGCATGACTGTCAGATCGGCAACTGCCTGGTGTGACGGATATGCAGTGCCACTGCTGGTGCCACTCACTGGCTGGCTGCCTGCACCACTGCCGTCGCAGATACGCAACATGACAGTGTCAGGCACTGGGGTTATACGAGCCGTTTGTCTAGCACCATCGAGGCAGCATCTGATATTGGCCACCAACTCTGGTGATGTGCAGCAGTGGCACATCATGAGCAACTCGCTCGAGCACACATTTAAGGGTAAGCACTTCCACACACACACACACACACACACATTTAATGGTGTGCCATTAGGAAGCTAATCATGCGACTTGTGTGTGCCATTTACAATTGCAGGACACACTGCGGCAGTCACGTGCCTGTTGGTGGCGCCACAACAGTCTCAGCTGCTGCTGACCGGCTCCGAGGATACCAGCGTGCTTGTGTGGCACGTGGCATTGCGCGAGAGACGAGTGCACATTAAGTAAGTTCCTTCTTACAGCGCCCCTCTCGACACAACCCAATTCCCATTGAATCTCTGCTGTCACTAAGTGTGTATACCAAAAAAAACATTTCCAGTGCCCATTCGGGTCCAATTACAGGCGTGGCGGCTGGCGTCAATAACACCGTGATCATTAGCAGTAGCGAGGATGCAACAATTGCCATTACGGACCTAGCCAGCGGCAAATTGGTAAGCAACTATCTGGCAATGATACGCAATTTACATCGAATTGAAATGCTACTCAGAACACTTTCGCCTTGCAGTTTTATACATTTTTTCAGTTGATTTTTTTTCTTTATTTCATTTTGTTTGGCATTCTCTGCATTTGTATTTCACTTTCAGAGCCACAAACGATGAGCCAAATGTAAATATGAAACGTATAACGCATTTGGCTGTTGCCTAATTGCAACGCGCCACGAGCCATAACTAACAAACCGCATTCATTTACATAATTCGACAGGCCAAAACGCTGCCACTGCGAATATATAACGTGGTCATAATCTGTGTCTATGTGTGTGTTTGTGTGTGTTTGTGTGTTTGTGTGTGTGTGTGTGTGTGTGTGTGTGTGTGTGTGTGTGTGTGTGTGTGTGTGTGTGTGTGTGTGTGTGTGTGTGTGTGTGTGTCGGGTGATAGGTATCCATCAAAAGCACCCTGGATCATATTAACGAAAGGGGTTAATTATGTTTGCATATGTAGCGAAAGTTGGGATAAGCTATAAATGTTAATGGGCACAGTTTTGAAATTCATTAAAATCTGTTTGAGTAATAAACTATTAACGTAATTTTAATGTTTGCTCATTCGACTCTGCGTAATTCAAGCGCTGTTTACTAGCCAAAATATAAATATATTTTTCGCTGGCTACAGCTCAAGTAAACATGGTATATTTTTTTAAAAAGAGCGCTAATTAGTTGTAGTTAATTCAGATTTTTATACAAAGTGCTTTTGACTTTGCTGAATACGCAGAAACTATGATTTTTCTAAACAGCCAAAATATATATATATATTTATTTCTTAAAGTTTAGCTCTCGTCCAGTAAGCTGAGAAGTTGAAAATAAATATATAAATATTGTTGCTCATAATATAATCTTATTATGCTCGGCACTTGGAACGTTTCTACGCTTAATGAGTTTTTAATCTACGCGGTAAGCCTTCATTCACATTTGTGAGCACAATATAAATAGCTTACCCTGAAATAGTATTAATGTTAACTTCAGGCTTTAAATCAGTCCAGAGTAGCAGCTAGTTGAGCAGCTCAACTGTTGCCTTTCTCCTAGTTAAACATGAATTTGTGTTTGACAAATGGAGCGGTTGATGGTGGTAAAGAGGCAGAGGCAGAGGCAAAGGCAATCCCAAAAACCTGCTGACTATGCTTGTACACCCATAAATCATATTAAGCTTAAATTTCGCAGAAACATACACACACACACACACATCCGGCCAGACAAACAGATACACGCACATTAAACAGTGATTAACTACAATGCAATGTTTGCATATGAATGTTCTTGGGCCTCGTCGTCGAGAATGTTTTGTGGGTGCCACTGAGAGCCTGTTGACACACATCTAAATTAGATTTATTGCCACTTGCTGAGCAAAAAAAATTGTTTGTTTGGCATATTTTAGAGCCAATTTTGCTGACTACGCAAAACTGGACGCCTTTGAATGTCGAGCATCAAGTGCGGATTTTACATTTTACTTTGGCATGACTTGGCAGACAGTCAGCACACATATCACACACACACCACACACATACACGCAGGCACTTACGCACACCCACAAGGAACTACAGGCGCTTATTAAATTAATTACCATATTACGCATATGCCATGCCAAAGTCAGGCTGACTGGCATTGCTCGTATTCATCGAGTACAAGAGTTTGAGGGAATTTATGAAAGTTTTGTCATTTTTATATGACTTTGTCTCACTTTAAAAACTCCTTTTGTGGCAGGTGGTGAGTGTAGTAAAGATTGGTGATGGAAACTGCTACTGCTCATGGCACATTGCCAACATCGCATGCCATACGGTAATTAACTTAATGCATACAAAATGGGGCACAAAGAAGTACAAATAGCGACAGACGACACATGTGTCACGCAAGTCTCTGTTCCTGGTCTACATTCCCATCCCTCCTGATTTTCTCTTGCACCACCAAACTTCCCTTGTCATTTAGTTAAATGTGGTTTTATCGAACCATAAAAGTGTATTGCATTCAGTGAGGTCACCTTTATTTCCATTACTCATCGGACACCCCCCCAATTGCAGATAAATCGCATTAGCTTCCATCGAGGCCCGGTGAGTGGTATTAAAGTTGCTGGCGCCTGCGATGTTCTCATTTCGGCCAGCCTTGACAAGAACATTTGCGTCTGGGATCTGGAAAACTATTCGCTTCTGAATACCATGCAAATGATGAGTCCTGTACTACGCATAGATATTTCATGGAATTCGGTAAGTTCCAACGACGATAAAAATATATTTAAGATGCAGTTTATTTTTTTTTTTACCACTTTATGTGCGTGATAAATTACATTCACTTATTATGTCTGTGTTATGGCACACTGTGAAGCCATTTGTCTGGTTTATATATATACACATTTATATATATATATATTAATATATATATATATATATAAAACCTCTTTGGAAAATGTACAGGTGCCTATTAAAGTGTACTTACACATAAAATAAAGACGAGCACTTCAAATTTAAGACAGAATGAACCGATTATTTTAGATTTAGACTATAATTTCATATAGTCGTAGTATATAAAATATAATTATATGAACTCTTTAAAAGAGCAACAATCTCACAGGACGTATTATTTTTTATTACACATTTTAAAGAAAACCCTGTAAGGAAAAGGTACTCTTCACTTATAGTAGCACACTTGACTTATGAGCAAACTTATTTTCCAAATTACATTAATTTTGTGTTTGTAAAATCCATATAAAAAACTTCAACTTAAAGTGTCAACTCTTTAATGTCTTCAAGCGTGTCTTTCCAATCCAGCTGTGTGTGTTCAACTGAATTAACAAAATGGCAACAAATCTCTGCTGACGAAATGTTGAAGAAAAATGGCTTAAAGGAGGAAAATACGTCTTGGTTAAGAATTCTATGACAGCGTCTCAATTGACTAACGCAGATTTCTCTGTTTATCTTCTTCTGTGTGTGCTCGGAATTTTAAAGTTGTCTTTTGATAGATAAACTAAACAAAGAAACAATGTACAAAAAACTGAGATGCAAAAGATACAATATACAAATATCCTTAAAGCAACAGTAGATAAAACTGACAACGCTAAGGGCTGAAGAGAAGGTACGAAAAATATAAGGGGGGATAAGGAGGATTGATTCTAATAAGTGATTTTGGCTTAGAAGATCCGCATTACGAGACAAATCCATTGTTGTCAATCAGCTTGACAAAAAAAACTGTAGTTACCAAGGAGCTCTCTCGCTCTAGAATATTGTGTGTGTGCTTGTATGTGTTTCTACTCGATGTGTCTCCCTATCAATATATATTGCATACTTATCAGCAATTTGGCACACAACACAATATCAACGCATGGCAGTCGAAGTCGTTTTATCAATGGCAACAGTTATTTGAGTTAGGCTGCCTCTCAGCCTGGAGCCATGTGACAATTGATGTGTCTGTCTGACAAGTGCTTGCTGAGTCCCCCTAGTTTGCCTACGGTGTCATTCTATCTATTGGCATAAATCGAAAGTAGACTGTGGAGGGACGTCTTTGTGTCGCCTCCAGTGTCACACAAAGAAACAGCAAAAATAAAAACAATAATCTAGAAGTAAAGCCTATTTGCAGCAGACAGAAATTTGCATGCCCTTTTATCAAATTAGGCATTTATAAATATTTAATAGATTTCTTGTGCTGTTGATAATTTTATAAAAGTTAAATTAGAACTAAGAATTTTGTGTTTTCTCCGTTAAAATCTAACCCTTTTAAATATAACCCACTTTAAAATTATTAAATATATGCGCAGAAAGAGAAAAAAGCAACGTATTGTAAGTGTATTATTTAAAAATATTATTATATGAAAATTATATATTTATTAAACTTCAATTTGTGTTCTGTTCAGCAAGTTTATTAACCTAACTGGTCTGCAGATCTGCCTTTCGCGTTTCGTATGTTTATGTTAATATCCTCTCCAAAAAAGATTTTAACGACAATAGCAACTTGAAGGACGCAGGAGGAAAATTGAAGTCTCAGATACATTGATAATGACTAACTGCCACTGCCTGATGTGTTCCGTGTTTGACACATCTGATTACAGGACACTGACACGAGAGACTGCTTTTCAAAAGCCTAGTCTGGGCATGTCCTGTCTCCTGGCAGAAATGTCAAACCACTGTTCTCAATTCAACGTTGACTCATATTATTGGCAATTAATAACTCATTTCGAGCGATAAAAGCGCGAGCTTAAATATAAAGTGTAATCAAATTTAGCCTATCAAATTATGCAAAAAGTGGCTAAAATTGAACAAATTGCCTATAATCATGTAGCCAAATTGCTGCCGATAACAAGGACGTAAAAGGACTTTCGCTGTTATAACACATGATAATGACCCCAAACCGCAATTTCGCCAGATACACACAACATTTTTAAGGCTCAAATTGAAATGTAATTTTTGTGGGACGCACAAAACCACACATACACACACACAAATTGGTATAGATATTTCAAATATGCGCTGTTCCGTAGCCAGCCACTTGAGAGACTCGTACTTAATACTTGGCAACCATTCCTCGCGGCATTCTTCGGCTTGTGGATAGGCGTATAGCAAATGGCAAACGGAAATCCACTTTCTTACACTTTAGCTTACATCCTGTGGCTCTGTGGCACGCTAAATTCCCTTATGCTCTACACCAGCTCCTTTGCGGAGCTGCCAGCTTGTGTACATTCCGACCTATCGCATGGCCAGGTATTTCCCCTGAAAATTGAAATGTTGCAATAAGCGAAATGGCACCAACACCGTCCTGTCCTTGGCAATTCCTGCGACTTCTGCTTGTTGTCGTACTTGGTGTTATTGTTTTTGGCATTTTTCAGTTTACCGGCTCGATTAAAAAACTGCAGAGCAGCTCAGACTTTTTACAGTAACCCGCAGAGAAATATGTTAATATTTAACACATCTCAAATAGCTTTCATAAATTTTCGATCCCGATTTCGATGTGGCGCAAATCAATAACAAAACAATAGAAAGCCATTAAGCCAACTAAAACACAAAAACTTAATTTCAGGTTTTTCAGGTCACATAATTAATGAATCCACTAAATATCACCTTAAGTTTTCTTTCACGAGTTTTTAAATTTCTGAGAATGTGCACGAATTAAATGCATTAAATGATAAATTAGTCTACTAATGAACTCAGTGTACGATGGCAAAACTCAGTGTGAACTGCAATTTATTAATGTTTAATTGGATAGACTGAAAGTGCGTGCCGAGGAGGAAGTGGGTGGGACAACTAGAAAATAGTTGGCCGTTTGTCGTCGGGAAATGGCAGGGAATGCATTAAAATTGTGTTGAAATTATAAATTCGATTATTGCATTTAATGTACATTGTGTGCCCTTTTGTAGGTATTCCTGCTGGCACTCTGCGAGGATAATGCGCTCTATGTTCGAACACTGGCAACTGGCAAGGAGCTGCACACGCTCAAGGGACACAAGTCGCGGGTGAGTAGCGAGTGGAGCAGTCATCGGGTGTGGAGAGGATCTTAGTTGTTATTCAAATGTATTTGGATCTGTAGATACGGACCATATCCATTGGTAAGGATAGTCAGCGTTGTGTGGTCGGCTGTGAGGATACTCGGGCTCTCATCTATGACATGCACTCCGGTAAACTGGTGCGCTCAATGCCCCCGAATCCGGGACCGGTTACAGCCGTCTACGCCATGGAGAATGATGATTTTCTCATAACGGTGGGCGGTAATAAGATCACCTTCTACTCGTTCCGCAACGAGGAGCTGTATGTAAATCCCTACTCTAAGCATCCGCGTCGCAAACGGAGTCTCAAGCGGCACACTCAAGCGCAGCGTTCTCCATCCACAACGCTGCCACCGATCACCTGCTTTGATCTGTCGCGGGATTCACAGCAGCTGGCGATTGCCTCTGGGCGCAATGTGCACATGATGCGCATCAATACGCCGGAGTACCAAAGCACACTGGAGGGACACAGTTGCGTCGTCAATTGTCTAAAGTTTGCGCCGAATGGTGAGTTTCTTGCCACCGGTGGAGAGGATCGTCTGGTGCAGGTGTGGAGCCTGGCGCTGGGTCAGATAAATCACACATTTAAGGGACATACGGCGCCAGTGCTGCAATTGGTGGTACTCATGGATTCGCTGCGCGTCATCTCTACGGATCACGAGTCCAATATGCTTGTATGGATGGCCAACTCAGGCAATGTGCTGCAAGCCATTCAGGGTCCCTACAAGAGTCTGGCTGCTACCAATAACATGCGCTTTGCCATATCCACCAACGGCGACAATATTCTCAAGATTTGGTCTCTAACGCAGGAGGATGAAAAGTACTCCGTCTCGCATTCAGATGAGATCACCTGCTTTGAGATCAGTGCGGACAGCATTCATATTATAACTGGCTCCAGAGATATGTCACTTAAGGTCTGGCAATCGATGGGCGGTAAACTGAGCCAGGTGCTTGTCGGTCATAGCGATGCTGTCACCTGTGTCACCGTATCCGTGACCAATAAAACGCAAGTCATCTCGGGCTCAAAGGACATGAATTTAATTATTTGGGATCTGCTCACCGGCGAGGAGGTACACACACTTGCTGGCCATTTGGGCGCAGTCATTGGCGTTCAAGTCTCTGCCGATGGTGAGTATCTATGCATTTTTTATTATCTATTAAAGAAAACCCAACACTGTTAGAGTTAAAACAATTAATTTAATAAATAATTAACCCAAGTTTGACTGCTCCCATTTGATAGGCTCCACGGCTGTTTCTGGCAGCGATGACAAGACGTTGATTGTTTGGGAAACAAAGCGAGGATTGGCGCTGACCTCGCTGCAGATGCATGTGCCGTTCACGCACTTTGACATCAGTCTGGAAGTGTCGCGGGTGCTCGTCCAGCTGGTAGACAGCTACAATTTGCCAGTGATCTGCCTACATAATACGCCGGCGCAGTATGTCAAGATGCCCACTTATTCGGGCCCCAGCAAGGATGTAGAGGGTAAGACAATTGGAAGTTATCAGTAATCTAGCAACTTCATTGGTTCCACCTTTGGGATCTCTGTTAGATTTGCGTCCACAGGGACCAAAGCGCCAGATGAAACGGCTGCTCAAGAAGGAGGTCTCGTTGGACACTTACACCTGGCAGAAGAAATATGGCCATTTGACGTCATCGGTGATGATGGCCCAAGTCGATGAGCGCTTGAAGCGACGCTTTAGCGTCTCGGCCAGCATGGAGGAGATCTCGAAGATTGCTGAAACCAAAACAGGCGCCTCACAGGCCAATCTGGGACCGGAGCAG
The DNA here is from genome assembly GCA_035042365.1 of Drosophila dives. Classification (NCBI taxonomy): domain Eukaryota; kingdom Metazoa; phylum Arthropoda; class Insecta; order Diptera; family Drosophilidae; genus Drosophila; species Drosophila dives. Next base: position 3,439,754 of record JAWNLJ010000133.1, on the reverse strand, counting down.
GCGGCCCTGGCTCAGTCCCAGCATTTTGATCAACTGGAGGCGTTATGGAACAAACGTTCGCCACCCCGGCGACGTCACAATGCGGTAAGTTTGCTGATACCCACATAGCCCACAGCCCACAGCCCACAGCCCTGTGCTACCAATATTAGTCCTAGCAGCAGCAAAGGAAGAAGAAGAAGGCACCAATTGCTTTTTTTGTAGATTGCCTTGTAAACGTTTTTTCTTTTTTCTATTTTTCTATATTTTTTGTTTGATTATGTTTTGTGTGTCACAACAACTTTGGCTTTGTGTCCGTTTTGCTTACTTGCAACTTGCAACGTGTAACTTGAAATAGGGTCTATCGCGACAGACGTCGCTGGTGGAGGACCGATTGGAGTCCTCCGATGACGATGAGTATCAGGATGAGCGTGCAGGTATGTTATCAGCATCCTACGATCATATCCACATGCTCGCCCGCTTGCCCGGCATCCGTAGCCTGCACGATGCATGGAAGACGAGTAGCTTGCGTGTCTCCCGCACCAGAACCAAATTCTATGTCAGCACACCCCCCCACAACAACAACAACAACAACAGAAACAATGACAGACTTGATAACACAAACAATAACAACCATAGAACCAGTGACACCACAGCGAACTGCCTACGAAGCCAAGAGGCGCCCGATCTTGTGCGTGATCTGCTCCAGGCGGACCGTTCTTCGGATAGACTGCGCCAGTTCTTCCATTGGCCCGGCTTTAAGCCACATCTGTGGCGCAATCGACGCCAGCGCAATTGTCAATCCCTTTTGCCGCATTTTCGCGTCAATCTGCCAGATCGAGTGCGTGCCACGCCCATTGTTATGGTGGAGAACTATGAATGTCGGCAGGTGCAGCGCCTCCGCACTGATCTATACCTGCATCCACAATGCAATCAGGCCACATTGGGCACTATGGTTGAAGAACTGCCAAGTTCCAGTCTCAGCTCCAAGCGCCGGCGGAACTCTTGTCGCTTCTGGGGTCGCCGCTGGCCACTGTTTCGTGGCAAGTCTGAGAAAAAAGTGTGTTCAACGCCCACCGATCCGACCGTCGTCAATTGCAACGCATGTGTGACGCAATGACAAATCTCTGCTCCCCTCTCCCCCCTTCTTAACTTAACTTAACTTAACTTATTTTGGCACCACTTTCTACACTGCAAAACTTTACATTTGTTCTCTAAGCACATTTTTTTTGTACACAATGCCTTCTAAAGTTATTAGTAGTTATTAGTTATAATTTTCAAATAAAGTATGCAAATTGTATATGTGTGTGTGTGTGTGTAGTTATTTATGAATACTAGAAAATATAAGGTAAGTTAGTTCTGTTTATTTTTTTAACCGAAATTGTGTTAAATGGCAAGATAAAAATCAAATGCTCTGAAAAGTTATAATATTATTTTCACGTGGACTCCATAAAATGCCATCAATTAAATTTCAGCACAATTAATTTGATACACAATGAAAAAATAAATATTGTTTGCCAGCTGCCAAGCGCCGCAACGATGTAATACTCGTACATTTAATCGCGCAACTTAAATGAATGTGTGTTCCCGTGTGTGTGTGTGTGTGTGTGAGTGTGAGAGTGTGTGTGTGTGTGTGTGTGTGTGTGTGTGTGTGTGTGTGTGTGTGTGTGTGTGTGTGTGTGTGTGTGTGTGTGTGTGTGTGTGTGTGTGTGTGTGTGTGTGTGTGTGTGTGTGTGTGTGTGTGTGTGTGTGTGTGTGTGTGTGTGTGTGTGTGTGTGTGTGTGTGTGTGTGTGTGTGTGTGTGTGTGTGTGTGTGTGTGTGTGTGTGTGTGTGTGTGTGTGTGTGTGTGTGTGTGTGTGTGTGTGTGTGTGTGTGTGTGTGTGTGTGTGTGTGTGTGTGTGTGTGTGTGTGTGTGTGTGTGTGTGTGTGTGTGTGTGTGTGTGTGTGTGTGTGTGTGTGTGTGTGTGTGTGTGTGTGTGTGTGTGTGTGTGTGTGTGTGTGTGTGTGTGTGTGTGTGTGTTTGTGAGATAGTACATCAACTTGAATACTCTGCAAAATCAATCTGGGTGTCGAGGTAAGCGCTGCCTTTCAGTTCCTTAGTTTTATTCTTAGCTTTCTTAGGCATGTTTTGCTACACACCACTCACTTTCACACCACCCACCTCAACACCATAAACCTCCACACACATGCCACGGCATAAACAAAAAAAACAATCGCAAGGTATATATGAAAAAACGATTGAAATCTTTTTGTATCATATGTAAATGTTTCTGTGCAATGCTTATTTACTTATATCAACCTACTTAAGTAAGAACTCATCATCGATTCAAGTCAAAAGTTTTATCTGATTACTTTCCTCTTGCTAATGCTCTGTCTCTCTCTTACTTACACACTCTCTCGATGTATATATATTTTATATACTCAATACATATATATAAATAAATTTGAAAATTTGTTCAAGTTTTGTTAAATTTGGTTGCTGTTGCAACGCAAGATGGTGGTTATTTTCTCAATCTCTTTGTGTGTGTGTGAGTGTGTGTGTGTGTGTGCGCCTTGGCAATAGCAATAATTGCCAAAATGAAATGAAACTCAATTTTTTTGTTTTCAAACAATGTCAACTGCCAACCACGAACCAATACCAACCAACAACTACCAGCAACCACCAGTATCAGTATGAAAACCAGTTCCCGCAGCTCACTGCAGCATGCCCCACAACAACAGCAACAGTAACAACAACAATAATAACAATAACAACAGCAACAGCACAGCATCGCCTACAATAATAAATAATCAAATCAACAAATTTTACTATTTACCACTTGGCAAAATCTACAATTAAAAATACAATAGTTTTGCATTTGCCTTTCCCAACATTTAAGCCTCAGAAGTAACTTTTGGTAAACTAGACTCCCAAATTACTTGAAATTCGCATACTTTGTCGGCATGCTAGTTTTACTTTTAAATTTCCCAGCACATTCAACTACTTTATCCAATTTCCAGTGAAAATGGAAATACACCAGAGAGCACCTCCCAATTTAAAAAAAAAAACCAACGATTAAATTAAATACCAGACTTGCCCAAAATTTGCAATGACGTACTTAATTGATAACTTTGTACTTTTTAGACGATTTCGACGAGTTCTTTTAGGCTCACAAAAACCGATCTTATCGGTGTATTAGTCATTCATACAATTATAATCTGCATTACCTTCCAAAGATACAAGCATACCTCACTGCTAGTGCTGAAATAATTTGGAGAGCTCTACATAATATAAATAATAATTATATAAAAAACAATATATAAAAAGGCTGCATAAGGCAATTAAATAAATAACAACACAAATTATAAGCAACAACCACAACCAAAAAAAATATATATCTTAGTTTGAACTTAGTTGTTGGCCACGCCCTCCCAACAAGCGGAGTAGATTGCAAGCTTTGGATTAGCTTAAGTAAGTAGTATGAACTAATCTAACTGCATATCTACATACAATATACCAACTATAACCTATCAATAGATCTATGAAATATACTTAGCTTAGTTTTTACCATATGCTTCTGCAATCTAATTTGCCTGGAAATGGAATTGTAGGCAATTCCATACACATTTTCTCACCTGCAACTAATTATTTACATATGCTTACAATCAGTTTCCAATATTTAGTTATGCTCAATTGTTGTAGTGATCAAAAGTAAATAAATAATTAAAAATGCCTATTCTAAGCATAGCAATAAATTCATGAATTTCTTAGTAACTTTTCCAAAAATCCTAAAACATTACACAATCTATAATTAATAATATTTATATATCCCCTGCACGCTCCCAGATCATTTCGCTTCAGGAGGAGGAGGATACCACAAAGGATAATCAGTAATTGCACTTTGGCAACATAACTGTTAATTATTCTATATGATAAGTTAGTATTTTAAATGGTAAGCAAAAATTGTGCAACTGGCATCAATTTACAAACCACTCGCCACTTCCCCCAATTGATCTATTAAACATTTCTTAACCTTTCTTTTGGAAAGTGAATTTAAATTGAGCTTAGGTTTGTTTAGAATTGCGCACACGCTGCGTATTCTCGAGTAAAACTCAAACATTCGTTTTGAAGTAAGTGTTAAAAATATATTTATTTTCACACTTCCCCCACATAAAGTGTAGCCTGTAGTCTCTTAAAGCAAAAACCACCGTCTCAGACTTTGTAGAACCTAGCGTATTAAGTGGAGCCGTTTTGACATTTTAATGTTGTAGAGTGTTTTATGTACTTACACATATAAAAATAACTAGAGATATATGTTGTTATTAATATATATGTATAGAGCGTAGAGATTTTCGATCAAAACAAATGTGCAACCACAACAATTAAAGGGGTTAAAAGCGTACCTATGCTTAACGAAAAAACAAAATGAAAGACAAAGCTAAAATTTGTACTTGTCAAAAAAAAAATACCACAAATGCTGAATAGTATGCAAAATCAAGGGTATAACACAAAAATAATAAAACTTTGTAGACGATATTTTACTCAGCTAAAATCAAAACTTAAACATTTTATGCACATTTAACATGCATTTAATTTCGTATTACAACATTGTAAATATTAAGTGTCATGTTTATTAACACGTATCCTTTATAAAAGCGGTAACTACTGTATAACTGTGTACTATTTAGTTTAAGCATTACCAAAAAATCTCTGTTCTAAGCGCACAATTAATCTTCAGTTCATCACGCACCTTAGATAACTTCAATAACTATCTGACAATCAGAAGTTCTTGCCTAGAACACTAAAAAAAAGAAACGAAAAAAAAGTAAACTGAAAGCGATATTTGTACACATATTTCCTATGCATGCTACATGTATAAATTATTTAATCCCTAACCCGAGGACCCATAGAACATGATAAAATACATGTGCAGCGTTAGTATAATATCATTTGACTTATTGGGAAATGCAATCTGGCTGTTCGTCAGTCCCTTAAGAACCCAGGGCTATATAGAACACACTGTCTATGTCTATTACAAAATTAAACTACTGGAAAACAGCAAAAACCAAAGTCTTTCATTCAAACTACGGCGTTAATTTAATTAATAATGGAGTTGAATAAGGGTAATTTGCTAATTAATGCATTGAATAATAACAAAAATACATTTGTAACACGTTCATCGACAGCTCAAAATTGTTTGTTTTGGATTTGTAGTTTCTGCTTGGACAACAGCAATATATTGTTGAAATTGAAAAGCTACTATGTTATTTTGCCAATTAGGTTTGTCGAACGACTAACAATGTTGGCTTACCAAGCCGCAGACTCGGGCATTTTGTGTGCAATCTCTAATGAGAAAAGTTTGCGGAAAACATTGTCAATAAATGCCGTTGACAAAACTAAGCGAGTTAGGGGGGTAGAGAGCGATGAATTCCAAATAAAACCAGGCCGATAGCCTGATATCCCAAATGTGGGTTAGCCTCAAGCCATTGTGAGACTGACAATGAGAAGACGACATATTTCGGATGGGCGCCTGCTAAAAATACACATACAATAAGAAGGAAAAAAAAAATTATTATATTTCTTACACACACACACAGTCAAATACTCACAAAGATTAACGGGTCCGCAATATTCAAACTTTTGTTTGGCCGAAAGTCGAAAGTCGCATGTGGCACATATGATTTAAATGATTTTATGATGACATTTTCTGATGCTTCATAAAAATATATACTGTGCAGCTGAATTGATTGTCACTGACTGAACAGCAACATTTAAAACAACAATTTCGATGGCAGGATAGGTTATTGGTCAGAAATAATTAATACTAATCAAATACCCTTTTTTTGCACCTGCCAGTTCATTAAACGATTAGACATTCGAAACGCTGTTAGAATTGAACAATTGAATTGAATAATATTTCAATTTGCATATAAATTCCAAACCGATTTGCACAATAAAGTTGATTTTTAAATTATATTTTGTAAAGAATATCAAAATATATTTTATTACAAATTATTCTTATAACAGAAATCTCGAATTTCTAAGAAATTAAAAGATTTGTGTTCTCATATGATAAGTATAGCGCACTTTGCTTTTTTGCTTTGTTTAAGGATTCGGCACACCTTTTTAACAATTCATGTTGCCTGCGCTTCTATTTTATGGTAACCGCAGAGCTTTACTAACCCTTTTTAGGGCTATTGTCTGGCATTTTATTAGCCATTTCGCTGATGCTGGCCTCTAATTACTTTTGTTTTAGCCAGCAATCGCTAGCCTCTGTGGGGATAGCAAGAGCGCGAGAGGGGAGGCGGATTAATAAAGAGTGTGAGAAGGGAAAAACTCATTGAAAACTGAGGCCATGATGAACTGCATGCCGCTCGAATTGCATTCAGATTGCGACGTGCTCATACTTATTGAACCGTAGGCAAATAAAGTATGTGTACCTCAGTCTCTCTCACTCTCTGTCTTTCTCCCTTTTTCTGTTTTCTGTCTTTCTTACCCTTGCCCATCCTGACTATGAGAGAACCGACAACCATCTAACAAAAGCCCGTCATCTGGGCACAACCAGGAATATATCCGTCCATCAGCATTTGGTAAAAAGAAGAAAGCGTAATTGCATCACAACATCTCACATCACACATACGCTGCATATAACAAAGCAATGGAAGGCCAAAGGAACACTCGTAATTGTGGCAACCTGCTGCTGCTGCTGCCGAAATTAACAGTTTCGTTAGGTGTTTTGGGGGGCCACAATAAGTATGTATTAAGAAGTTTCAAGGGCTTTTTCAAGCGCAAAGTTGGCCAAAAAAGAAACTATTCGGATTGCAGCAAGCCAACTGCAGATAAAGACTAAGTAAGCCACTTGGAAAAGGACCCAAGCTGACGCTTGTTTTTATCTCACTTGCCTCCCTTCCTACCCCTAGCTCAACCGCTCGCAACCAGCCCGCAATCAGCATGCATAATATAAAAGGTAAAAGCATTTTGCAGACAATGCATTAGAAGCCATTTTGGATAAAAGCAGCTGAAGAGAGCGTACACAATTTTTTATGACCAAATCAATTTAGTTTTGTTTATTTTTTGTTGAACAGTCTGTTTAAAAATGTTGATCATAATAATTCTAAGTAGTTATGCTTGTGCTTCCGCATAAGTAGTTATGCTCCTTGTTATTGCCTGCTCGCATTGCAACTCTTTCCCCTCCTCCACTAAAAGCCGGCAAAACGAAAGTTGAATAATGCATTACGAACATGCCAGCGATGTAGGGTGTGTTATAAGCTCTTATGGTTGGTCTTCGTTTTAGTCTTAGCTGTCTCCGATTTTTATTCACGCCCCTCCTGGAAGCCTGATCTCAAAAACTAATTTCCTCCCTCTAATTCATGCAGCGCAAATGCAATTGCAAACAAATAAATGGCGCAAGGTGTATCCAAAAGGCGAAGACAGTGGAACTCGTTGTCAGGCAAACAAGCAGCTCAATACAGTGTATGGGACCAGTTGAACTAGTCGTCCAGGCAACTGCCGTCAGTCAAATAAACAGCAGCAACAAATCAAGCAACCTAAACTAGAATTTATATTTTGTGTGTAAATTGTAGCAGTAAAAATGTTTTGGGGTTTTAGCTCGGCACTGGATTTATGCCAGGAATATATAAAGGCTTTTAAGCTGCCGGACGAGCTTATTGCATTGGAAGCGCAGCCAGCTACTCTCAATGTAATCATCTGTGGTGGAGCTGATCCACGACATGTGATGAAGACGCTGGCCAAACGCTACACCCATAGCTATAAGCCCAAGTTGAATATTTATATGCTTGATGCCTGTGTGGAAATTTTGGCCAGGAATCTGCTGATGCTAGGCCTAGCACTGGAGCCACCAGAATCATTTAGTTTAGTTTGCAAGGCGCATCTGTTTATGGACATCTATGGCAATACACTAATGCGTCCCAGCTCGCATCATTATGTGGCCGCCAAGGCGCGTACTCTCCTTAACATGATCTGTGATGCAGAGTATCTACAGCGCTTGGCGCCCATGCTCAACATTGATGGACTAAAGTACAAGGAACGCGACGGCCTCGAAATGGCCTTTAGCTACTGGCAGCCACAACAAGCGTACGAGATTCAACGCTTCTGGGAAGGACGTGTGCGTCATCTTCTGGGCACACGCTACGATCATCGACAGGGCGCCTTCGACTGGGATCTGAATATGACACTGAAAGATCGCGAAGCTCAGCAGATTTGCTCGCAGGAGTATCGATATTGGCGTGAAACGGGTGTTGCCTTTGTTTTTCCGGAGTACGAGCACTGCAAGCCGAATAAGACTCTGGCAGCTGGACTACAGCGCAATGGACGCACCTATATACATCGTGGCTATTTGGGTGACATTCAAACGGGTCCCTATTGTGGCTTTGGGCTGCGCACCACCGAGGAGCGCATGCTCAATTCGGAGCATGGAGAGAACGATTATCGTGCCACAGATATCACCGAACGCAATCTCTTGGAGCTTTTCCATGAGCTGCTCACACAGACAGTCTATGAGCACGACAAGACCATCTCCCGGCGATATGGCTCCACACAGCTTCTAATGACGCCGCTGCTCACCTACAATGAACACGATATGAGCGATGGTCAGAGGAGCTATAATAAACCCTGGATCCAAGTTGCAGATGTCCAACTTTACTTCATCTCACCCATGGAAATGATGGAGCTGCAAAAGGGCGCTTCACGCTGGCAAAACTATTTCGATATCGCCTTTGTGGCCTACAATTATTATAACTTGTTGAGCAAAGAGTTCTTTGGAGCTCTACGCGCACAATCTCTTTTTGTCCTGGAGACAAAGCTTTTGACGGTGGAGCGCAAGGAAAACGTCCTGAAGTTTGAAACAACTGCCAAGGATTTTCTAAAGGAGGCTGGTTTACAGCCCTGCCTCAACTATCAATCAATTAATGCCAAGAATATGCAGCTTAAATACAAAAAGATGCCACACGATGCTGGAGATGGGGACAATGAGTTTTCAGATGAACCAATTAAATTAAAGGAGGTGGATTCAAATGAAACGATTGAAGAAATTCAAGACAAAGAAAACTCAAATGAGAATGATACAAGAAATATTGATCAAGAGAACACAGAGAAATTTCAGTTGAACGATAATGAATGCAAGGACGCTCAGCACAACGGGGCGCAGGATGGAGGCCTACCGAAAATGGCGAACTTACAGCATTAAGCGATGGGTCAACTGAATTCGCCAATAAATATAAATTCGAATGAATACCAAGACGATCAGTCACAATAGATAATAAAAGACAGAGCTAAAAGATGAGGAATTTGTATAGCAGAATAGACAAACAAATATTAAGGATATTTAATTGCTTCAATTGAATCAAAGAAAGAATAAATTCAAGACACCAAAAAAAACTGATAAAATTGGAACAAAACAACTGAAATTGCAACTTAATGCGAATAAGTACGTACGAAAAATCCAATCAAATACAAGTATGATTGAAAACGAGAAAAATTCCAGGGACCAACCATTAAAGGAGCTAGATGACCTTCAGGTGCAGGTGTTTTAAGATTATAAATAAACCGCAGATCTAAAAGCAGGCTCAACTGGTTATCACAAATCAACAGAAAGAAAAATGTCGATTGTTAGTATTTACAGAACACACTACCCAAATGGTTCTATGTTGGTTAATAATTTATAAATCCGTTCAAACAATAGCTTATGTTTATTAAATGTAACTTATACAATAATCAATTATCTACTTCGGCAATTTTTCTTTTTGCCCGTCGCCCAGCTGTCCAAGTTGAAATCCATGCCATCTTTGCGCTGTCGCAGCTTTTGGGGGGTGCCGAATGCGGTTGCTTCCTGGCGAATATCTTCGTACTTGAGCAGATGATTGATGCGCACGTTGAGCTTGTTGGCCCGTTTATTCAACACCAGGCGATTGTCCGCCTGCTGTGTGGCCGGATCAACAACTTTGCGACGCGGCACATGCTGCAGTGCCGTGTTCCAGTCGCCGGTTTTCTTTAGATCCAGCATAATGTTAATCATTTGATTGAGCGTAAGGGACTTGCCAGAACCAGAGCCCCACTGCAGATACTGATCAAGTGGCAGACGCGCCATACGCAGACCCAAACGCTTAGCCTTAGCCAGCGACAGCGGTTCATTGTTCACGGTGTCCACTATGGCGCCAACTATGTAAATGTCGTCCGGATTGTATGTTTTCAAATCCTCCCGACAGTGGGGCGTCAGATAAACTAGCTGTTTTTTGGGAAACAGTTCTGTAAAGCACTTCGTGTGTACATTCATGGGAAACTCTGGATTCAGCATTGTGGGAATATACCGCTTTAGGTACTGCATGCAGCGTCCCTTAAAATTCGCATTACAATAGTGCAGATCGAAGGGTTCACCATGGGCACGATTCTCGGCAAAACACAGCATCAACTGTTTGGCGGCATTCGAGGACTCGCGATTGTTCATGTTCGCATCGTATGAGCAGTCCAGCACCATTTTCGGTGCGAACTGCATTGAACGCGTTAAGCGATTGTTCAGCCAGTGATTTATGGTCGTGTCGTAGATGCGAAGGAACATTGATGTGTGCGCGAGTCCATAGATTATGTGGGTGTTCTCCTCCCTCTGCTTGCGCAGATCAGCAATGCGATGTTCTGTTGCCTCGGCGCGAATAACTTTCTTCTCTTTGTCCGATTGCTTTTTCATTTGGATTTGCCACATAAATGCATAGTATTTGATTCGAGCCGACTTGGATGGCAGTGTCAACACGTGTGCCCAGTGATGCTCGTTGAAGAAGTCCAAAGCAGGCACGCGGCGTCCTTCCTGATGCGCTATGTCTGCTTCCAGTTGCAACACCTTAAGCCTTTTTTCGCGATCTTCTTCGGTCTCAACTAACGTATTATCTGGGAATGAAGTGGCCCTGCTTAGTGCAAAGGGATTTTTATGCTTCTTATTTTCCGGCTCCAACTTGTGCTCAGCCTCACCGATGGCAGAATTTGTGTTCGGTTTAAATGGATTGCACAGGCCACGCGCTACTTTTACTGTCGAAACTACAACGCCATTCAAAAGCAATTTGCCTGAACGCCAGAGTACTATGTTCTTTAACATGTTTAAGTTAATTATTATAAAATAACTAAAGCCGAATCCAATTAGCACGCGTACATTAAATAACAGCAACAGCTGTTGGACAAATCCTCGATGCTTATCGATATATCGATGTTTTTCAAACGATATGTGTTCGCCATGTTTCACAGCCCGCAAATGTAATCACAGTCTGCCCTGAAATTGTTGGCCAAACAACTGGCGAGGCAACAGGGACTAAGCGACAAATTATATGAAACTTAGCCATAACTAAGTGCAGCAATTTAATGACTTCAAGGAGCTTGTCGAATAGAATATATGAACAAGCTGAAAACGCATGGAATCTAATGATTTGAAACACCCAAATTATTCTTGAACCAAGATTCACAGTGTATCCACTAAAGTAATTTAATGTTTTAAGAGCTTCTTGATCAATGCCGAGAAAGTTCCTTAGTTCTAGCAAAATGTCAGCATAATAATACTTATCACCAATTCTCAATTAGACCGATAACAATATGATGTGCAATGTTCTTGGCCAAAAGTTTCGCCCAGAGCTGCCTCAGAAAAGCTTTACATTCGAAAATGAATTATTTGTCACATTTGAATTGATGAATAAGTGAATTCTTGTCCTTGTCAGCGTCGGAACTTTACCATACAAATTGTGAAACGAATAGGGGTTGCTGACTAAAAATGTTTTATATTTATTTCTTAAGGTTTTTTTTTTACAAGCTAGTTAAATATTAAATTAATACAAGAAGTATGTGTGTGTTGTGTCACCTTTAATGGAGTTGTTCAGTTTTTACAATTTAAACCGACTTCACGTCGTATGTTCTGCAGATTAGTAATTACAACACCGTCCGACAATCGATTTCGCTGACAGTCACTTACTTCTCTTCACACCACTCATTCTCCTTGCGCACCTGCTCCTCCTCGGCGGGAGTGAAGTCCTTCTTGATGTTGAATGTCTTGCGGATGTCCTCCGGAGTCTTGCCTTTGATCATATTGGCCACTGTTTTGCATGTGAGCTCCAGCAAGCCCTTGATGTCCAAATAGTTCGCCGCCAAAATCAGTTCGAACAGCGTACCCTGGTCAACTTTGAGAAAATCAGCATCCCAGGATGTGATGTCATCGGTACGTTTCTCCTTGCTCTCATCATCATCGGTGGGCTGAGGATCATCCTTGTGATAGTTTGCCCAAGTGAGAACCTTTCGCAAGATTGTCGAATTTACATTTGGCAAAGGAACAATGGCATTCTCATCGTCCTCCATGCCACAATCTTCCAACATGGTGCGAATAGTGCCCGAACACTTGGCGATTTGTATATCCGTATCGAAGATCTCCTCATCGGATGATTGCAATTTAATATTCGGCATGTTGGAGCTGCAAAATCGATTATAAGTTGATTTTGGAAATAAACTTGCATACATGTTTAAATATACAAGCAAGTACAAAAAATATATATATATATATTTATATATAGATATATATATATATATATATATATATATAGCATTTATATTTATTTAGCATTTACATTGCATATGGAGCAGAAACATCCAGAATATATATGTTAATGTGTGTGTGTATGTATGTAATATAAGCAATGGTTCGTTAACCAATCTCACACACATAATTATCAAACACGCATTTACGTTTATGCATTTACAGATATTAGAACAAAATCATCGCTTATTCAGTTTTTCATTGAGCATAATGCCTATTTGCTTTATACCACGGACTTACTACAATATATGCTTCTTTTAAGACTTTAGATGTAATTGAAGTAGCACTTTGGGAATTCGAATCGGCAACTTCAATGCGAATATTTTTAATATTCCAACAAAATTGGAAATTCTGTAAAGCCAGAGAAACACGAAACTACACTGCGATGGAGCTGAACGAAGTATCGATACCCCGATGATTCTGAATATATCTCATCGATGTCGCCTGATGTTCGATTTTTTTTACTTGTATGTATCGTCCAATGTTTACATACGCATTAATATTACAGTGCCATTCAAAACCAATTTGCCTTTACGCCAGCGTAATATACATATAATGTTAAGAATTACAAAATTTATGAAACTAAATCCGAATCCAATCAGCACGTGCTTAGTTAATAACAGCAAAAGTTGTTGGACAATACCTCGATGGTTATCGATATATCAATGTTTTTTATACAACGATGTGTTCCTCATATTTCACACCACGCAAATGTAAACAGTCTCAAATTGTTGGCCCAATAACTGGCGGGGTGACAGGGCTTAAAGCGATAAATTTGCGATTTAAGGACATCAAGGAGTTTGTCGAGTAAAGTTTATGAAAAAGCAAAAAACGCAGCTAATCTTATGACTCCTAATAGCCACATTGTCCTAAGATCCAGATTCACAGTGTATCCACTTAATTAATTTAAGGTTTTAAGAGCTTCATCAATGCCGATTAAGTTCTTAAGTTCTAGCCCAATGTCAGCATAATAATACTTATTAAAAATTCTCAATTAAACCTAGTTAAATGTTAATTTATTATGCGAAGTCTGTGTGTGTTTTAGTTACCTTTCATGAAGCTGTTCAATATTTCCAATTTATTTCGACTTCTCGTTGAGTCGTATGTTTTGCTGATTAGTAATTACAACACCTTCCGTTAATCGATTTCGTTAAGATTCACTTACTTCTCCTCACACCACTCATTCTCCTTGCGCACCTGCTCCTCCTCGGCGGGAGTGAAGTCCTTCTTGATGTTGAATGTCTTGCGGATGTCCTCCGGAGTCTTGCCTTTGATCATATTGGCCACAGTTTTACATGTGAGCTCCAGCAAGCCCTTGATGTCCAAATAGTTCGCCGCTAAGATCAGTTCGAACAGCGTACCCTGATCGACTTTGAGAAAATCAGCATCCCAGGACGTGATGTCATCGGTACGTTTCTCCTTGCTCTCATCATCATCAGTGGGCTGAGGATCATCCTTGTGATAGTTTGCCCAAGTGAGAACCTTTCGCAAGATTGTCGAATTTACATTTGGCAAAGGAACAATGGCATTCTCATCGTCCTCCATGCCACAATCTTCCAACATGGTGCGAATAGTGCCCGAACACTTGGCGATTTGTATATCCGTATCGAAGATCTCCTCATCGGATGATTGCAATTTAATATTCGGCATATTGATCTGCGGTATTAAATATAAGTTAATTCATAAAATAAACATGCATAGATAAATACATAAATATATTTATATTTCGTACTTATGCTGCAGCAAACAAATCCATGAAGGTATTATATATAAATATATATATGTTGTGTATGCGTGTGTGAATATGTGTGTATGCTTGCATACACAATACATAAACGTAATATAAGCATTTGTTCGCTAACCAATACTGCACAAATAATCGCATACGCATATGCGTGTTCATGCGAATGTATAAATGTAGAGCCATTCCAAAAAAGACTCGCAGCCATGAAGCATAATGCTTATTTTCTTTTGCCAGATACTTACTACAAGTATATGCTTTATTTGAGACTTCAGTGGTAATTGTAGTAGCACTTTGGATAGTTTGAATCGGAATTTTTACGGCAAAATATATTTCAACAAAACTGTGTATTCTGTAATGCTAAAGAAATACGGAATTACACTACGATAGAGCTGAACGAAATATCGATACCCCGAATAAAAAAATAGTAACACGTAATTACATCGATGTTCACTCTCAAAAACAAGTTACAGCTGTTCTTCGATAGTTATGCGAATCGATTCGGAAATCTTTCGATATATTATCGAATTCCTTAAACGTTTGTGCTTCACGGTGAATGCGAGTTTTAGAAGAAGCTGCATTTGCCGACAATTTTTGCGCTTGTTTCTACTAGAAAACGTGTGTAAAAGTTAGAAGACCTAATTAAATCAACCAGGAACGTTAGAATATTTGTCGCGATGGCTTTGGTTTGTGCACGTAAGTTTCAATCAGTTTCGTGTGACCATATTAAGACTAAATTCTTATTTTTTCAGTTACAAACGAGGTACCCGAGTCGCCAGTCGTTTCCCCGAGCTCTGGTGCCGTTTTTGAAAGACGCGTCATTGAGAAGTATATTATCGAAAACGGTTGCGATCCAATCAGTGGTAAGGAGCTGAAGCAAGAGGATCTTATCGATGTAAAGACGCCTGCCGTAGTCAAGCCAAAGCCGCCAAGCGCAACCAGCATACCGGCAACGCTAAAGACCATGCAGGATGAATGGGATGCACTGATGATACATTCGTTTACACAGCGCCAACAGCTGCAGACCACACGCCAGGAGCTTTCAAATGCGTTGTATCAACACGATGCCGCTTGCCGTGTAATTGCACGCTTGAAAAAGGAGTTGACGGCGGCGCGCGAGGCGCTGGCCACACTAAAGCCTCAGTCAGGCAATGTTAATGTGCCGTCAATGATTTCAGAGCCAGCGCTGGCTGCAGAAGCTGGCGCTGGTGGAACTCACCAAATGGAGCAGGCCGGCATGAGTGCAGAAGTTATACAGAAGCTTCAGGACAAGGCCACAGTGTTGACTCAGGAGCGCAAGAAGCGTGGACGCACTGTGCCCGATGAGCTAGTCACGGCTGATCAAGTAAAGAGCTTCCTTACGGTCGCGTCGCATCCTGGCCTGCACTCGGCTTCGGTTCCAGGCATACTGGCCCTGGATATTAACAGCGCCGATCACAGCAAGATTTTGACAGGTGGCAATGATAAGAATGCAACTGTATTTAACAAGGATACGGAGCAGGTGGTGGCTATATTGAAAGGTCACACCAAGAAGATCACCAAGGTTATCTACCATCCCAATGAGGACACTGTTATCACCGGCTCACCAGACATGAGCATACGCATCTGGCATGTGCCCACAACACAAACGCAGCTGTTATTACGATGCCATGAGGGGCCTGTCACCGGACTCTCGCTGCATCCTACTGGCGATTACCTGTTGTCCACGTCATCGGACAAACACTGGGCCTTCTCGGACATACGAACTGGACGCCTACTGACCAAGGTCATTGACACAGCCGAGGTGGGCCTAACAACGGCTCAGTTCCATCCGGATGGTTTGATTTTTGGCACCGGTACTGTTGACTCACAAGTCAAGATTTGGGATCTCAAGGAGCAGAGCAATGTGGCCAACTTCCCCGGACACACTGGTCCCATTTCAGCCATATCGTTCTCGGAGAACGGTTACTATCTGGCCACCGCAGCGGACGATGCTTGTGTTAAATTATGGGATTTGCGCAAACTAAAGAACTTCAAGACCATACAACTGGACGACGGCTACGAAGTCAAGGATCTGTGCTTTGATCAAAGCGGCACCTATCTGGCCATTGCCGGCACCGATGTCAGGTGAGCTTTAGTTATGTGTGCTAATTTATTTATGGTCTCGCTTATTATTCTAACAAGGATTAGATATGCTTTTGATACTATTAAATGTATTGTTTAAGCCTTGTGCTTTTTACCCTGTGCCTGCTGCAGTCGATGATGCTTTTTGAAATGCTCAATCCAATTGTGCAGGCGATTCTGCTTGACCAGAGCACGGCGCGACATTTCGTTTTGCTTCGTCATGCGCCGTCGCACACTCTTCTCCAGACGACGCAGATCAGTTGGCGGTATGGCGTCCAGTTTGCCTAGCAGTTCCTGTGCAAAAAAATCACCAGAAATTTTTCTTCTGATCATCTGTATTTAATTTCCCTACACTTACCAAGGCAAATGACTGGATTTTCTCCACTTTGGTGAGCGTAGTATCCTGATCGTCCTTGTAGCTGGCTTTCTTTGTGTTAGCCACGGGCGTACGAATATCCTCCAAGGTACGCCACTGCTTGGATGATTTTTGGGGCGGCGTCTGTGGTGGCTCCCCCTTCTGCCGTTGTGGCTGCTGTTCCGGCTGCACCTTACCCTGAAGCTGTTTCAGGATAACGGGCACAATGCTGTTCAGTTTGACGCTTAGCTGTCTAAATGGATATATATTTAATAATTGTTGGCATATTTATAACTATTAACTTACTCCTTGCAGTAGGACTGCTCGTAATCGTTGAACAGATCGTGGGCACGTTTCTGCAGTGCAGCCATGCGACGTTGCAGAAACTCAGGATCTTTAAGAAATACGACGGCACTCGCATTGCGCTTTTGTGTCTTTTCCTCCAAATGAAATTGAAATTATATGCGCTCCATATTTACGGGAAATATTCAGATACTCACTGCCTTGTCATGGAGTATGCCAACAATGTGATTGAGCAGCGCCAGCTGTGTGAAGCGTTTGTTGTAGTTAGACACCTTCATGCGATTCCTTTCGTAGCCCATGATCCAAATGTCAGCATTCAAATGGTTTCGCTTGTCCAGATAAGGTCTAACCACCTGCTCCATATACTTTCTAACCTGCTGCATCTGCTCTAGGCCAGCCGGATGACGTTCGCTGATCTCCATGTTGACAATGTGCTCCGGCATTGGCAACTTGCTGTCGAGCTGCTCGGATTGCTGCTCTAACGTGTCGTCAAAGTAGCTAATCAACTTGAGCAAGTACTGAAAGCAACCATAGATTTCCTGCACCTCCATCAACACACGCTGATGCTGCAATTTTACCTGGCTGAGCTCCTCAGCCACTTTATTCTCCTTGAGATTCTTGAAGTTCTGCTGAGCCTGAAGCATTTTTTTAAATTCGTTTGCCTTCATTTTCATGAGCGAATTGTCAGCAAACTTGTGAAACTCTTGCGCCTCCTCATAAAGCTGATTTTGGCGATCAACATCACGCTTTCTATCCAAAAACATTTCCTGCGTGGAGTAGCACATAAATTTATTGCGTGTAATCTCGCGTAGCAATAAAATATCACTGCAAATGGAGAATATTTCAATTGGCTACAAATTCTTTAAGTTCTTTCCGGAATACAGACGTTTTCATGCGAAACTTCTTGGCCAGCCGCTGCAGCCCGGCATCTTTAATATAATCCGGATCTATGGTGGTTACTACACACGGTGCACGCGGATTGGCGACTTCACCGCACTGTTGAAATGAGGAAAATATTAAATATTAAATATTATTATTATTTTAAAAAATGTGCCATTTTTTACCGCATTAAAATCATCAATGCAGAGATTGATGAGTTTTGGTGCGTCCGGTTCCAAATAGTCATTCGGTCGTATGTAATCTATTAGGAATAACTGCTTATTACAAAACACAAATGCCAATGGAGATTCATCTTACCTTCATATTTGCGAAAAATTTTACGCTCAAACTTTTTCATTATTAAAATTAAAGTACTCGATGAGTGATTGTTTATTGTGTTGCCAAGGTTAAACAGTTATCTATCGACTGCTGTTACCAAGAACAGCATGACTACATTGATAACATTTACATTTTTGTATTGCAGGGTTTACTTGTGCAAACAGTGGCAAGACCTGAAGGTATTCAACGATCATACAGCACTCGCCACAGGCGTGCGATTTGGTAAGCATGCTCAATATATCGCCTCCACCAGCATGGATCGCACTCTGAAGCTCTATGCCGTCGAGTAATAGCTGCGTGTTTAAATGTAAGCCATCGGATATATATAGTTAGCAATAAGTTCCACATTTTTTACAAATATACTACAGTCATTTAGCTGTTCTTGTGCGCGTAAATCAATTGCTGCGTTAATAAACCAGACTTCTTTATTTCCGACCCAAAAGTGTTTAACATATTTTATAAAATACTTCTTTATAGACTACAAAACAAAATTGATAGTTATAAATAGACTATATTTTGCTTTTCCCTAGTTATGAAGTCGAGATCTGCTTTAATGGCCTTTCCAAATACGCAGCTAGTGACATGGTCTTCTGCTTCAACATGCCCAATCCCACATGCTCTTTGGCATAGAGACACAACAGGACACTGGCCACCTGCAAAAGAAAAAGATATTGTTTAATAACTTCAAATGAAATAGTTTTGAGTGCCTCTTACCTGTGTGATGGCCACATGACCGCACTCGCAGTCAATCAGCACAAAGGTCAGACGATCCTCGCGGAATGCATTGCATCCGTGTTTCTCATATGCAGCCCAGATATTGCTCGCTATCGCTGCAGTTATTCGTGCATCCTTATCGCCATATCCGGAGTAGGCCAGCAGAGCGCCCTCCTGGCTGAGCAGGCTGTAAGTGAAAATTAAAGTAGCCCTCAGTCCTTGTTGTGCTCAAATTTTTGCTGAAGCGCTTACTTACAGCGTATTCTCGACGCCGCCAGTGTTTGCTTGGCTTAAAACCTGAGTCAACGCTTTCGGTTTTAACATTTTTTTATGGTTTTTTTCTTAAATCGTTCTCACAAAAGAAGAAAAAAAACAATTAACGCCGAGACAATTTAAGAATTCGCTGGGAAAAGCAACACACCATATGTGCAGTTAACAGAGCTGCTCCTCACGTAACAGAACTGCGCGTCCCTTGAAATTTGAATTTTATTTATCGTACAAACCAAAACGCACAAAAATGCTTAAGAAAATATTGATAATGATATCGTATTATGTATGACACCTAAGTAATTACACAAGTCGTGCAAAGTTTCTTTCAGAATTTCCGGCTGTCACTCTGACTGAAACTTGGTCCTGATAAAATGTCCTAAAATCTCCCTTTAATATGACGTCATTTATTTATGTGTTGAGATAAATTAGGTCACGGCTCTATTACGCATTTAAAGTGCGCACTTATTGCAAAGGTCAGCAGCAACAACTTGGGTTATCAGCCACCACCAAGAGTGACTGAAAAATGATTATAGCAGCAACAGCTTGGCCTCTAACCCACCACCAAAAAGTAAGTGATGAGGACCTTAACGATTACCGGCTGAACATTGTTTACATTTGTATATAGATTAACTTTATTTGTCAAGAATAAATTCGTATACAAGTTATAAAGTTTAAGACTCGTCATGGCATAACTATAGAGAAAATAGGTTCTATCAGATTTGTAAACTTTATATAAAACTGTTTATGTTTCGTATGTATCTCCTGGTGCGGCTGCAGTGCTACTGCGCATGACACAGCTATTTTTAACCCCGATGCAGTGGAAATCATGCCAAAGGCTCTTAAGCAACATACAAAATCTGGGTCAGCAGCGACGCAATAACTTGCATGACAAGGGGTAAAAATCAATGATGACTTCCGAAGACGCAATAAATAGACAGCATTAAGATTATTTGTTACATTAAAAACTTTATTAACTTAGAATCAACCAAATTGTAGCCTACGATGGCTATCATATAATAATTAGAGAAAACTTTGTTTTTTTAAATTTTGGGCTGGTTCCGTCCAAGATACTACACTAAAGACGCAATCTTAGATTAATTAAATATTACTACGTCTACATAGTATGTACACTTTGAAAAAAATTGCATACATTGCAAGTACTACAATTGCTATTGGGAGGCAATTTGCGAGAGCATCTGCACGCAACGCAAACTCGCAAACTGCAAACCTACCTCTCTGTTCGTACTTCGGATATGTACAACATTGTTTTGGTGTAGCCTTCTAGTTTGGGTGTAATAGCTGCATGGGTAGTGTGTGAGAATGTGTATATGGTTGGTGGTATGGTTAAAACAGCAATTCTTGAATGGATATACCAGTTATATATTATAGTTTATATGCATGTAGCAATAAGTTGTGTTGTGGTTTGGTGTGTCTTATGGGCTGTGCACTGCGGTCTGTGCGCTGACTTTTCCGTCTATTATTATTTTCTTTTAGAATTTTGAATGCTGTCTTCCTATTGTATTGCCGTTCAGCTATATAAACTTAATTACGTCTTATTAACAAGTTCGCCTTTCAATTCGAGTCTACGAAATATCAAAATACATATATGTAGAAATATAAATGTCCGTATTCATTCGATCACAGCGCGCGCTCAAAAACTAAATAAAGTATTTTATATTTATTATTCTTTGTTTTCTTTGTTATTATTTTTTTTGTTTTTTAAGATTTGTATTATTTAAAAACAGAAACGAATGAACTTAACATCAACACAGGGGCAATCACTCACGCCACATTCTCAATTCACAACTTTTTATTTTATGCAGGGTGATTCGGGAGTGGGAGGGTAGGATTAAAGCTTGCCTATTATTGCATTTGGGAACGTGAACGTTTCGCAATCGAATACAGCGATGTCACCATGGATGTGCCCGGTTCGCCAGAATCGCGCGACGGGCGTTGAGGCGGCAGGCGCTCGGTGAAGCTCTTCGGTATGCCAGCGCCTAGCAGTGTTGTACGATCGTACAGATCAAGATTATCATTGTAGTAGGTGATAGCATCCCAGCACATTTCGCTTAGCTTTGGTATGGTCATCCACATTTTGTAGAGATCATTGCGACGCTTCAGTGTCTCCTTGTCGTTGTACTCAATGCCACCAAAGATGTACATGCAGCCATTGTCTGAGTGCGCTGCAGAGTGGAAGTACAATGGCCGCGGCAAGCTGGCTGTCTGAATAATGGACCACTGTTTGGTTCGCAAATTCAGCTTCCAGATATCCGAGAAGTATGTCGAGAAGTCGCCCTAGATGGTCAGTGCAGAAATCAGATTCATTTAACAATTAAAAAAATATTTATATTTGAATATTGTTGAATAGCTGTAAACTAACCTGCAGGCCGCCAGTTATAAAGGCTTCAATGTCTCCATTTGACGACTGATGCTGAACGCAGGAGAAACATTTTCGTGGTCGCGGATATCCCTTGTCATTCTGGCTCCATGCGCAGCTCTTTCGATCTGGAAGAGTGTCAAAGTAATCCCAGCTGTTGGCGTCTAAATTATAGGCTGGTATGCGCTGCAGATCGTACACCGAATTCGAGGTGCCGCCGCCCAACACGAAAATGTGCTTTCCATCGTAGACAACTTCGTGGCGATAGCGACCCTCCGGATCGTCGCGCATTTCTGGCCGGCAGATGTAGACATTCTCCCATACGCTAGTCTGCAGATTCAAACGGTAAACATCGCAGGAGTAATCAAAGCCCGTCGTGCCTCCAATCGTGTACAGATAATGTTTGTGTATGACAATGCCCGGTCCATACTGGGCCGTCGGTAAATCCCCAGTAACTTTTAAGCGCTCAACTCCAGCGCTGGTGTCGCTCATGCGATAAACATAGCAATCATTCGAGCACGACTCTCCAAACGGATAACCAGTGCCACCATGAGACTGCAACGAGAAGAGAAATTAACATTATCATTGTTCGTTTGCTCTTTGCAACAACAACACAAATCCCTTGCCGACCAGCAGATACGACTGCACGAATGCACGAATGCAACGACTGCTGATGCTGCTGCTGCATTCAATTAAGAGCTGAGTCAAGCAAAAAAGAAGCCAGCGTTTTTCACAGCTTATCAGCAGCTGCAACTCAACGATAAGAGGATATGAATATATATTTTGTTTGTTTATGAGCGTGTTGAGCATATTTCTGGGCTATCGACAAGTATATGGGAAAGCGGGCCTGGCCTTCTCATCTTTTATAATTAACTTTCTAATTAAAACTAATTGTGCAGTTGTTGAGCTGTAACAGCGTAAGTAGGTATAATTTTGGGCAGAGGACCAAAGACGTAATTGTCTGCATGTCAAAATGTCAAGAAACAGGAAAAAAAAAACCAACTAATCAGTCTGATTGATCTCCAGTTATTGGTTATAATACCAGCTAACTTGGACAAAATGCGACATTATAATTTAAAATATGATTATAAGTAAATCTGATTTATGCTTGTAATCAATTATGTGCAATGAATCGTCTTATTCATAGATCTGTAATATTTTTAGATGATTTCTTTTTGATCAATTTCAAATTGAGATCAGACATTCTCTTTGTCAAAACCATAGCTGTATGAAATGTGTATTTGCAAAGCAAAAATTCAATTTGAGCCTCTTAAATGAGCGAGACCGAGAATGTTGATTGTTGTGGATGCCACAATATACGGTAAATCTCGAAATGCCAATGCAAGACAATCAGTCGCCATAGCCACAAAGATAATAATAAAATAAAAAAAAAAGTAAAGCCACAACGACAAAAGAAAAAGCGCGCGCTACTCACTCGCTTCATAAGTGTGTGGGGGGGGACCTGGTAAACAAGTTGTTGCATGCAGCAACTGCGTAGTTGCCAAGAGGGATGAGCTACTGCTGATGCTGGGCATGCGCATAAGCGAGATGGCAACACTGCAGTGGACAGCGAACTGCGCGCAGCTGTTTCGTCTATTGTTTTTGGGCCTCGAATGTTTAGAATGCATAAACAAAGCGGGTGGGGAAGAGTATATGGATGTATGCGTTGTGTGTTGTTTATTGTGTGTTGCCTGTCGGGCGTGGCATTGAGCCCAGAGACTGAGCCAAACTAACACTGATCGGCGCCCAGCGACGCGATGAATGCAATTATATATATACGCACGACAACGATAACTATTTAGATTATGTTTGTGTTGGTCGCATTTACGAAACAAGTTTACATGCGTCACAGGGGTCTGCGGAGACACTAATTCTACCTCTAAAAGTTTTATTTTTTTTTGCATGCACACTGGCGCAAGCAAACAGTTTTTTCTATTATTGTTTTCTCCGCTTTTCGACATACAATTCACAATACTTACAATCAGCACATCATTGTGAATGGCAAGCGCATTGGAAGCAAGCTCCGTGGGCATATTGCTAGCATTGTCCGCATTTAGTTCCAGTTTCCAGTGATTTGTTGCGAAATTGTAGCTCCACAGCTCTTGGAAGAGCAAACACCTGCCGCGTCGTGCGGCAGTCAACGCACTGCGTGGATTATAGCCTCCCAACGAGTAAAGATGCGATTTGGATGCTATAATGCGATGGCCACTGCGGCCCAGTGGAAAGCCTCCGATGCAATGCTTATCCTTGAATTGGCACTTGACCAGGCGAGCTGGCTGGAAACTGTACATAGGTTGGACTGGGGCTGGCTCGGATGGCTCAACGGGCCCAAGGCCCACATTCGAAATGGTCGTGGACATTTCGCTCTCGTCGTTCGATGTTGTCCAATCGGCATCGGAATACATTTCCTCCATTTCGGGATCCGAATCCTCCACATCGCTTAGTTCGTTCTCATCGTCATCGACGTCGTCCTCCTCATCATCGATATCGATTTCATCGTCGGCATCTTCGTTCTCCATGTCGCTGGCATCCATCGGTTCTGCTGCGGCAATTGCATTAAAACGTGCCACAAAATCAGCTTGCGCCTGCTCTAGAGGTGGTTGCTGCTGCTGTTGTTCTTGTTGCTGCTCCTCTGGCGCCTCTTCTTGTATTTCTTGTTCCATTATGTCGTTGTTGTTATTGTTATTTTGGTAAGGCGGCTGCTGCTGTCGATTGATCGCCCTTCGATAATAGTTATCGAGCAAGTTGACGACAGATACAGCGAGTGTCCAGGTGTGACGTAGTATATGTATAATTATGCACTTGAGCTTGTACAAATTTAATATGTGCATAACAATTGAAATTCACCCACACAATTCAACCACGGACAATTTTCGAATATATTTGTGCAGTGTTTGAGTCGTTTTTGGGCTTCAGATTAACGTAAATAATGAATATTTGACTTATAAATTTTGTTTCTGATTTTGGGAGCCTAAAAACAGAAATCGACCACGACGACCTACACAGCTGGCTGGCGACTCTCTCTTTTACTCTGCTGCTGATGTTATTGTTGTTGTTGTTGCTGTCATGTTGACGTTTGCTCTCACTCGCGCTCACACATGTTACGATATGATATGTGGATGTATGGCTGTGTGTACTCTGTAAGTGTAAATGTCGAAAAAATTTACACTTCGCAAAGGCTAAGCTTTTGTCAATTTATTTTGTTTATAATTTTAATACAACTCTCTATTAAAACCGTGTTTTTTTTTTTGTTATTATTGCACAATAGATTACGCTAAGCACCAAGCACGCACATCATTGCAGCTGCAATTCAAATAACATAATAAAATACGACTTGATACATATGGGTTGGCTTCAATTAATACCAAAATTCGCCTGAAATACTAAGAGCTGCCAACTTGTTTACCGTGCATCTTAAATATTAATGTTACGCTGCACCAACAATCGAACTGATTCCAATAACCTGGTTCAGTAGTTCATTGCGAATAACAGTGCATAAGAAATGAACTACTGAAAACTATACCATATAATTTAAAAGTAAACAATTAAAACGAGATGCAGATAGAGAAATTTAACAAATAAGCTATGTAAAAACAGTAAATTGTATATATACAAAAATATTTCCAGGCTTTTTCTTACTTTTAGTCGATATAACAGCACTGTCTAGTTCACAAAAGTAAAATTTTAAATCGCTTAAATTCGGTTCACAAGAACAAATGTTATTGAAATGTTGGAGAGTATGTGTACACTGGCACTGTACAGTATTGCATTGTGACTATAAAGTGTGCACTGTGCAAGCAAAGTTCTTCAGTTTTGATTTCAATTAAAAACGTGCAAGATGGTGCTCGATCGTAAAACTAATATACTCTGATCTATATAAACTCGGATGTGGTATATAACGATTCCTCTGTTTTTGTTGATCCGCGGTCGTAGGGTGTACCATTCAAGTCCAATTCTGTAGTTACCAACCGTTGACAAAACGGCAATTAAATGTTATTGAATAATGTGCATCAGCGCGCGCTATTTACTCATTAAGAATGTCCACAGAATATAGCGCATGATTCATCAACGTTTTATAGTTGTCAGCGGTAAACAACACCTAAATACACTGAATTTATTGGATATTCACATAATACACACATAATATAATTATTTGTGTAAACATCGCAACTGCTTTTCGTATGTACAATTTTATAAATTGCGACGATTTTGCACTACTCACAATAATCTATCAGAACCATAACCTAAAAACGGCACGTGCACTTCGTCGCTTGGAATACCCAAAGAGCAAGATAGTAACGGAGAGAGCGAGAGAGAGTGGGGAATTTAAGGCGCAAGGATTCACATACCGATAAAAAGAAAACAGCTGTTGCTGTTGCGCCACACACGATAAGCCATGGCAACTACGGCACCTGCCCTGGTCCCGACCAGCAACGGGCAACAGTCGGTGCTAAGCATCGAGACGACGCTGCAGCCGAGCACCAAATCGAACTCGGTTTCAAATTCCAATTCAATTTCAAAGGATACGGCTGCTGCTGCTGTTGTGGATAACAACAAGTCAACATCGCCAAAGCCAAATGCCACCATGGCCACCAGCCTGAAGCTAAATAAAATGGGCTCAGTGTCCACCAAGGAGAAGCGTGTCTACAAAATTGTCCTCACTGGTGGTAAGTTGAAATCACCATACCGACAGACAATCAGACAGACGAAACTTTCTTCTGTATCTGTTTTGTTTACGATGTGTGTATTGCTCATCAAAGCATGTCAAGGTCGTCAGGACCCTGAAAAGGCTCACGTTTCCCACGTTTTTGGGGTAGTTTCTCTTTTTAACCTGCGCAGCTAGCCGACCCACACAAACTCTTAAAACGCGTACATTTTTAATTAGCGGTGTCTCTTCTTGATATGCTAATGAATGACTTTTCAAATCGAAAACTCAAACAACTAATTTAACTTATGTTTCATTCTACCGGTTCTTTTACACTTCACATACTTATTGCACACACACACAAATTCTTTTACAAATCCCGCCAAAATGAATGACTGGAAAAAAACCAGTTTGTAGCGATTGAAAAAGGCCCGGAACGAGCAACAGTAATCAAAAATAAATTCTAATCAATCAAATTGGCTCAACTTCTGACTGTGATTATACATATAAACAAATCATATGTATTAATGCATTGTCCAAAATATACATATATACGTGTATGTATGATTTTGTCCCCGTCTGCTTTCATGACAGATTTCGTCTTGTCTAACCACATGCCAAACGAAAAATTCAAATTGATAAGCGAAAAAACTCCCATTTCATTAATAAAGACAGCTTTTGCCGAAGTACGCACCACATATATGTATTTATGTATGCTTATCTGTTATATATATGTGTACTATATGTGAGCAACAGCTGACTTTAATTTGATAATAATTAATGGTCTTAAGTGAAAGATAAGGCAAAATGCAACTAAGCGTGGTATAGAAAATGAAATATGACATATCTGTATATGTCACGAGGCATTTTAAAATAATATATATAATATTGATAATTTAATAGAATACAACATTTTGAACATTTCTCGCATTATTTAACACAAAAAAAAATCACTAAATGCACTTTAAACTAGTTAAAACCAATTTTTGTTTTCTTAGAACTATGTAGATAGCTTGTAAAAAAGTCTATAGTTTCTAATTGATCAACTCAATTTAGTCCGATTCATTTCCTCATCACTGCACAACCGACAGTTGCAGCGGCAGTTGCATTTGTCCTCGAGCTTATTTTGCGTTCGGGGTTAAACGTTAAAAATTATTGATGTTGTTATTCATTCCATGTTTAATGTGCTGTCAACTGATTTGACGTTTTGGTATTTTACAGGTCCTTGCGGTGGCAAGACAACAGGCCAGAGTCGCTTGTGCACCTTCTTCGAGAATCTTGGCTGGAAGGTGAGTCTCCTAATTGTGCACATAACTTTTTGAATTAATTTGAGCTCTGTTGAGAGGGTTAGAGAAACCTATCTAAAAAAAATAACAAACTTGCAACGGCAGCATATTCGCTTGTTGTGCTGTATGTTGTTTCTTATTTTTTGTGCCTGTGGCAGTTGTAAGTACAGCCACAAGGTATGCTAGTTCCATGTGTGTTATTGTCATGCTGTTTTGCTGCTACGTGACAGTATGGTTAGCTCATACTCGATCCATATCTAATAAAGTGACTTATGCCGTAGCGATAAAAAAAAAATAAAAAGCAATTTAAAAAAAATTATTTTTCCCACAAACAAATCGAATCTCGAAACAAAGCAATGAGCATGTTCAATATTTTCAGGTATTCCGCGTGCCTGAAACGGCCACTGTACTACTCAGGTAATTGCCTTAAACACATCAACAATCAACACAAACGAAACAAAAAAAAAATAACGATAATGATATTTAAGAACGCGGCAAGCCAAAGTTAGATGCCCAGTCAGGCAGGCAGGCGCATCCGATCCTTGGATGTTATCTGGTATCTCTCCGCCTGTGATGCAGGTGTCACTTGACGTCTGTGTGTTTGCCTGACAGTCTGTCTGTGCTGTCCAAATGGCTTTGGCTCGCTACGTTTGCTGCAAACAATGATTTGTACATATTGTCAAAGCGGCATTAAAACATAAATATTTGAGTTTGATTGTGTTCATATACAATTTGCCATGCATAATATAAATACACAAATCTGTGTAATTCTTATTTAGACTTCCATATATGTCAATTCACTCTCGATTAAAAAGAATTATCCTTAAAATCTTTATTTATTTACTTTTACAAATATGTTCAAGCAAATAATTTAAATGTAGCTTATGCGTAATGCCTTTTAATAATAATAGATAGAAAAAAATGAAAACATTTTCCATACTTATGAGTTCCATATCTTTTTTATCTCATCCCTTTCAATATATTTAGCGGTGGCGTCAAGTTCTCTGATCTGACCGAAAAAGAAGGTAAGTTTTCAAATGCTAAACTAGTCGTGGAAGGAAAAAGAAACTGAGAGAAACAAAAAGAGAGAAAGCGAGAGTTTACTTTTGCAAGCTTTTTGGCCATAATTAAATCCATAATATTAAACTATATATATCACTATACTATGCTGTAGATGCACACATTGTATATTAAGATAATACTGTTTCCTGTGCTTGTTTCATAATAAGATACGTTAGTCTTGCCAAAACATAGTATATTTTTCTTTTTGAGGATGGGGTATTTCAATGTTCGTTCTGCACACTGTCAAGTTCGTCGCAGCATTTTCTCGAATAAAAATATTTACTTTTTGTCGACCATATATCTATCTATATATATATATATATATATATATATATATATGATTATATATATATATATGTTTAATTGTATGTCTATATGTAGCTAACGCTATATATTTAGCGCCGAACATGTGTACAGCCTCTCACAAAAATAATAGCTGCAGCGCTACTATCTCAGTTGCCAAATACTATAGACCACAGTCTACAGACACTCGCATACTACAGATACTTTTTGTTGTTAAGATGTGCTAAATGCTTTGGTCGGTCCTCCGCTGCTCATCTTGAATGCGACGACTTCAACAAAAGTTCATTTTATGTAATTCGCTTGCGCATTTCCACACACACACATATATATTTCTATAACTATATAGATATATATATATATGTATATATATATATATATATATTTATATATTAATATATTTATATATTATTTACAAATAGAGAAGGCAATGCAAAATGCGAGCGAATCCTTAATCGGACCGACTTAAGAATTGCGTGACTAGTCGCCATTAATTTGGCAATTTACAAAAGTAATTTGTCATGTAATTTGTAATCGTCGTTTTTTATGCCCGTTTTTCAAAGAAGCAATATATATATATATATATATATATATGTATATGTATATATATATATGTATATGTGTGTATATATACGCGACAGATAACATATTAACAATCACTCAATATATCAATAAATCACTTACAATATACTAAATTATAGTAATATTTACTTGGTGGTCACGAGAATGAACTCATATTGCCCCTTGATTTACTTATCCATTGATGAAAGCATTATAACGAGAATGCTTCACAGATAAGGAATTTGAATTGAGTGTGTAAATTGAGTTAGGTTGTTTATTTCTTATTGATATTAAGAAGTTGATGACACACACACAGACCCACCCACGCCAACCACCTTTGTTTACAAAGCACTACCATTTGCCGCACCGGAACACAGCCTCATCGATCTGACCGCATCCTGTCCACGTTGCCTGGCCAAAGCTGCCTCCAAGCCGAATGGCAGCGAAGGTGAGTGTTTGTGCCCAAGTGCAGACAACGAACCACAAAAGACAAATAACCAAAAAAAACGTGAAACACATCCGATCAAAACTAAAACGCCATTTATCGATCGCTTTCAAAAAAGACTTAAATGCTGTGTTTGCAAAACGTTAAAGTTTGTGTGTGTGTGTGTGTGTGTGTGTGTTTGAGAGCTGCTTTATCTTGGCAACATTATTATCTTAAACAGATCGTTGTCTTTTTCCTTCACCTCACTTGTTTTGTTACGTGTAATATGCTCTGTCAACAGTCCACACCCTTGATGAGTTGACATTTTTCGTATTTTTTTTTTGTTTTTCTCTCTTAATTTTTAACTAATTGCGCCTATGCAAAAGTTCTCAAGATCTATATGCACATATGCATGCCTGTGTATGTTTATGTTTCTTCTTTCTTTTAATTTTTTCTGTTGTGCTGTGCTCCTCTGAGCTGATTTGTGTATTTATCATGTTATCGTATGTGTGTATGTATGTATCATTATCGACTAAAAAACTGCATATAGTTGTTCCAAATGTCTCTAATATCATCAATTTCTGTATCTGTATGAAACACGTATAGGGTGTAGTCAAACAAGATGAGACGACGTTTAGAATCGAACTGAATTGCTCTGACGAGCTTTCCTTTATTTATACAAAAATCTTAAATCTAAGTACACTACGACTTCATGTGTTGTAAGGTGAATTTATGTGCTGTAAGGAGGCCTTGTGTTTTCTGTCATTAAATAATTGCTGAGCCTGCTGCGTCGCATGTTCAAACTTGAACAGTATCTAAATGAATATACTACAGAATATATAGCTTTACTCAGACGAGGTATTCACACTTTTTACCATACACGCCTATTGCTTGATACACGCAAATTAATATGGGCCATTTATATTTAGCAGCACATATAGTCAGTCTAAAGATGTCATCTTTTTATAGCCAGTTTAAGCTGCTAACTCACACGCGCCCCTGATGAGGTCCGTGCTTATTTTTTATGTAGAAAAAAAATGTTAGACATAGCCGGATTAAAAAACAAATATTTACTGCTTATTGCATAAATAATTAAAATTCAGACATCTACATTTAAATAAAAGATTAATGTACTGAAATTTATTATTAACTTATACTCTCAAACAGAATTTAGATTAGCACACGATTACCAGCAACAATTATAAATATGGTTGGTAAGCTTTTTAATTAAAAACGGACGAATTAACAACGATTGCATATTAAATGACTATCAACGAACGTTAAATGTAGTTGGTAAAGAAGTGTGCCGTATTGACTTGAATTGTGTGTTACCCTGTCCGAGTGATATACTTTCACTGCAACTACAACAATTTGGTCAGTCAGGGCAACAAAGTGCCACATGCCCATTTTCCCATTTTCGCAGCAATTTTTATCTGCCATAGTTATTGAAATCATTTATTTGTGCTCTACTTACTCGAACGTTGTGGAATAATGGAATATCGAATACCTCACGCGTTCAGCGTCACGTGCTCCACGCTCGTTCGCGTTGACGTTGTAGATTCTCATATCTACATACATATATACTTTCGGATAAATCGGCGTTTCATTCTTTCAATGAGTCAGTATAGCAATCTGACCACATATGCTATATATGTGCGCTTTAATCTTCGCAGTTGTGCGTTAATTAATCTGTTTAGTCATTTTTATTATAGTCATTTGTGATACAGAAAAACATCATCAGATATTCTCATAGATAAAGCAAACTGTTATTGTTGTTGTGTATTCTATTGATTTTTTTTAAAGCGATCTCTTGATAAATATTTTGTTGTTATTGTTGCTTTCATTTGGTTGCTCTGAGTTTTTGTTTTGTTTTCAAATTATTCATCATTAGCCATGTAATTTTGCTTCATTCCTTAAACTATGCAAATGTAAGCAACTGATTATATAATTATATATGTAAAAATAAAAACTGCCATTAAATTTTTTCAAATGGCAAACGAAATTCGGGAGTCGTCTACTCTACTTAAATTACTCATATTATTACCATAGCTGTGAGGCGCGGTATATTTCAAATTATATATTTATATATTCATATATATATATATATATATATATATATATATTAGTTTTTTTTTGCATCATTTGCTTATAACACAGCCTGCTAATTGAATTAGCCAAAACAAGCCGCAAAACAAAACAACAGCAGTCTGGCAGACCAAAATTATTCGCTTGCTTGCTATTGACGTAAACTACCCCAAACTAATTTCCATTACCATCCCACTCCCATTCTCATTCCCATGCTGCTTCTGTATATTCCATTGTCGGTTCAATCGATCAATTCCAAGCGTTTCATCACATGATGTCCGCAGTCAAGTTCAATGCAACAACAAACTGTTTAAAGTCGCTGCACGAAACCGCAACAAGTGTCAGCATGGCTTAGTACAAAGCAACGAAGGGTAGTTGGGGAGTGAAGGTGTGCCAAAAGGGGGTGTGTTTCACATAACGTAGAAAAACAGTGCAGCTTATTCCACTACCCGCTGATACGACTCAACCCAACAAAAAACATTAAAAACGCACTGAGAACATAAATTTTATACTTCAGCGGACTAATATTTAAATACCCTTGCTACATAAATAATTCTTAGGACTGTTTAATTATAATTGATTTTAAAAAACCTTTGAAAATCAATAATCAAAAACAGTATTCTGTCTGCCTATATAGCAACTAAATGTATAGTTGTTTGACTATATCTTTAGAATTTGGCTATATCGAATTCTCGCGAGATGTCTTTGCCAATATTAAGCAGTACACTTTATCACTACAAATTCGCATGCGATTGTGTGTGTGTGAGGCTTTTGTACTTATATATTATCGTCGCTTACTTGCCTCCTCCATTGTCGTTGTTTTTTTCAAGGTCAGGTTACTGAATACTCTCAGTGGGAACTTTTAAATCATTGCATTGGCGATGTAAAATTCGTTCAGTTTCCGGATTATTCATGCATTGTTAGATCCACATCACAAATATATAGTATGTATTTGTACTTTGTAAATACTATAATCCCATAATTATGCAAGGGGAATCTCTCGTTAATCAACTGTTGATGGTATTGATTTGACTTAGTTGTACAATATAATCTCACGACGCGCATTTAACGCACACGCAGACACTCATGTAAACTACTTACACATATAGATCTGGCCAGTCGTTGAGGAACAATGTGTAGATTGTCTTTGTGTTCGATTTACTGAATCAGTTGAACACATTTAATTAATGTTCGTATATATATATATTATCGATTCGTTATCATCAAAATTGAGCATTTTGGTGTTTATTGCTGATGCCCATTTGTCGCATTTCGATTTGTGCCGCTATTTATTATTATTCAATTGCCACTCAATTGGGTGCAGGACATCGCCTAATCTCAACTCTCATATGTTACTTTGATCGATACACTTTCCCATTTTTCCCCTTCATACAAAAAATAGAATATATAAAAAACATTCAACCAGTGGTGCCATCATTCAAATCTTATGTGTCCCATTTTCTTTGAAGAATTTGCGTGCAATTGTATTTCTTGTATTTTGATTTCAAAGCTACTTGTTCAATATTATACTCAATTCGTAAAATGATTAATCGCAGTTGAAAATAATGGCAATTGATCTTTGCGCTTTGTAGCTTATAAATTTCAGGAGAACCTGATACGCACCATGGTGCAAATCGAGAACACGTACTTTGAGCTTGGCAACTCGAGCACTCGCAATTGCCTCATAATCTGCGATCGCGGCGTCATGGATGCCAGTGCATGTAAGTGATATCTATACGTTAAGTCATGATCACACAACTAAGCTATGACTAACTGTACAGATATATCGAAAGACAAGTGGGAGAAAATGATGGCGGGCAACAAATGGAATCCCGTAGAGATGCGTGACAATCGCTATAATCAAATCCTGCACTTGGTATCGGCGGCAAATGGCGCCGAGGATTTCTACTCCACAGAGGTGAGTGTTCCATGTGCGCACTGTTAATACGATTTATCAATTTCTTTGGGCACACCACTTACCGTTTATATATGTGCATGTTTAAAACAAAGAAAAGAAAGCGCCATTATCAGGTACTCAAATTAAAGCAATGGCATTATGTTAAAACTGCTCGAAAGCTTTTTAGTTGATTAAACATAATCTTGTTTAAGGTGCGAGTAATATAGAACCAACTTACAGCCACTTAAGTTTACTAACAGCTTCAATTATTTTGACTACCATTTGTTTTCGTCGATTCTTTGGTACAACGATAAATGGAGATAATCACTATGACTTGTAACTGAAAACGAAAAACAGTAAATCATTATAAGATAGTATCAACATTAGTCGCTTGTTGTCGTTTTATAGTCGGTATTTTTTAGATTAAACTTAAAATTAAATCCCAATTGATGCTAATCTCTTGTTCTATTTTCAGGATCACGCCTGTCGCTCTGAGGGCGTTGAAATGGCCCGCGAACTGGACTACAAATCAGCAGCCGCCTGGGTGGGTCATCCTTACTTCGATGTGATTGACAACTCTACCAATTTTGAGGCCAAAATGAATCGCATGATTGAATCCGTGTGCCAAAAACTAGGCATTGATATTGGTGACCGCTTGCAAGCCACCTCAAGGAAGCTTAAATACTTGGGTAGGTCTGCGGTTTTATTTGTTCTATAAGGCATCAACTAATATTTCAATCAATATATTTGAATCAGTCGCCTTCCTGCCGAATGAAAGCGAGTTTCCGCCCTTCCAAGACTTCGATGTGGTACATCACTATCTACAATCAGCTGGTCCCAAAGTACAGGCGCGTCTGCGCAAACGTGGCCAGAAGAACCATTGGAGTTATATACACACCCAGCGACGGCCCAATGTACATGGCCAGGCACGGATTGAGGTGAAGACACAGCTGACGCATCGCGACTATATGAACCTGCTGGCGCAGCGTGATGATGCGCACTTTACCATCTATAAGAAGCGACGTTGCTTCCTCATCAACAATCAATATTTCCAGCTGGACATCTACAAGGAGCCGGGTCACCCACGGTATGTTCTAATATGTCCCACCATATTACAATTTCGTAACGGTTGGCACTTTGTATTGCAGCTGCAAGGGCCTGGTGCTTTTGGAGACATACTCTTCACTCTCCGGAGAGGCGTTAAAGAACTGCATGCCTAAGTTCTTGAACATTGTTAAGGAGGTTACCGGCGATCCGGACTATTCAATGTTCAATTTGTCCCTCCGTGAGGACTGGAGTACCACCAAAAAGTACTTCCGACCTGCGACTCATGGTAAGCAGCAGCTGCAGCTTCAGCAGCAATCGTCGCAACCACCGCCGGAGAAGCATTATCATCCATATGAAGAGAACAGCGACTAGAGCCCCTTTTTATTAGTCATTGCATGCATCAATACCATCTTACTTGCTCCGGAGGCTGGCACCATCAAAGCCAAAGATTTATAGTCTAGTAGCTGCCTTCTCTTGTGCTGTAAATAATGCTAAATACCTTCTCTTTCCCTTCTATCGCGTTTCAAACCCCCTTTTCATTTCATGGCTTATGATATTGGCGTGATCGTTGACCCTTTTTTTTGTTTATTTAATTTGTAGCTAAGGGCGGCACAAACGGAATTACGCATACCCCATTGATGCTCAATGGGCAGTAGATTTCTTTGGCAGAATCTAGAATCTCTATTTCAACACGTATAATAATCAAGTGACAGTTGCCCACACACACATGAAGTACACCACATACACACCACCACGCTTAAAATTTAACACACACAAATGACCTGTCAACTAAATATAAGTGAACTATAACCATTTCAAAGCGTGTAAATTTAGTTACTTAAGGCAAAAACAATTACGACCTTATTTGTCCCGTTATTGTGTTTCATTTTTATGTTCCACATTGTTAATTATTTGCTCGTATTTAAAAGGGAGCGATTGTAATTAATGAGCTGAGTCTAGTTAGGTATATGTGTATACATAAATGGCGCTCGATTGTACTTAATTTTCTTGATTTGTGTCATATTTTTAATCGTGATGATTTTGTAAGCCGTAACAAAAGAACTGTATGTGTATATCTACGTTATTATGTAAATTTTTTTTTGTTTCTAAGTTGGATATTGTCTGTCTAAACCGCACTTGCTAAACTTAAACGTAACTTTTAGTTAAATGTAAAAAAAAAAAATATAAAACAATTCAAATGAGAACCTTGAATCAAATAGAAATCAGCTAAGATGAGACCACCAAAAACATTACGATATTTGTTTTTTTTATACTGTTTTTCTTTTCAATAATTTAGTAAAAGCTTAGTAAATAAAAGCTATGGGAAAATACAAACTCTGGTAATATAAAATTTAATGCTTAAATACAAAATGTTCGAATTAATGAATAATGGATAACTAGATTAGAAAAAACGCAGCTAATAATTGGCTAGCAACTACTTATCCTTGTTGATGCGCTTAATGAGTTCATCGACAGCGCGATTAATGCGCAACACCAGCAGATAGCCCACAATTAATGATGGCAGGCCGACAAAAGTGGCCAGCGCCTCGTAGATGAAGCGTGGTGCGAAGATTTTCCAGACCATCAGATGACGACAGTGTATGGTACATGCCATCATGGCGCAGAAGATCTGCAAACAAAAAAATATTACAGAATATATTAATACGTTCGACATGCAACACCAACAAACCTTGATGCCCTGCAGCATAAAAAGCTGAGTGGCCAGCTTGAAGCCAGCGCCTAGAAACACATCCTCGTATTCATACAATGCCAACTCGCCACGCGTCATATCGAACCCGACCGCTTCAGTGGCAATATCAGATAGTGCAACAGCTGAATCCGATCTGCTATTGGAGCGACTGTTGCTGCTGCTCTTGATGAGACTAGGAAATAGAGCAAAAAGCGAAAAAGTCTCCGTGTTTAGCAACGAGTACATGGAGTAAAAGAAGATTGGACCACAGAACGTGTTCAAGATGACCAACGTGCCGGAAATGAGATGCGACTGCCCCAATGCGCTGGAGCGACCAACAAAGGCGGCTCGCCAATCGATCTGCGACAGCGTCGTCTGATGCGATGTGGCGAAGAAACAAAAGTGTGCAAGCAGAAACCAGGCAACCACAGCGCTAAAAGTCGGCTGCACACAGCTCTCTGTAAAAGTAAAATAGTTTTTAAAATTAATTCAGCATTTAATAATTTACGCATCAAATACAAACCAAAATTTGTGGCCGTGCGATAGCGTAGAATTCCATGCACACTCAAGATGATGGCGCCGACGAAGATGCAGACAATTAGGCCAATGCTAGCTTGCGGCTCGAGCACCACAACCATCAGCATGGCCAGAAATACGCCAAAAGAGATAATAATCGATGAGTAGACGGTGGCCAGACCATAGACGACGGGTATCGCGTAGGTATGTTCCGCATCCTCACCTTCATACATGCGCTTCATTTTACGAAAAATTTCCGGAACAACGCTATTGCGACCATTAATGGTGATACTATTGGGATTCTTTGGTGGCAGCACAAACGTCATCAGTGGCGCCCATGAGACGATAACGACTTGTAGCAGCAACAGGCCATAAATGACCAGCGCCATGGCATCGATGTGAGTGCGTTGAATGTTCTTGATGGCGCTATTCGCGAGCAGTATATGACCCCCAGCACAAATCGAAGCGACAGTCGGTCCGTAGCGAGCCAACATCACATTGGCTGAATTGCCAGTCAAATTGCCGCAGGAACGTAAATATAAGCGTGTCAACGTTGTGTATAGAACAATTATGAACACAGCCAAAATGTAGGTCCTGCCCATGGTGGGTCTCTTCACTGAATAGCCCGGGTTGGTGTTGCTGACAAAGTCAGCACAATCGCCCTGCTCCTCGCGGCAGCGAAACAGCGTATAAGCGAAACGAATGCAGCAGACTGCCAATAAGCTGGCTAAGATTAGACGGAACGCTGCGGAGCGCAGAAATTGCGACCACTTAAACTTATTCGTAAAGTCTACACGTGCGCTCAGCAAAAGCAGTTCATAGATAAGCAGCAGAATTGCAGCAACGAGCAGATAGGACAAAATTTTAGCCTCCTGTATGACAAAGCTATTGGAGAAGAAAACTGCCATTGTGGAGAAGAGCAGCAGACGTGTGGGCATATGGCCAAAACGCTTAATACTCGCCCAATTGTTGGCAATACTATTCCAATGGCGCAGGGTATAAAAGGCCAGCAGCACAATGCTGAGCAGGCTGGTAAAGAAAATAACGCCATGCTCCTCCGTTTTGAACGAGAAGTTTTTATAATATCGATAGCCAAAGACGCCAGCAGCAATATTCATGAGAAACACATAGAAGATCTCTTTGGGTTTAAATATTTTAGCATAGTCTCTGGCACTTGAGTTGTTAATGAGCAAAAACGCAAAGAAGATGGGCAGAAAGCTGAAGAGCAGACCCTGCGACATTTGCGTTGGCTCAAACTTAACCCAGATCTCGCGACAGACGTTTAGAATCTCACGTAGATTCATATTAAGATCACGCACAAATGACTTGAAGGCCGCTTCATTGTAAATTGTTTGCACACGATGTGTGAGTAGTATGAATTCTGTTTCCAGCTTATCCATTTGCTCCACATTGAAGGTACGTTTGTTCTCCAGCGCATAATTAAAGAAATAGCGATAGATTTGATGGGCATTCTGCCAGGCGTGGAGCAGCAATATTTGAAATGCACTTAAATGTGGCACAGCGACTGCGGGCACTATATTAAAATTAATTAAGCCCAGATTTGAATAGGGTATTGGCACGCCGAGTATGGTCGACAGCGTTGGCACCAGATCAATCTAAAAAAAAAAAAAAAAATTTTATCAGTTGCAGACAAAGACGCAGTCTTATCTTCGATTTACCTGCTGCAGCATTTCAATATCTGAGCCCGCATCACTGCTGGTGTAGAATTTGTGCTGCTTGGAGTAGGCAAACAACAGAGCGTTGGTTTCGTCATCAGTGTCGCCACCATGATCCCCACTTGCCGTCATACCATGATCACCCATTATCAGCAGCGTGGTCTCATTGTCTATGCCAGCCACAACAGATCTATTAAGGGGTATTTAAGTTAAGTCAAAATAATTACAGAGCTTTTTTGTACTTGCTTAATAACATCATTCATTTCGCTCAATTTGCGCGACATTTCTTCGTGCATGGGTCCGTGCTTATGTCCGCAGTGATCCACGCCCAGAAAATGCGCAATCAGCACCTGCCAATCATTGTTGGCCAACTCCTTAGGCAGGTGCTCCATGATTTGATTGTCGATGCTGTCCAGATCAAAGATATCGAAGCTGGGATAGGAGTAGGCGCGCTTGAAGCGTCGCGGATATAAATCAGTCCACGTGCTGTCGCCCAGGAATACCAAAGGCAGCTCGGTCTTCACAATCTGATCGATCACGTTGTCCTCGTTGATCTCCGGCGAGGCAAAGTTGGATCCAATGTCAATAAATGTGGGCAGACTTCCGGTGGTTAGCCCCTTTAGGCGTTGCAGTGTGGTCGTTGGTGGATCTGCTTTGAAACGCATTAGACGCGCATTTTCCGGTGATTGCTGCAGCAATCGATGCAGTTCACCGAGTTTATTCTCATAAGGCAACGGTTCGGTGGTGTTTTCATTATAAACGCCAAATTCGTATTTTAATGCATCAATGACAAGCATTATGACTTTGGACTTTTGTGGAAGACATAGATTCGATGATGATGATGCATTCACATCCTTAAAGATCTCATTCACAACATCTGGCGTAAGGAAATACTCCTATTAAATAAAACCAAAGTTACTCTTCAGTCCCCATCTCTCGCTTTCCCACTTGACAAATGACTTACATCATTGGGATTGTTGGATAGACGCCGGCAGCTGCTTGTCTCCGTTTTGGAGACGCGTGCAAGCAGAAATCCTCGAGAGAAAAGCAGCACTCCGCTGCATATTAGATAGGCCAGCCAAATGAGCACGAACACGTATGTAAAATTCATGTTCAGGCTCGCCCTGACACTAATTAGACTATTTAAACTTAATTGCACTTCTCGCTGGAGCCACTAATTGTGTTGTCAAGAGTTTTGCATTACGATGTGTACTTAGTTTTATTTAGAATTTGTCTTTTTTTACAGATGTTCGTCACTAGGCGAGTGAAATGCAGCGTTGCCAACTGTGGTGCGCACCAGCTGTTGGCTGTTATCCAGCCCTCGTCAACATATAGAGCTGCCAGACAGAGATATATACTATTTGTTGGTTTGGCGTGTAATTCAAAGCCGTTAAATTTGGGGCACAAAAATGTCATATTTATTTCAAGAATTTCATACACATATAGTAAATCTTAGATCAATTGTAGATGCAACAATTTAGCTGCGTGCTTGTATGCCCAACATTTCTTACATTGTATTCAGAGAATTTGCTTGTGAACATTGACAATGTATTTAATTTTTTTTACTTAGCATTTAAGCTCCTTTTTTATTGTTAAATTATTTTTGATTAATTTTGAAATTTTCAGTTACGCCATTTAGCAATGCGACCCAAAATCTACGAAGAAATTGAAAATATAAAAATATATATTATACAATTTTTGATTCTTTCAATCAAAGCTTACGAAGGGCAGAATTTGGAATGAATCCGCACAATGATTATCTCTTTCATGTGTGTGGGTGTTAACAAAAGTCAGCGTAAATACGTTATCAAAGCATAGTTTGATTACATTTGTTGTTGTTGGTTTTCTTTTTTTTTTGTTTTGTTTGAACATTAAACATTCACTTTGATGTAAAATGAATTCAGTAAGTATACTTTATCGCTTTCTAACCCAACAATTTTTCTTTATAGAAGTGCAGCACACACACGCACATGTGTTCACACATTCATCCATTAAGTAGTATAATAGTAATAATAATAACACACATCTCTAAATAAATAGTTATATTCCGTTCTAGATGTTAGTGCACACGCATCTGTATATATGTGTGTATGTTAGTTAAGTATTATTTATGTGTATGTGTGTTTCTTAGTTTTTGATTAATTTACGTGTGCTACCT
This sequence comes from Drosophila dives, assembly GCA_035042365.1. NCBI lineage: Eukaryota > Metazoa > Arthropoda > Insecta > Diptera > Drosophilidae > Drosophila > Drosophila dives. Next base: position 3,398,792 of record JAWNLJ010000133.1, on the reverse strand, counting down.
TTGTGTATGTGTGTGTGTGTGTGTGCGCGAGTGTGTTTCTGTCAACACAAACACACACATTTATTTTGTTAGAGAGTCAGTGGGTGAATTGAGTCCCGATGATGTGTTGTTCTCATCTAGAGCGTCTGGGAAACTGGAAACCGATCCCGAACGGGATGTCACCTTTGTCTACAACAGAAGAGAACAGAAAACCGAATAGGTATGTAGCAAACAAGACATTGACAATATCATTTTAAGCACTTAAATTCATGCGATTAATCGATAAAATTGTAAGTAAAAGTAAATTGCTTAGCCAAATAGTTTAAGTCCCGATGATAGAAGTGTGTCTAAACGATTATGGTTGTGGAATACATATTTGTTAAGATAATGTTGTGTTTTCTTTTGTTATTTGGTGCTTTAAATGTGTACAGAAAGAGAGGTACGATAGAAGGCATAAAAGAAAATACATTGATACATACATAGAGATATATAATAAAATAGTAGTTACCGCATGAGATTGGCACAAAAAATTGTTCTGTTCATAGCTTACTTTAACGTTCTCGTAGGCAGAGCCAACCGAAGCTTCGATAGAACGCATCGAGTCAGAATTTTTCATTTGTGAGAATTTCGACGTAATGCCATACGTAATGCTCCCAAAAACCGAAGCCGTTTTCTCACCCGTCGACTTAAGCACTGATTCGGTACGTTGATAACTAAAAGAGATGAAGTACAAGTTGTTAGCATAAAAAAACTTATACATATAAATAAACATTAATTTTATAGTTATGAAGACACATAGAAGCAGCGAAGAGGAATATTTAAATGTGTTAAAGAAAACAATAAACAACATTTTGGTTTTGGGTAGTTTGTCGAGAAATGTTTTGGTTCGAAGCACAATCTTTAACACAATTACTTACAGTGGTGCATCTTGCACGGCTTTGGATATGCTGCCCACGCCCTGCTCCATTGATTGATAACTAAGTGAATACATAATATGAGCTACATTTTCAATTTGAAACTTATATAAATCAAAAAATTAATTGAGCAATTTAACTAAAAGCTGTTGTCGACGCCAGATGAGAGCTCTTTCAATTAGATTGCGATACTTACACGTGACTCTCTTTCAAGTTCTTGACGCCCTGATTGACATCGTCGGTGAGCTCTCGCCAGACTGTGATGCCCAGTTTGCGCTTCAGATCAGAAGCATGTCGAGTCTTGGAGGCCAGCACCGTGCGCAACGTGTTGATTTCCTCCTCAACACGTGCCAGCTCCTACAGAAAACACAATTGTTAATTAAGTAAAACATAAAATTATTCAATGAAGGCATACCTGGCTCCACTCAGCGCGTCGCTGTTCCTTTTCCTCAACGGTTAGCGCTGCAAACTCGGCGGCAATCTCTGCAGATGCCACAGATGCTGTTGGAGATGTAGGCTCCGACAAGTGTGCGCTATTATCTATGGCACAAAACAAAAAATTAGTCTAGAATTCTATAACTATAAAGTGTTATCTATTTGTTTTACTACATTTTTTTTTAGCTGAATAAAAACTGAAGGACTGGCGCTTGTTTTGTTTTGTATTTTGAAATTTTAATTTTATCTACCTCCTGGGAAGATAACTTCTTCAAAGACTTTTTCATACGCTGAGTATATCGAATTTCGTTTGTATAAAATGCATAGACTTGAAATTTTTCTTTGTTCACATTGCTATAAACACAAATAATACTCACAAACTGTTGGGTTTGAGCCGCACATAATGAAGGCAAGTAATGGGGAAATAGAGAGAATTAAGAAAAGAGGTTAGTCACGAAGTAATTAGGCCAAGTAGGTTAAAAAAAAGAAGATAAATATACAATAATATTGTTACAAGCGTAATTTTTTCAGTTTACGGTTCCAGTTAACATTGCCCCATTTGGGTCTCATTCCTAAACCTTCTCATAAAGCTGAATATCTGCGCACTTTACCTTTGCCAATTGTGAGAAACCTTTTGTAGTTATCGCTATTTGATATTTTGACCAGATATGGTTTCGTGAAATCTATAAACGTGACCTTTATATCACGCATGTTGCGATTGGTAAAGAATTTTAAGCGGAATCGTTTCGCCATCGATGGCGATGCCGTCTGATTAGACAACTTGGCCGCAATAAAATTCGTCTCAACGGTTTGGAGCTCAAGCGTATTGGCGTAGTCCGAATCGACATCAAAAAAAATGTCGTCGAGCGTCAGATTACGCAAATAGAGCTCAGCCTCATCGCTATAGCTGCTGCAATCCAAATTGCTGGCTGGAGATATTTCCAGATCGTCGAGCGATGGCGTTGTGGTGATGTCATCGATAAGCGGCAGATAAGAGTCCTCGATGAACTCTAAGCTAACAGGCTCCGATTCGCTGCTCATGCTGTTTTCTGCGGTTTTATCTCATGTTCAACAGCAGCAGAACCAGCAACAGCAATAACAACGAAAAGCACTTTCTAATTGGAACGTGGCGGCGCATGTGGAACCTTCTCAAATTTCACTTCGACCGATTTATTGTTGTATTTGATTTTATTGTCTTCTTTGCTGGTTTGGTAGTCAGTTTGGTTCTTTTCTTTTGCCCATTTTATATACAAAGATTCACGACGAAAGGCGTTTCTTTTAAAAATATGTGTCTAAGCGATTACTTCTTGACTCGCCTCGCTTCCGCACACTGCTATAATCAGGCCTAAACTGAGCTCGAGTTTGGTAATTGGTAGCTTCAGTTTTTTTCGCTCTATCTCAACAAGTTAGCTACGCCAGAGAGCAAAACGAAGCGCAACCGACTTATCGAAAGAAGAAGAACAACAACAAGAAGACCACAACAATCGATAACTTTAGCCGAAGTGTGAGTCTTTCTCTCGCTTTTACTCTGAATTTAATTTTGTGCTAAGTTAGCAAAGTATTAAAGAATTGCATGATCAACAAGTGGAAGATTAATATGTTCCAACCGTCAATTGATGCCGGAAATAGATTGAAAATGGTTTGCGTTCAATTGACGTAAAAATTAAAAATCAACTTTGGCCAGAATGGGAGGCGTTACTTCATTTCCCGATGCACAGTTGTTGCAACAGGCAATGTAAACTAAGAACGACGAAAATTCACAAAATGTTTGCCACGTTTCCAAACTGTTTCGTTTGAATAATAAAACTAAACATGTTTACAGTAAGCAAAACATATTTGTGGCATTTTAAAAATGACAGCCACAATTTTAATGCATCGCTGGGGCAGGTGCAGAAAACAGACTCTCGAGCATGACTCATCTGAATTTATGGCAGGCTATCTATCGTCGACACTGACTAATAACGTCGCTTTCCAGCGATGAAGTGCCGAAATATCTTTATGCGATCAAAGCCACTGTCTAATTAGCGCCGCAACGTGTATCTCTGGTAAAGGTGTACGTTCCAATAAGCAAACCAGGGTTTACAGCGAACACGCTAGCACTTTCCACTTTCATGCGGCTAATACCTGCTGCTAGTTGGCGAAAAACTATATTTAACACAATCGGCGCACACTTACGATCCTCCATATCTGTTGTTGTCTTCTCCTTAATGTTTCAGCTTTGAATTCAATTGAAATGATGTCCAACTTTGGCAATTAATTTTTGTTGTTAAAAAGAATTTCTATGTTAGAAGAAGCACGGAAAAAGTAGCTGTGATTTCTGATAAATACCGATTACACGAAATCGATAATTCCTGAAAATTGGCGTTGCCAGTACGGTTGTGGGAGCTGCTTAGCGCGTTTTCAAAATAATCACATGTAGAATTAAAATTGTATGAGTTTTGTTATATATTTCAAAAGAAATAAAAATACAATATTTTCGGATCTGAAAACCATGTTATGAAAAAATGCAATCGTGATATATTGAATATTGCTTTTCAGCTACTTCTCGCATTATAGTTTCTTATGGTTACTAATGGAGTTGGTTGTAAATATGCTTATTTTAAAAATTTTTCAATATCATGTCTGTTTTTCTTGGTTATTTTTCTTCATATTTTCTTGTTTTATAAATAAGAAACCAAAAATAAAACATCAATCTATATATTATTTTTACGTTTTTTTTTTATATTTTATTTTGTATAATTAGTGTTTCAACATCAAATACTAAACATAGTCTGACCGGCGTGTATAAATTTAATGTTAAGTGGAAAATATAAGTCGAAAACAATAGTGAATATATAACACTTTATGCTTACAATTATTCCATTCTTGACCGTAATATTTGTTTTTTTTTTTTTAATCAAAATATTTTCAATATATTAAATTTGTTGTGACCAATTTTAACATTCATTTTAATTAGAATATTAGGCATTAAAATCAAATATAATTATAAAAAAGAAAAATTGGCGCACATTCCATCCGCACATATCTCGCTTATAATTTCCACAACTTCCTTATAGCCAATGATGGTTTGACCTTCATCAGAAGACGGGAACTTGATGTTCACCTACAAAATAAATCCAGATTAATTATATTATTTCAATTGTTATACAAATCAAATTATTGTTGACTTGTACCTTGTAAACCTTGGGCTTGCGACGCAGATTTTGCAATTCAACAATCTTCATGATCTCATCGCGAGCGAACTCGGCTTTGCCTGATAGGAAATGATGAGCGGATTACGATCATCGCGCTTGGGCAGCTAGATGGTGATATCACGGTCGCCGCGCAGCTTAATAATAAAAGCGCTCTGGCGACCAATCAGCTTGGAGTAGTATTACGGATCGATCTCCACCTGGATGACATGTGGAACCTTATCAAATTTCAAAGCGAGCGATTTGTTGTAGTAATTGTTTGTGTTGTCTTGTTTGCTGACATTTTTGTCCATATCCAATATTTAATTATGAAAAGCGTTTTCTTTTAAAATTTGTGTGTCTGAACGATTACTTCACTTCCGCGCGCTGCAACAATCAAACTTGAACTGAGCTCAACTTTGGAAATTGGTTCAGCTCTTTTCGCTGTAACTCAACAAGTTGGCAAACGCCAGAGAACCACTGAGAGCAGACAGCAAAACGAAGCGCAACCGATTTAACGAAAGAAGATCAACAAGAAGACCAAGACAAACAACTTTAGACGAAGTTGGAATCTTTCTCCCGTTTTTGCTCTGGTTTTGATTTTGTGCTAATTTAGCAAAGAATTAAATAATTACACAATGAACAAGTGGAAGATTGAGATGTTCCCAACGAAAATAGATGGAATATGATGTGCGTTCAATTGACGTATAACATTAATACACAATACATTCGGAACAATACGCCATTCCATTTTCTTTATTCAATTAAAAATAAACTCTGGATAGAATAAGATGGGTTGCTCCGTTTCCCTATGCACAGTTCTTGCTAAATCAATAGGCAATGTGCAGTGTACACAAAGAACGACGCTAATTCCCACGCATTCACCTTTGAATAATAAAACTTAACATGGTTACACTTACGATCCTGCACAGCTTCTTAACGTTTCGGCGTTGAATTGAATTTAACTAATGTCCAACTTAAATTTTATTTTAATTTTGTTAAAAAGAATTTCTGTAGAGAAGAAGCACGGAAACAGTAGCTGTGATATCTGATCAGTGCGGTTGTGCCAGCTGCTTGGCAGAGTTTTGAAATAATTACATGTAGAATTCAAATTGTATGAGTTTTTGTTTTGTATTTCAAAAGAAATAAAAATACAATATTTTCGTATATGAATAGGCTGTTATGAAAAAATGTCTTAAGTGAAAAATTTTGCTTTCCAGCTATCGTCATCGCTACTTCCCGCTTTACATTTAATTTTTCGTCCGTTAATATAGGAAAATATATACATTTATATACTTTGTATTGTATTTACTACGTTTCTTATAGTTACTAATGCAGTTGGTTGTAAATATGTATATTTTAAAAAATTTACATTATCAGGTTTGTTTTTCTTCCTCATCTTTTCTTGCTTTATAAATACCGCATAAAAAAATCAGAAGAACTAAAGGAACAAACAAAAAACAAACTATATAATTTGTTTACTTTTTTTATTGGTTTTATTTTGTTTTTTTTTTTTTTGTTTTTTTTTGAATGGTAAGTAAAAAATTGTAATATATATATTTTTTTTAATTTTTTATACTTTATGTTTTAACTTCAAATAGTAAACCGGGTCTGAGCGCCGAGTGTTGATTTAAAGTTGTTAAGTGAAAAATATATGTCAAAAACAATTTAATATAAATCAAGAAGATTGCACAAAATTAAAATGTTTGTATTCATTTTGAAATGTGAAGGAGCTTGTGTGGGGTATAAAGCAGAAGCAGGCGTGTGTTTATTAACATATATGTTTATATTATATATATGTGTTTATATATATATCATTTTTAATTTGAAAGTACATGTTTGTATGTAATTCAATCAATTTCTCTTCCAATTTATAATTTTTTTTAAGGTGTTTTAAACAATTACAAGGTTTTTTTACTATACATTTAACGGTAAAAAACGTTTAAACATGCACTCTCCCAAAATAGTCGGAAAATTAAACTAATAACTCGATTCAGTTAACTGCTTCATATAACTCAGTGAAAAAACAATAGATTTGTAATAAAAAAGAGCAGCAATAGCAATAGTAAATATTTAACATTTTAAGCATACAATTATTTCGTTCTTGACCGTAATATTTGTGTTCTTTTTTTCTTCATTTGAATATCATTTTCAATCCGTTAAATTTGTTGCAATAAATTTTAACAAATCATTTGTTGAATTTCTTGCTTAATTTAAGTAGCTTGAACTAATTAGAATATTATAAAAAATTGGCTTTTAAGTCATATGGGGCAAAACCAACAATATGGGCTGGAACAAGGACTAAGAGGAGCAGTACTCTGCGCTATATAAAGTTTCAAATTTTATGTGGTTAGCTTTTGTCTTGTTTTTTATAAATGCACTTTCATGTTTGAGTTTGAGTTTCAGTATGTGTGTGTGTTTTTTTTTTGTATATGTTTTTGTGTGTAGATGTGTAAGGTCAGAGTTTTTCTGTAGAATATTATACAAAAATAGTAGTAGAGTTTTTGAATTGAATTGTGGAAAAGCTCCTAGGAGTGGGTGAGTGAGAAGAGAGAAATATATAGAGAAAAAAGAGACAACCTGTACCATTTTTGACACTAGTTTTCGACTAAGGAGTCCACCCCGAGCACGCCTGCTGGTGCTGCTCAACCCACCCCGTCCACCCGTCCGTCCGACCCGTTTCGTTCCGTTACCCAACTTCCCGTCGTACTCTGCACGGCTGCCGTTGCTGTATTGAAGCAACTGCTTAGTTCTTCGGCCCCCAAACGGAGGTGATGGGCGCGGCCGCAACTGGAGCACCACCCGCAGCAAATACCGGAAAATCTTCCTGCGATTGGGTATTGGGCGCAATTAGATTCTTGCCCTGATTCTTCTTCTCCCACGGTGCATCCTTGATGATAAAACCATTCTCATTGGTGTTGCTACCAGCACTATTACCACCACCACCGGCACCAGAACTGGAGCCAGCGCGATCGGTGAGGAAAGCGCCCACAGTTTGTGGTTGCGGCGATGGCGGCAAATTTTCCAAATAATCACGCTCGTAATCCTCAGCCATGCTCAAGAGCATCTCCTTGGCATTCTCCACATCCTCCTCCTTGCCAATGATGGTCACAGCATTTGCATTGGTTTGACCTTCTTCCGAAGACGGGAACTTAATGTCCACCTGCAAAATAAATCCAGATTACTTATACAATTGTTACTCAAATCAAAATGTGTTGCTTTGTACCTTGTAGTCGTCAATAATCTTGCGAATAGTGCGTCCACGATGACCAATAATGTGCGAGTGGATGCGCGTATCGATCTCGATGACCTCGCGATGCAGCGTTCGCAATTCACCCACAATCTCCATGATGGCATCGCGAGCAGACTCAGCCTTGGCCTGATAGCCGGTAATGGAAATTATGCGCTGATTGGGATCATCGCGCTTGGGCAGCGAGATGTTGACATCATGATCGGCGCGCAGCTTATTAATGACAGCGCCCTGGCGACCAATCAGCTTTGAGTGATATTCCGGATCGACCTCCACCTGGAGGACAAATGAACGCAGCTCGCGATCAGCTCGATCCGCCTCATGCTCCTCAATCATCTTTTCGAGCGCCTCACGGGCCTCAGCGACGCGTGCCGGCGTGCCAGAAACCTTAATTACATCTGACTTAAGGTCGCTGGGCGGCAGCTCGACGTGCACATCGTGCGTGGACATGAACTGACGCACATGGGCGCCACGTGGGCCAATGATGGTGCGATGCAGATCAAAAGGAACATTTAGCTCTTCCTCGATGGGTATCAGATCAATCAGCGCCTGTTTAGCCGCCTCGCATTTCTCGATGCGTCCTGTGATGCGAATAACATCACAATGACGCACTGGCTCCGCGCTGGGCTCACCCTCCGTGCCTTCCTCGCCCTCACCATTAACACCGTTGGTCAGACTTTCAATGGGTTCGGTTGCATCGCGGTCGGGGAACTTAATCTGCACATCGAATTCGGAGGTGACCTGTTGCACCTTGAAACCTCGAGCGCCCATAATAGTGCGATGCTGGCGTTGTGGTATAATCACCTCAATGGTTGTCTGCGCCTCCAGATCAGCGACGGTCTCCTCGATGCGCTGTTTGGCCGCCTCAATGCACTCCTTGGCGCCCTTAATGGTCACTTTGTCGGAGTTGGTGCCGGGACGCGGGAAGGAAATCATCACGCCGCCACACTCCTCTGAGATACGATGCAAAATGGTGCCGCGCTTGGCCACAAAGTGCTTGTGATGCTTTGGGTCGACTATGACCTCGCCCTCGGTGACCTCATCACACTCCTTAATGATCGCCTCTAGCTGCTCTTTGGCCTTATTGACGTTCTCCTCCTTGCCAATAATGATGATGGCCTCCTTGTCGCTATCCTCATTCGAGGGGAAGATAATACGGGCGCCTGTCGCATCGCGTATCTTGCGTATGGAGGCACCATTCTTTCCAATAAGGAATTTGTGATGCTGCTGTTTGGCGCGCACCTCAACGCTAAACGAAGCCTGCTGTCGCTCGTTGGCCAGCTCCAGCAACTGCGCCTTAGCCTTCTCTACATCATCCTTGGGACCGCGAATGGTGACCTGAACGAACAGCAAATATTTCATTATAGATTCTTCGACGTTTATAAATATTAAATATATTCTTAGTGTATTGAAGATTGTATATCTTACCTTGTCGCTCTTGGAATCACTGTTGGGGAACTTGATGGTGACGCCACCACACTCCTCCATGATTGCAGAGATGAGTTTACCGCCGGTGCCAATAATGGAGTTGTAGTATTTGGGCGATATTTGCACCTCTTCGGTAACAATGTCGGAGAGTTCGTTTTGGATCTTTTGAATGCGCTCCTTGGCCTCTAGGACGTTCTCCTTTTTGCCCGTGATGACAATCACCTCGTTCGTATCGCCCTCGGCGGGAAGATCGATTTTTGTTTGGGTCTCGTCACGTATCTTTTTGATGTTGGCGCCGCCCTTGCCGATCACAAACTTATGGAATTGCTTGAAAATTGGCACTTCGATGATGTGCGATGACTCCTGGATTTCCTTGACAAGCTTCAGTAGGTCCTTATGGCACTTGTCAACATCCTCCTTGGGGCCGCGGAGTTTCACAATATCAGTGTTCTCTTGGGGCGTGGGTATCGTGATTGTAACTTGACGGTAACGATCCTTCACCTCGCGTATCTTCTCGCCCTTGGCGCCAATGATGGAGCGATGCAGGCGACGATCGATGATAACATCCTTTGACTTTTCATTTTCCAGTTTGTCGATTTTTTCTTGTAATTCAAGCTGCGCCTGACGCACACCCTCCTTGGGTCCCTCGATGCGTATATTGTTCTGACCCTCGCGTTCCTCAATGTTGATGTTCACCTTCAGCTCCTCCTTGAGGCGATTCACATTGGCTCCCGCCTTACCAATAATATGCTTGTAATACGATGGATTCACCGTCATCACTTCGTATGTGAAATTCTCCTCATAGTTACGAATGATGTCGTTCAAATAAGAGACAGCCCTGTCCACATTTTCGGGATCGCCCTCGAGCTTGATCTTGTTGTCCAAGCAGTTGACATTCACGTTGGGGCAATCCTCCTCGAGCTGCTTCATGTTAGCACCCTTGCGACCTATCACGTACTTGTGTATCCAATGCGGCGCATTGATCTCTACCGACTTGACCGAATTGGCCTTCTGGTAGACAACGGTAAGGGCATTGCCCAGAGCAACTTGGGGACCGCGCAGCGTTATTGTCTCCAGGGTGGAGTCATTGGGCGGCATCTCAACGGAAACACCGGTGAGCTGCAGAATCTCAGCAATGGTGGATCCCTTGGGACCGATGACATAGCGATGCTGTGGCTTGGCCACCTCAACGCTTACCGTAGAGCATTTCTTCTCCATATCCTTGTAAATGGCCTCCACTTTTGCCTTTGCGGCGGCAACCGCATCCTTCTCGCCATAGATAATAATCTCCTCCTTTTGCACCTGTTGCGGCGGCACATTGATCTTGGCGCCCGTATCCTCCTGCAGCTTGTTCAGATTCTCGTTATAGGGGCCCACAATGAACGGATGATAGATCTTCGGCACCGTCGTCCGATCGGAAGACTTCTTAAACTGCTCCGCGGACAACTGACGGATCTCCTGCTCGGCACGCTCAATACCCTCCTTGGTGCCGGCAATGGTGATCACATCGCTCTCATCACCCTGATGCGGTATATTGATGCGTGTCGAGGTCACACGTTCCAGTTCACGAAGGCGCTCACCACGCTTGCCGAGAATGACGCGATAGTGCTCGCGGGGTACGGTCACCTGGCGGCTTGCCTGTGTCGAGAAGGCCATGTGGATCTTGCGACGTGCATCAAGCAACTCGCTCTGCTTGCCCTTGATCAGGAACGTGAGCGATTGATTCTTGCCGCTAAAAATCTCAATCTGGGCACCCGTCTCCTTCGTGATCTGCTGGCAAATGCGTTTCGATTCGCCTTCACCAAATTTCTCCGAATCCGTGGACTTGCGCTCCTCCATGGGCACATGCAGAACCTACAAGCAAGATAACACAATAAATGTCATTTGTAATGGAGAATCATCTCTAGAACTCACCTGAGTTATCTGCGAGCTGGTAACACGAGCAATTGCCGGCGCAGCGGGGCCTAGTGCCGCTCCAGTGGACGAATTCGTCGGCAGGGCTGGGAACAAATCATCGTAGCTAAATGCGGACGTGGCATTGCTGGTACCACTGGTGGTACTGGTGGGCGTGGCAACCGGAGTCGGCGACGACGGCTGCTCGTTAGACGACACCAGTTCCTGTCCATTGTTGAGTGCGCTAGGTTGTTGCTCAATGTTAGTTGCTGTTAAATAATAAATTAAAGTTAGTACGAATTTAACAATGCTTGAAATGAGTCTTACCGTTAGATTCCTCCATCATTGCTGCTTGCATTACTTAAAAAAAGAGAAGAGTCCTTTTTCGTTCCAAGTCGTTACAGTAACACTGCAAAATGAGAAAAGTAATATTAAACAATAAGAAATTAGTTATAAGTATTAAAAAACTGTAGATAGATGTAAAAAAATATGATACCTTTGCATATAATTATTGTCAGAGATAAGAAGTACATTTTTATATCCTCATTGTGGGAATTAATTCTATTCTCATATTTTATATTTAAAACCACCTAAAGCAGATCTGAGATGTGGGATATTTAAGTCACTAATAATATTTTTAGTTACAATTCTTGTGAAATTAATCAATTTAGAGTATTATCAGAGATTCTTAATTATGCTGCTGAACTCGTAAATTCCAAAGTATCTGAAACACATTTACAGTACTGAATGATACAATTTGAAGTTTTGTGGCGCCCAACAGTCAAACTAAACTTATAGTGAAAGTTGAACTGAACGCGAATATTCGTGTTATAATTTGAGTTTTCTTTTATTTTGCTAGATTGAAACAAATGAAACGAAAATAAACGCAAGATAAACCTAAAAACTTGGGCATTAGGCGGCACATGAAAATCCTGTTGGCATTGATAAGCAGCGACCCGCATGTTCCTGACCCTCTTATAACATGATAACATGGTGCGTTTATATTTATAGGAAAGTTTGGTAGGGAGAGACACAGAGAAAGAGGGGAATTTCGGTTTTCTTCGCTGATAGACCAATTCTATTTAAGCGTTAGACCGTAGTTCTTAACTAAAGAAAGCGCTAAATGGCCACGTACTGTTGAAATATTTCGTTTGAGCAAGCTATACATATATATATATATGTATATATGAACATGCATATATTGACTTCTGAGCAACCGGTGATAAGTGGACAGTTTTGTATTTTGTTAGGCCACGCTGGCAAAATTGTTCAAAGCAAATAGTTGATAGCTATCGGACTATTCTGATAAGAACCGTTCAATCGCACCAGATATATAAATACATACATTGAACATAAACATATATGTAATAATACAAATATAGGCAGAAATAACTGTTATTATCAGAAGTAAAAACCCGGTTTGGACCAGTGAAAGGTTAAGAAACGACCACAAGCTCGGAAGAGAGATCGAGAGTATCAGCATTCTTCGTTACAAAGTATTTTATCTGAATACCGTTAAAGACATGCACTTGTTCAAAGCTGGCCCTGGTTTAGTGTTTGTGTGTTTCTTTGTATTTGTGTGTGGCTCGGTGTGTGAGTGCATGTGTATGTTTTTCAGCGCTCAACTAGTTTTTTAGCCTACATTTTCTTCTGCTTTAGCAACAGCAACAGCAGCAGCAAAAGAACAACAATAGACGTTGCCACTATCGCCATTGGTTTCACGCACTCACAAAATGAACGAAAAAGAAGAGTACTTCGGGCAAACCGACTACTAATTGCCCTACGGAATCTAAAACCGGTTTTAAATATATTTTTTTTGTGATTGTAGTAGAAAATCATATAAACCCTTACAGAGTTAAGTAATTCTACCTTATTTAAGTGTTAATTAATTCACATAACTTTATAACTAATCTCGCTTGCCGTACAAACTGAATAATACCATGGATGCTAATAAGGCATGAGGGTATGGTATAAAAATGTGTCAAAAGAAGAAACAATTCAAGTGTGAGCGAGAGAGAAAGAGTCTTGCTTGATGAGCTGCTTTGTTAGGGGGTTACAAGGGAGAGCAGCTATAAAACCGGATGATAGCCGGCAACTACATGAACCGATCGTCAAATCTGGCTGTTTGTGTTGTGTATGTGTGTGTTGTACTCTGCGCTGCGCTGCATGCGCACCTTTCGAGGCAGCACAAAAACAGGCACAGGTAATATAAAAAAAAAATACACACATATTTATACGTCTGCATATGTAAATATTTATACATATGCATGCGCTACAGTGACGACGTTGACGTCGAAACGCAACCCAAAGTTCAGATTGAGCATTTTCCACGCACATATACATATAGAAATTTTTTGGGTAAGGTGCTCAGACCAATATTAATTTTAATAGAGTTATTTAAGCATATTGTGGCTGTTGTTGTCATAACTGTAAAAAACACGCTCCCACATGCTGAGGATGAACGAATATATACACTGAAATTCTATATAGAGAAATAGCGAAAGCAAAAATAAAAGTCTTTACGTAGCCAGTTTTTGCATGAAAGTCGGCTGCATACCTCAAAAGAAGACATTTACGTATTTAGTATTGCCAACTACTTGTTTATCTTACTTTAAAACTGGTTTTTTAAAAGCAGCCAGTGATCTTTTACATTTTTAGATATTTTGAGAGTTACATAAAAAGACTAATTATGTGATTTAAATTGGGTAAACTTTTCTGATAGAGCGCTTGCTTCCAAAAACTAGATTTTGTTTCGGTTGAGAAATCGCTGGTAGCAACAAATCTGGCCGGCCCTAACACACACACAGAGAAATGCTTAGGATGTTAAGTTATTCAAATGTATACGGAATATTGAATCGTAATCAGATCAGATCGTAATCAGTTTATTGGTCAGGTTGTTCAACTTACTGTACTGTAAAATCCAAAAAATCCGGCCTAAATTTGTCCTTTAACAAAATCCAGTTTGATCAACTTGGCGTGTCTCCTGCTGTAATATAGAGATATAAATAAGAATTTATTAATTATTAAGTTTGTATGTTCATTAATCGTTACATGACAATTAAGAATTCAAACATCAAACTAAAGGGGAAACATGTTTTGAATGTTCTGTAAATGCCCCAAATGCACTACTGAACGCACTTTGCCGAGCTTTGGCAACTATGGCGAACCTCTGCCGTGTTTATTAACAGAAAGGTGCATCAATTCAAAAAGAGTACAGTGAGAGAGACAGAAAGTCCGAGAGAGGGAGGGAGTGATAGCATGAGTAGAGTGCAGTGGTGCTGCCTGCCCTATGGCAAAACTAGCTGCGACCTTTATGCATAAATATGCGGGCCACTTATTGGACAATTATTATTGTTCTGTTGTCACTGCAGTGAAGCGCACGGAACAAAAAGCGAAGAATAAAGTATATGTGTGTGTGACTGTGTTTAGGCGGAAACGACGAGCAAAAGCGCTTAGTGCGTAGTTGAGTAAATTGAGTGAAAGGTTTGTAAAGCTTTCAACTTGTTTGATCACTCTAAAAGTGGTATACGATTTTTCTTTGGGCATTTTAAGACGAAATATTGTTTGAAGACGAATGCCAAAATTTCAAAAATTTTATGTCTCATGCTCACACACACACAGAGGAACGCGCGCACAAATACAGTAACATAAACACCGTCGCTTGTCTTTACTGTTGCTGCTCCCGCTGCTGTCAATCGTACACGCATATATATACATATGCATAGTTTTATGGGTGTATGAGTGGAAGACGTCGTAGACTCCGCCACCGCCAATGAAATATGGCTCTGACTTTTGTGTCTTTCTCTGTACGCTGTCTGTGAGTGCGAGTGTGTGTGTGAGTGAGTGCCCGTGTCCGTGCCCTGCATATGTGTAAAGACGACGACGACAGCACACCGACGGTGCGGTTGATAATACTATTGAAAAACACGTTGTTTTTTATTTAATTTTTTTTTGGTTTGAGTCGAATTTTCTCTTAAAGAATTTACGTATTTTGAATATGTAGTGCATATTGCACTGAATTTTTGTTGTTGAATTTCTTTTAAAATGCAAGTAAGAAGTTTCCACGTTGCGGCAGCCGCGGCCTCAATTTTCTCTCAAGTCGCCGTCGCCTTCTTCACTTATGTTTTAAGCACATTTTTGTTTAAGTTTAGTAATTTAAATTTATCATTTGGGCGCGCACAATTTATCTTAGTGTTTAAGCGCTTTTGATAGACATTTTTGATTAATTTTAAGTTTAGGCTTTCTACTTAGAACGGCAATACGCACTCGAAACGGATATCAACTCCAAGTAAAGTGAATGAATGAGCAACTGAGCGAACGTGGCAAAATGCAGCGTGTTGCCACATGGCGTTGTTCAAGTGGCAACGCTGCGGACACTAGAAAATCAGTGCTGCCAGAAAGTTAGCATGTTGTGGGTGTTGTATGAGAGCACTTATCGATAACAGAATCCGTTGCTCAATTTAGCTGAATACCATCCTTAGTGCCATTCACAACAATGACAAAAGAGTGAGTGATTTTCTTCTTTTTTTTTCTGTTTGCACGGAAAATACACTTTGTCTGGCGTTTCCGAATGATAGTATATTTATAGTAACGACAAACACAAGTGACATGCCCAAATTAAAGAGTTTGGTACCCAACTTTTTTGGTAACAACAAAGATAAGCATAACAGCACGAATATGAATACAGAGGAGGAGGGACGACTTGAAACAGACGCATTACCCATTAGCGAGGCAGATAACAATGGCAGGGCGTTATCGCTGCCCTTAAATACATTAACACCATCAGCGGACCTAACCGAATCCGTGTTGCGCGAACTCTCCGATCCCAATTACAATTCCATTGATATTGTCCAATCAGCGCAGATACCAGGCTCCGCCCTGGCCAACAGCAGCAATAACAACACAATGAACACAATGAATGTGCATAGTGCACAGCAACAGGTGGTCATGAATTTCTCGAATGCCAGCAACTTGCATTTTGGCTCCGTTTACAATTTTAATCAGAGCCTGAGTGCCTGCAGTTCACGCAAGGGCAGCACTAGCACCTCAGAAGAGGTTGCAGGAGCCCTTTCACCCATCTCGCTGGAAGGCAAACGTCATGTGCCGCGTAAAACCATTAGCATTGTGGCTATGATGCAGTCGCATGAGGAGCCCGATCATCGACTGCTAGACACGGTTGCCACACATCTCGGCGAAGGCTGGAAGCAAGTGATGCGCGAACTGGGTCACTCCGAAGGTCAGATCGAGCAGGCGATTATCGATCACCAAATGCACGGCAACATCAAAGAGGTTTACCAATATTTACACATGTGGCTATACAGTCAGTTTATAAGTTTTTCATTTTTATTGTAGGTCATATATCAGCTGCTTCTGCAGTGGCTGCGTGGTGCTGATGACGGTGTCGCCACTGTGGGGCGACTCACCACACTGCTGTGGGAGACTCAACATCGTGAGTGCGTGCAGCGCATGAAACTGGTTTGGAAAGCACTTGAGAAACGTAAGACATCCAGTTAGTTAGCACTTAAATTAAGCTGCATTGTACTTCCCCCAATGAAAAAAGTTAAAATTAGTCACTAATTTAGTGTTAGACAGCAGATGCTCACAAATTAGAATTGAAGAAATTAGAGTTAATCAAAATTCATGGCGTTCTAATAAGCGAGCCGCTACTGTTCATTGAACTATTCGAATAAATGCCTTAAAATTTGTCCACAATGCAACATATTTGTTAAAAATGTGAATGTGATATTTAAGTCGAGTAGATGATTACGTAATATGTGCATTCTTTTCGAGTAATTTTTTGCAATAAACAAGACGTAAATCTGTGAGATTTAATATGTAATTTTTCGTACATTTTTCTGGTTGCAATCAGTTAATTTTTGTGATCTTTGCGGCTAACATATCAATTAACATTTGTGCTCCGTTGCCATTATTTGACCGATAGTTGGGCAGCTGTTCCATCCGCTGAAGCCAGGCGCTCAGCCGTGGATAACGTTTCTGCAGAATGGGCGCCAGACCCAATAGGCCGGACACAGATGACACATAACTGAAATCAGCTATAGTCAACGTAGCGCCACTCATATATTCTTGGGTGCCCAGGAACGCCTCAAGGAAATCGTACATGCTGTAAATACCATCAATCTTGCTTTTCGGCACCTCCGCTTGATTGTGATAGAATACCGGTAGTGCAATCTCACGTATGCATCCCTGGAATATGACGCCCGAATCGAAGTGGAGGCGTTGATCGACAACGGCACGCTTATAGTAGTCCTTGGGATACAGTTCATCGGTCTTGCCATATTTACGCACCAGATACGCCATTATCGCATGCGAATCCCAAATACAAATACCATTATCCTCTAGCATTGGCACCGTGTGCTGTGGATTCTTCAAAGTGTATTCTGTGCTCTTGTGCTCACCAGCCAGCAGATTAACCAGCTTGTAATCATACTGAAGACCCAGTGCGTGAAGAGTCAGCTTACAGGCACGCACCGGCGGACTCGGCTCCAAGCCATACAACACTAATTTACCCATTATTTGAATTGCAATTGCAAATCGAAGCGTCCTTCCGCTGCAACTGTTGATAACGCACTAAAATCGCAGCAATGCACATTTATTTTGCTCCAGCGCTTATATAATCGAAATTCGTTTTGGTTTTTTTACATAGCTTGAATCTGTGTCAGACAAGTAATCTAAGGTCAAACAACAATCACTGTTAGTGGGGTTTTTTCTAGAGTTTTTTAACTTCAATGGTCATATCATGTATTATATATAAAATCATTATAATTGTTGTTAAATTTAGTGCATAGTGACCACATGTGTTTATTTGTTAAAAATAGTTAAATGGAAAACCTTTTAATTGATGTCATAGTGAGATAAGATTATATTATCAATTTCAAATATTCACATAACGGTCACAATGTTAACTTTTATCATATTTAATTATTATATAATGATTTTTGGTTGATAAGCACATTATATGTTTTTTTTTTTAGCAATATTAAAATAATCACTATCGTCACATGGTAAACAGCTTTGATTTAAAAAATATAACGGTCACTAAATAAATAAAAATAAGTTGCTTATCGATAAATATTAAGGTATAAAATAATTTAGTTTTGATTTTAAAAGAATGCCGAACCAGCAAAGCTCGTAGTAATTTTTTTATTGTATTTATTATATATTAATTTTATCGCTTGGCCCTAATTCAAAACTTATCGTACCACCATAAACTTGGACATTTTAACTGAAGCCACAAAAAGACGAGAACATTTTTTATTTTCCGTATGGTAAGGAAACTGTTGCAGTGAGCATTGGATATTTAGTAGAATCTATTTCCACATAGGCCACCATTGAAGTGATCGGTGAGATAAGACTAAAGTCTGCGGTGTGCATCTGATTCTCAGCTATATAATTCTGATCCTTAAAAAAAGCCTCCACTAAATCATACGCCTCAACAATGGCCTCCAAACGCTCTTTGGTCACCTCAGTCTGGGCATAGAAGAGATCCATTTGGGTGATGCTTATCAAAGCATTGGAAAATACAACGCCAGACTCAAGGTGCAATCGCTGTTCGACAAGAGCTCACTTTTAGTAATACTTGGAATAAAGGGCATCATCGAGTCCCAAAAGCACGCACAATCATCCCTCAACATCGTACCGTACGCACCGTATGCTGAGGATTCTTCTTCAGATAAGCCGGCGGCGATAGTTGCTTTCTTCTATCGTCATTTTGACGGCACGCACTTGTCGACCTGCGATCGATGTCGTAAAGCGTCAGCTTAATTATGTCGAAGGCCAGCAAAGTATTGTTAACAACATATTTTATTATTTTGTTGGGAACAATTGAATATGCTTATTTACTTATGCTTCCACGGTGTAAGTTTTACTGTTAATAGCGTTGATATATGCCTGAGCACCCTCAGAATTTTCCTTATTATAGGGCAGCTTTTTCAAACGATTAATCCATGCACTCAGTTTCGGATTCTTGTTCAACTAAATGTTGGCATTAGTGCGACAGGTAAATAAGTAATTTACTCAGATTTTAAACTACGGTACAATTGTAAAGTTTTTCGACTTGATCAGAACCTTAAGTTGTGCAGCTCCAATGCCATTGACCTCCTCACAGTAGGACATCCAGTTCTAAATTTGGAAGCAAGCCGCCAATCGACGACACAAAGCTAAAATCGGCTTTGGTCAGTTCGCTGCCAGCCACATAATCATTGTCGCCCAGTTGAATCTCCACAGTATCAAAGGCTTCAGCCACGGTATCGATTCTAGCCTGATCGATTCTCACCAGCTAATACATTCACCATCACCAGCTTGTATGCAGACCCAACGCCTTGAGCGTTAGCAAACAGGCACGGATTGGTGGACTGGCCTCGAGTTCTGCCCATGTCTGAGTGGTGATTGATTTACTGAACGCGACGAAAGCTGAACAGGTCCTTTTATACAACATTCCTTGCCAACTAAACTAAATTGGAAGTGTCAAGAAATTTATTATGCCTCAGTTGGCTGTAAACTAACATAAATAAAGGAAATGCTTTTGGGATATTACAGAAAATTTTGAAACCGAAATAAAGGTTGGAGAATTTACTTAAATTTTACTACAAAAATAATTAGCATTTTATATTATGAGAAATTTTCCTTTAAATTGAGCGAGTTTACGATAGGAAAGAAAATATCTTTCAATAAAGCTGTCCAAATGTTGTTTTAATCATTAATAAATAAATTAATTATAAAGATATTAAATGTTGTTAGACTATACTAAACGCCAGGCCAGCTGCCTATGGAGTATATAAAACGTAATATCCCGTCTGCATATAGTAGTAGTTGATTTCATTTAAATAATATATATTTATATTATTTATATTTATTGTGTGAATCATTTATTAATGCCTTCTAAAAAAAATATTTTCAGGCGTATTTTGCGAATTTAAATTAAATTCTTAAATGACATGCAAATATTGACCAGCCATAGATAGTGTTTGGTAGACAACGACAATCAGAAAGTTACTTATCTGTAGCATTAACTAAAATTCAGACAACAACTTAAACTTGCAGCATTATGACGTCTTTGTTTTGCTACTAGTTAGTAACACTGTTGAGTATATAATCTTATCTAATCATATGCTTAACAATACGTTTTTGCACTTACTAGTTGCTGGCAGGCAGTTGAACATTGTGGTCATCTCTCTAAAGCAACTACAGCCAGCACTAGTCAAAGTATCCCTAGAAATCCTTGACAATGGTGCTTATATTGCATGGATCACAGATGAATCCATCCGAGCGTGCTATCCTTTTGACACTCCACGCTCTGAAGTTAGAGTACGAGTTCCGGCAATTAGATATGCCGGCAGGATATGATCAGCTTCATACGGTGCCCACGCTGGAGGATGGCGACGATGCCATTTGGGAGGCTCATGCCATTATCGCATATCTGGTGCAAAAATATGCCAAGGATCAAGATGATGCACTGTATCCACGGGAGCCCTTCAAGCGAGCCATTGTTGATCAGCGATTATACTTTGAATCTGGCGTTCTGTTCGTTGCATTCAAGGAGCTACAGCATCTGCTCTTCACCGAGAACATAACTGATATGCCCAAAGACCTAATTGACCATCTACACGAAACATACGCAGTGCTGGAGCAATTTCTCGTCGACCAGTCATACCTGGCCGGTCAACAGCTGACCATTGCGGACTTTAGCATTGTGTCGACGTTAAGCAGTTTACACCTGAGCTATGCACCTGTCGACCCTTCTGAATATCCCAATCTGAGCGCATGGTTGGCACGAATCTCCTCGCTGCCCTACTACGAAAAGGCCAATTTCCAGGGAGCCCGACTCCTCGCCGACCATGTGCGCGCCAAGCTGCCCAAGCAGTTCGACAAACTCTGGCATAAGGCCTTCGCGGACATCAAAAGCGGTGCCGTCAAACACTAACGTAATAAAGCTCCATAATGGGTGCACTTTATCTTTATGTTGTTTCTTCTTGACCTATGTATTTCTTCATGTAACCACGATTTGAATAAAGTTCATATATTTGACTGTCTGCCACAAATTTGTAGCACCCACAAAACTTGCATCTGACCAACTCCTAAACTTAGCTTTTTTATATTGCCAATGGGCTCGATAATAAAATACTTATAACAAAAAGCAAACCACCTCAGATTTAATTGAAATGAAAATGTCAATTGAACATAGTTTATTTCTTATTAAAGATTAGTAAGGAAGGTATTTATTATATAAACATTATAAACATTTTACTTGCTTGCTTAGAAAATTGATTAAGTTTTGATTTAATATGAATCGAAATATGATCTAGACAATTTCTAAATTATTTTTACCTTTTCACTTTAACTAATCAAACAATAAAAATAATAATTGAAGAGGAATATTTATAGATTTTAAGAGACTTTAAATGTTGTTAAGCAATACGCCATAATTATGCTTAAAAAACTTTAAAAAGTTTAATGCGCTCATTAAAATTAAAATTTTTCCACCTTTGACAACACAAGATGAATAAGAAGTGGTTGGTGGGGGGTAGTGGGGGGTGGGGGGTTTTGCACGAAATCAAAAGCGCAAAGTTTTGCTGCCGTGGCGTACATGCCAAAGTTCTTAAATCATAATTAATTTATGATGCCTCCAGCTAGCTACCTGATGTTTTTTAATTCGGGAGTTGTGTGCCACAAAACAGCAACTGGGAGCAATGTGCGTCAACGGCTTTGTGTAAAACACTCTCTTAAAATGGCAAATAACCTGCTTAAATGCCTGACTGAGGGATGCTTTCCTCTGCCCTCAAGCACTTTGAAGAAGCTGCCTTCTGCATCCCCTTCTGGCTTTATGTACCCCATTGTAAAGACGACGGCAACGGCTCCAAACTAATTGGTTTAATTTTAACTTTTACTTTGGTTGCCTTCTCGCCCCCGTCTCTGGACCATGCCCACTGTGTGACCAGGTTGACAGCCCAGCTTTATGCCTCGCCTGATTCGCTTGCTTTTACGAGAATTTTTTGCATTCTGTTTTTATTTTTACAGTTTTTACTCTGTGCTGTTTTCTACCTTTTGTGTGTTTTCTGCTCTGCACTTTATCAATTTGTTGCAGCATACTTTTAGCCATTTTTTTAATTTTTTTTCTTTTTGCTTTGTGCTAAAAGTTGAGTTTGATTTTTCTGACAGTCCAGTGAAAAGAAGCTTAAACGTCAGCTTCACTGCACAAATGTAGCAGGAATGGTATTAAACAATTGCTTCAACTTTAATATAGTTAAGCTAAAACGAGTGTCAAGCACGCTTTAGCGCAGTATTTTATTTTATTTATTTAAAAAAAAAGAAATTTAAACGATATATTTAAACGAGATATTTAAATCACAGATTTTCTAGGAATATGGGAAATTTCACATTTATTATGAAACACACATATGTGCTTAATAAAATCTATAAATTGCGTTCACAATCCCCCACATATTCAGATAATTTTCTGAACTTATAACTTGAATTTAATGCTTCGCAGAATTGGAAACTTTTCGCCTGCGCACAGGCCTCGAAAATCATCCAGCGACAGATCATGGAAGGCTACGCCACCCAAGTTCTGAGCCTGAACATAGCTAGCTTTAATGGCCGCCGTTGTCGGATCGTCGTAACCTACCCAGAGACCAGACTCCTCACCATTTTCACCTGCCGCTCGATATGCATAAATGCCGTAACGTTTCGTTGGATCGCCCACCTTGCGAAGATGGTCTGTGCTCGTGTCCTTGCCCCCACCCTGATGATGTTGGAACAGGTCACAGATCTCAGGCCAGCTTAGCAAACCCGGCATGCCGGTGTATTTACCAGCGAGTGCGGGGCCATCTGCAGCTTCAATGGGAGGAAAACCTGTGATGCCAGAGTCTCGGCTCATTTTCCAGGCGCGTCCATAACTAGTGATGCCAATGTTCAGCTGCTGTGCATTGGCCGTGTTATTCAGCCAGTACTCCACCTGATATTGGACATTAAGTGAAGCATCCCGATCGTACATGGCATACAATGGCGCTGGCAGATCCGCCTGCTTCGAATCACGATGTGGCGTGTGGAAGTCATAGGTGCCCAAGTTGACAAAGTCCAAAAAACTCATTACCGAGGGAATATCTATGTAAACTGTATAAAATATTGGTATCAGCTTGAACTCCCGAGCAGGTTGGTTTTAAATAAATGAACATTAAGTCAAATTTCCAATATATATAAATTAAATTGCAACTTAAAAATTCGACCAATTGTTTTCTTGAAAACTATATGTTTTTGTCAAGAAAATGCAAAAGATTGAGACAAAAAAAGACAGACAGAATCTTATAAAATACTTTCAAAAGTAGTAGTAAATAAAATGGTAATTTGATTATACTTTGATTCATTCCACTTAAAGAATATCAAATACAAATTCAAATATTCTACTCACTTGCTGCATCCACATGTGGCAACATGCTAAGGGTCAGCTGTTTGCTATTGCGCTGCAATTCCAAGCGCAACTCCCGCACCAGCGTTGCAAACTGCGCCTTGTGCTCCTCGGCCTTGGGATCAATAGCGGAGCTGCTGAACCAGCCCTTGAACGAATTCCATGCACGCTTCAAAGCGCCTTGGTGCTGCTTGGGCCGGAGCTGGGGAAACTGCCAGGCCAGATCGAGGCCATCGAAGCCATATTTCGCCAGTTCAGCGCTGACGCTGGACTTGAACTTGTTGCGGCTGTCCTCATCCTCGAGCAGGCTCAGATATTTACCAGTGTCTGCCACGCCCTCTGCATTAAGATCCCGATCACCGCCCACTGACAGGAGGACGCGCAGATGGGGAAACTTTTGGCGCAGCGAAGTTATGTGAACATAATGCTGCTGGTTATAGCTAAGCTCCGGATTGAGGCTCTTGATCTTAAAGGTTTCCGCATCGATGCCCGCATAACCGTAAATCAAAAAGTTGCAAAAATTTAAAGCTGGCTCTAGTTGAACGAGTGATAGTTGTGCAGGGCCTGTAATGTAACGAAAATAAAAATATATAAGTCAAAATAGACATGTTATATGTACACAAAAGATAACCCCACTCGACCTCTTTACGTCTAACACACATAGATTGCATAATCGCACTTAACTTCACGGACAAAACTCGAGGCGTCGTAAAAACAGACGAGCTTAGCCACATCTGCTAGGCTCACATGCCAGGAGCAGCACATGCAGAGCAGCGCTCCCAGGAATACACTACCACTGGGCGACATATATGTTTGGAAGTGTATATCTCGGATACGATGTGTTTACTCTGAGACTGGTTTGCAGACTGATGCTGATGTCGATGATGCTGGACGTGCTGATAATGCTGTGCGAAATGAATTCGAAAAACAAAACATGAAATTAATTTCAAAAACATCTGAGCGTAAATTCTCTTCAATTTTGAGTTATCTCTATTGTCAGATACTCTGTTTGTAAAATCTAAAGCTGGACACTGAGAATATTCTACTTCACTCAATTCAAGAATTTCAGTTTAATTTATAAAGCTAAAATCTTTGCGCAAAATTGCAAATTACACATTAATCTTCATTGCTCTATTGTTTGCTTTTGTATAATAATTTTAGTATTATTAATTTTTATTAATTAAAAATTAAATGGATGATTAATGCCATATAAACTGCAAATTCTAAATATTTATGTATATATCTGTGTTATATTAAAACATAAAAATGATTGCCAGTTAACCAGAGAAAAACACAACTCTTTTTAGCCATGAAGGGGCAAAATATAAAAGGGATTATAGTGCGTTGTAAATTGGTAATGGTTCAGCTTGAAGTTGGCTTGTATATATGTTTCTGTGGAGGGAGAGAAAATGCCGTCATTAGTTGCTGTCACTTTGCCAGAGTTTCTGGTTCCTGTTACACCTACTCGCCTCCTAAACACTTCTGTTCCACGCCTAATAGCAATTAGCTGCTGACAATAATGTGGTTGTGCAAAGTTTAAATACATTAAGGCATGAGCTCCCTCAACGTTAACATGGCAAATGATGAGCTATCCCCCAAAATACATCTTTCTCTTGTCCTTGTAACCACCCATTAACAACAACCCCAGCAACCCCATCCATCCTATTGTTTTGCCAGTTTATTAACAGTCTTGCTCACGTGGCGATATTTGTTGGCTTCAATGGGCTGCGTTAAATGTGTAAAGCTGCTTTCGGTTTTCACAAATTTATTGCATAAACTTGTGGCAAGAATAATAATTAAAAATTTAAAATATTTTTGAAATTTCAGTGTTGAAAACAACTTTTGCTAACTTCGTTTGTTAGCAAAGCTCGTAGATTGACAGCCCTCAAGTGCTTAGCCAATCCTTTTAGTAATTACATAAAATACTTATGGACTTGGAAAGTGCTGCACACATGTTCATGAACCCGCCCACTGTTGCCCATACACACACACTCCACAGGTTGACCAGAGCTTTATGGTCGTAAACTAATAGTGCCCCAGCTGCCAAGAAACACTTAGCTGTCTGTGTCCTCCTCCAACCACTGACTGATAAACATAACATAGACATATACATCTGAGTGTATTTGAGCAAAGTTGTGTTCATAAAGGATATATTCAAGCATAAGCTTAAAGTTGATATCAAGAAAAAATTTATTGAAGCATTTCTAAAAAAATGCAAATTATAAAATAACATTTTTTATGAATTTTTTTTCTATAAAACTTGTTTTAGTAAAGGTGCAAGGTAAAGGTGAGCCTTATAAATAAGATTAATTTGAGCAATTTTTTCAAGAAATTTTAGACTCAAGTGAAAAACCTGCAGGGACATTCACACAGTAAACATTAAAATTGTCCAGAAACGGGAAATTCATATAAAGAAAAATAGAGCATTTAGATTTTGCTTATGCACACACTTTTCGCACACACGCACGCACACAACACACACACACACACACAGAAAATGTCATGACATATTTTCACACCAGGTTGAGTAAATAGGCCCAAACCTTCTTATCTGCCGCGCCTTGCCTCGCCCGTCTCACGGTCCACATCCAACCCACCTCATACAAAGTGTTGGCTAATGGGAATGCTATCCTTAAAAATCATGAAACTGCTTAAAGTTGCCTCTGTACACAATTGAAGCCTTATATACATAAAATGTATATTATAAATATATGTTTTTATATACTCAATGAAGCCTATATAAAACGTGTATAACTCTCGATCGTTAACAATTTTTGTATAAAAGCTCACATCAAATATATCATCTAGGAAAACGACTTTATTGAATTAAAATTTAAAAATGATCCTACAGAATTGTTGCGTATTTAGTATTTCTTTATATAAAAAAAATATAATAAAATTGTGTTAGTTTGCTCAACTCTAAGTTACAAGTTCTTTGCCTGATTACACTTTTACATAAAACAGATGTTTAGTTAGTAAGAATTTTGAAATCTCATTCAATATTTCTTACCTCGCTTTTAAACTTAATTGCGTACACAAATCAGACAGTCAAGTTTATCAAACTACTTTTAAAAACTTATAATTTTTGCTATATACAAAATGATAGGTTGAGTCCAACTATCATGACTAAGTATGTGTTAAGTAGCTGTACTTTAGTTCCCTGAAGCGTTAAATACTATTTGCAAGTGCGCACTTACAATCCGCGTTACAGCCAGCTAAGCTAAGCTGTCCGACATTTCGAAAATAGTAGCGAAAACTAGTTTCCAATATAGATTAAAACTATCTTGAAGTGGTTTTCGCTAGCATACACATTGGGCCTGTTTACTATGGCAAGTCTATTATACAAGTATTTACAGACAAATATTTACAGATTGATAGCAATGTCATCACTAAAATGCGCAAAAATTAAAAAGTAAATAAATAACAAATGTAAATAAATAAATTTAGATGCAATTATTTATTCTAGAATCTCATCTGATAAATTTGCAAATTTACTACGTAATTTAAGTATTGTTTGCTTTGTTCTTCGTCCTTTACGATCCATGAACATTGCAGTTAATACAATGACCGTTTATAATGACGTCACCAGGCACCAAAGGGGCAGCTGTGCAAAGAAATATTCAAAATTAATATTGAGTTCAAAATTAATGAAGTCTCTGTACTGACCACTGACAAAAGCCAACAGCCCCAACACAAATGCAATTGACAGCCACTTCATTTTCAAATAACTGCAATGAATAAATTCACAACTATTCTGATCAAAATTCAACGAGATCTTCTGCTTATATAGCTGAATTGACGCATTGATAACAGGTTCCAGGAATAAACATTTAATTGATAACAGGTCAAATAGACGATAGAGCGGGAAATCCACACAATTGAGTATTTTGAGAGCTTCATTTCAGAATGAAATTAATGGTTTTGTTGTTTGTAAATGCTAAATGCATTGTGCACATTTCAAACAAAATAAAATCTCTTGATGTATATAAGTCAAAGGTTCATTAATACATTATTGATTAGCAAAGAAGTGAGAGAGAAAGAGAGAGAGGCAGAGACAGAGAGAGAGAGAGTGACATAGAATATTCCACGTAAGTAATATGAATTATATCATATAATTATCCTTTATTAGTTGTTATTATTTATCATTTAAATGTTGTCTAAAATGATATAACAAATGTTGAAAAACCGAATCTGCCCATAAAATAGAAAATATACTGAATTAATCATGTAGTCAAAGGGCTCAATAAAATATTATAAAATATAAGTCAGAGAGGATGCTGAGCGTTATTTAATTCTGTTTCGTTCATAAAAGCGATTTGTAGGCATATTTCACGATCAGTTGCAACTTGCCAGTTGAAATTTGATCATCAATGGCGACTGCAAGAACTGCAACGTAAGCGCTTAATCGACTATTGCCAAGGGAAGTAGGGGAACAGCTGAGTCTCCCTGCATTACAACTTTCCACAGTTTAGAAATGTGGTATTTGTTACTTTTTATTAAATGATCGAGCCCACAATACTGAATGTATTAAATGTGTACTTATTAATATTTACAGTACATAAAAAATGAGGTTTAGCTGCAACGATTTATTCTTCTGTTCGAAAAAATATCTAAGGCTAAACTTAAGTTAAAAACAATAAAACCAACACAATTATCACAAGTATAATGTACAAATAAATGTACGCCTCTACAAATATACTGATATAAATGCTACGAAATCTTGTTCATATATAACTCAAATTATAATAGGTTCCATGAAAAAGAATGTGAGCAACAACACAACTAGCTGATGATGCATGAAATTTAATAAAATAAAATTTTCACAGGTTTAGTTTAGCTTATTATTGAATTTTGTCAGCTTTTATTAAGTGTCTATTAAATATGTAACAAAACTTCATCCATTTATTACGGAATTTAAGTATGAAGTGTGGTTTGTGTGATGTTTTTCAGCGCTTACGATCCCTTAACGTTGCAGTTAATACAGTGACCGTTTATAATGACGTCACCAGGTACCAAGGGGGCGGCTGTGCGAAGAAATATTCAAAATTAATATTGAGTTCAAAATTATTGAAGTCTCTGTACTGACCACTGACAAAAGCCAACAGCCCCAACACAAATGCAATTGACAGCCACTTCATTTTCGTATAACTGCAATGAATATATCCTCAACTATTCTGATGCAAGTACAAAAAAATCTTGTGCTTATATAGCTGCATTGATAAGAGCGTCCACGAAAAAATATGTGTGTGTGACATCCGGATCAATGGATCAACATAATTTAATATTTTGACAGCTTCGTACCAGAATAAAAAGAATGACGGTAATAAAACCATCAACGATAAGAGTTCACCGAACTGTAGGATAATCGATCCAGACGCATTTGTAATATACACGTAATATATGTTTGTTGAGAGTAGTTATCTCTTATCCATCAAATGTTATCCACAACGATATGGCAAATGTTAGAGAAACCAAATCTGCCTATTATATAGGGAATATACTACATTAGTCATGAAATCAAGAGCAGCGTGCTTATAGATTTATTAATAAATACCCACTTATTTATTTATTTATTTATGTATTAGGGGGTCTTTTGGACTGCGACCTAATTAATCTATTGTGCCCCCTTCTGAGCTTATAGCTCCTCCATCTACCCCAGTTCCTGAACGAATGTCAGGATCTTTGATGGGTCGAGGGCTAATATGTCTTTGACATTTATAACATGCATCCCTAGGATGCTGCATCTTTTACTGGCAAGGGCGATGCATTTTGTTAGGATGTGAGTTGAAGATTCCTGCTCGACTTCACAAAACCGGCATTGACTGCTGCTTTAGATTCCCATTTTGGACAGGTGGCTTTTTAGTCTACAATGTCCTGTCAGTAGACCGACAAGTATTCTTAGCCTATTCTTGCCGAAGGATATTAATTGCTTAAATCGTTTATGATTATAGCCGTCCTGTCAGAGTCCCGGTGCTTCCTCCCAGCTCCGCAGTCTCCTTTGCCTTTCTTCATTTCTGAGTTGCAGCCGTATTGTGTGTTTACCTATGCCACAAAATGCCTCTGCCAGAAGGTCTGTTAAGTAGTTCGTCTACTAACAGACTCCAGAGTAGCAGAGACAATACTCCCCCTGGGGCAGCCTTTAGTGGTTAAAACTGTTACCGTGCTGTCATGCAAGTATCCATCTGCTGGTAGTTGGGTCCAGGCCCCTCCTGGAGAAAGCGGCCACAATCGCTTCGTGCCTTCTATGTCTAGAAAGACGCATATTGCTACTTCTTTCTTGTCAACTGCCACACCTAAGGCACGCCGCAGCTGATAAAGTGCAGTATCAGTTGTTCTGCCTACTCTATATGCATGCTGCGTTGGATGCCGCGGACTTTGCTTCAGCAGAGTGCTTCTGATGTTGTAGTCCACCAGCTTTCCAACGTTTTCAGTAAAATCGATGTTAAGCTGATGGATCTGAAGGACTTTGGGTTGGTGATATCTTTCTTCCCTGCCTTGGGGATGAAGACCACCCTAGCTCTACTCCAAGCGATTGGTATATGTCCGAGCGCAAGGTTACATAGTAGCGTTTTCCTAATGCGAGAGAGGCGCATATTTTGACCCGTTTGAAGAAAAATTGGCAATAAGCCGTCTATTCCGATTTATAGGGTTGAAATGTACCTATTGCCCATTTCAATCTCTCCACGGTGACTGTCGATTTGGCACATGCCCAGTCGTCAGTCGACGGTCTATACCAACTTCCACTGTTGACCGCGTCATTTTGAAGGGGTATACTGCCTGGAAAATGCGACGCAGCCTCTCAAGACTGACGTTCCACCAGGGGGCATCCTTTTCCACTTTCTTCCTCCCCACCGGAGGGGGGGGATAATATATTCAAGCATCAATTATGCTTTTGTCCAATTTCCTTACAGCTCTCTCTAGGTCCAGTGAATTTTGGAATACCATATATTTCGCTGGATAAATTAAGCTCTAGGGACCTCTTGAAACGTTCCCAGTTCGTTTTCCTGGGGTTCCGACTTGGCACACTACTATTCGTATTTAGTTGTAACATAAATAGGATAGTTTTATGGTCCGACATGGATTCCTCTGATGAGACGTGCCAGTCTCTTAGGTTAGGTTTTAGGGACCGACTAATAAGGGTGATGTCTAAGACTTCTTCCCTGATTCTATTTATAAATGTCGGTGTGGATCCGACATTGCCAAGTTCTAAATTATATCTAAATATAAATTCTGTGAGGTTCTCACCTCGTAGATTGTAATCGCTGCTGCCGATTAACACCGGCATCTTCTCCTTTATGCAATAGTCCACCAGTCTCTCCACCTCCAGCAGCGGGCAGTCTACGTCTCCTGCGAAGTATGAGACTCCTGTACCAGGGCTAGCCCAAGGTGCTGTTTGGTGAACGTCCTGGCTAAGATTGCCGAAGCCGCCTTAGCGTGATGGATGTTCACTTGGGCTAGCCCACTGCTGATGACTTCATAGCTCATCTATCCCGATAACTAGGAAGGCTCCTCCACCCGCATTCCTCCTGGGTATCAACTTCCACGTGTCTACCTCTATCCCATTCTGGCTTCTTTGCAAAGCAAGTAGGGATTCAGAGGTTCTGTCCTCAATTTTTGGGCAGTATATCATGATGCAGTGGGGTGACGGTATTTCATCGCCCACTTTGCAATCGAGTGCATCGCCCATCCATGTGTCGAATGTCGACGCAAAGGCTATCAGCCAATTTGCTGAGTTCTCATCGGAGCATTCTACGACCAGAAATCTGGCCCGAGAGTGAATGCCCGCAAATGCGGTCGGTTTATCCCATCGGTACGCAATCAATGATTGCCTCTTCCAGCTTAGAGAGCTCTCCGTGATTGAGCAATACCTTTGGGTATTCCGCCGGTAGCACGGCCACCTTCACCTTCTTTGTCATATCTGCATATGACATTCGTGGTGCGGTGGATTTATTCGAGGTAGGATGTGGGCCCACGTCTGCCGATGTATTTCCCACCCTTGCCGCAGATGGTCCGCAGGCCGCACTTCTGGTCCCTCGGCTCCTTCGCTTCTTTATGACTTTCTCTGGAGTAAGACTTTGTTGGAGGTATCTTAGATACCATTTGACCCTAGAGCCGCAGAGGTTGCGACGGTTCGGGTTATTCAGCCCACCGGGTTGTCCTCTTGGTGGTAGGAAATTTACCCTCTTTTTTGCCCTCTGATTCGCTGCCGATTGTGGTGGTCCGACCACCACATACGCAATGAAGTTGTGGCACGCTGTGCCTGCGGCACTCTCCTATATGGTGCTGGAGTAGCACGTTGTGGAGGATGGTCTACCACATTAGACGACCTCCCCCTCTCGATTGTTCGGTCTTCCAGGTGTCTTGCAACCTGCTCCGCGGAAAGACTCCGCGATATGTTAATATTCTTTGGACTTTTCATATTTGGTCCCACGTACTGCGGCAGAAATCCGCATTACCCGGGTAAGGCTAATTAGAACAGGCGGTCGCCATTTGCCTGAGCTCACCGTAAGATACTGGGCTAAATATTAACCCGGGCCCCCAGTCAGTCTGAATCTCGGCACGGTCAGAGTCACACCTTAGTCCGGCTTGGAGTGAGATATGGGACCCGCCTGGTGGCCTCAGTTCAGCCCCATCCGAACCACAAGTTCTTTTGGCCAAAAAATACCCACTTACATCAGGATCAATAAAATGTTCTATAATATGTATAGGTGCTTTCAGAGAAGCTGTTGCTTCTGTTCCCCTTATAAAAGCGCTTTCTAAGCGTATTACAAGATCAGTTGCAACTTGCAAGTGACTAATAAAGCATAGGCAACATGAAGTGGATTTCGTTAGCGTTTATTGTGGGTCTATTGGCTCTGGCAAGCGGTAAGTGGGAAAATTATATAATCATAACTTAATGCATTGAATATGCGCCTAATTTACAGCCAATCCGCTGCATCAAGGAGATGTGCATATCAGACGCGACTGCAATAACTGCAACGTAAGAGGTTAATCAACTATGCACAAGGAAAGCAGGGGGAACTTCAGCACCCAGCTGCATTACAACTTTCACAGACTTATATGTTTTGAAATGTGGTATTTCTTACCTTTTATTGTATATTCGAGCCACCCGCCCCACAAAAAAATGTATTCGTCTATATTCTGCAGTGTAATAAAAATTAGAAAATAAAGTGGTTTATAAATGTATTAAATGTGTATTTATTATTTACTGCTTTTATTGTGAGTATATTGGCTCTGAGAAGGTGTATCTCAAATCAAGATCAGAGACTCCGTAATAAAAAAATAATATATATATAAACCAAACAATACAAAAATTTTTACTGTACATTAGTTCTAAATAGTATTTAAATATATAATACGAAATAAATTCTCTAAACTCAGAATTAGAGCGAGATAGGCACGTCTACAAAATAAAAAATAAATTAATAAATAAATAAAAATACCCACATCAAGATTTAAAAGACAAGTGATATATAAATGTATATTTAATATAAAAATATTTATTAAAAACATTTGGGAGTTAAGCCAATCAAAAGTGCATAGTTGCAAAAAATGTTCTTAAACAAGTCTTAAACGAATTGATAAATTCATTAAACAGCTAAGATTTTGCAAGATTTCCAAAATTTGTTATTATTTGTGGCAAGTCGTGGAGTAGTCTATTCACGTCAAAATTTTGATTACGAATATCGCAATTATTACAATTGCCGTAAAAAGCTACATCATTTGGCAAAGGAAAAGCTGTTGAGAGAATAAGCAATGTAAATACAAGCCATATTTGAAATTGTCAGCAACATGAAATCCTTCTACTCACCATTAGCCAATGCCAGGATACCCAGCAAATATGCAATTGACAGATACTTCATTGTTCTTCAAATGTTAACAGCTAATTAAAGCCACTGCATCCATTTGTTATGCTTTTATAGGGAGCATGATAATAAAATAAAAATAAAGCAAATAAATTTTAAATACTTCTATATTTGCAGATAATATATTTTTCATTTATACTCGAAATCAACAAAATTAATGTATTTAATTATGTCTAATTGCGCAAAATAAAGCTTGTTGCAAAATATAAAAAACCAAATAACGCAGAGCCTGCAGTCAAGCCCTGAGTTACAGCTGCCGATTTTTTGTTGTCCCCTGGAATTATCACTGAATCGTCGTCTTCAGGTCGATTACAGTCAATGCATTGGCCATTGATGATAACTTTGCCGGGCGTAGCTGTCAAATGGAAACACGTATATTATATTAATTGTATGGGATTCTAGAAATCTTAATTACCGCAAACCACAGCCAGAAGGCAGCCCAAAAGCAGCAGTATTAATGCAATTCTTTTCATATTCACAGTTCAGTGCTCCAAACGATCTGAGCTTGTGACGACCATATTATGCACTTTTATATAGAGCATGATACAGATAATGACTGACACGAGAATCAATCTGCGTCATTTCGTATATATGTTCAAATGAGATTATAAACTCTTCGGAATTGCCCGCTTTGTGGGCAACGTTCTCATCTAATAAGATGTTGCAATAAATGACACTTTTTTTGCGATACATTGCTGATGCATTTTTCTGCTGGTTTTCGTTGAAACACTCAAAAAAATTAATTTATTAGAAATGTAAAACATTATCAAATATTTATTTAAGGTACAAATTCAAAAGCCATAAACAATGATGTCAAGATGTTTCATATACAATTTGCTATATATACATACATTATATACACATATTGTTTTGATTAAATTTTTATAGCAATCAACTGCAAACTGGATTGCACTGCAATGTAAACAAAGGAGACAAAAGCAATAATAATTCATTTGATTTAGCGATAAGAATTTACGTTGTAGAATTTATTAAACATTTCTGGCTATTTTTTTTGATTGGTGTGCTTAAAATATATGCTTGACATTTACTATATTGTAGTCTGTATATATTTGGTTATTAATTATATTGCTGATGAAGACGGTGACAACTTTAAAGATTAGGTTGTTCTAGGCACGAACATTACACACTCTGCAGTCGCCATTGATGATAACATTGCCAGGATTGAGGGGTGTAGCTGCAGTAAAAAAGAAATTACACTTGTGAATATAGAGGAATGTTGCAATTAGGGTCAGCTCCCCCTTCACTTACCGCTAGCCAGAGCGAAAAGGCCGAGCAAGAAAGCGAGCGACAGGAATTTCATTTTGATGGCTTTGTAGTTTTTGTTTCTGTTGAAGTCCCCAGACGAACTGCAATTGCACTGATGCCTTATCTCTTTATTGGCAACGCTTTTATAGTTGGCCGCGTTATCAACACGCTAAGATTCGAGCTTGGAATTGCCCAGTTTCAATCGCGCGCATAAAGTCTGATTGAAAAATTCCCAATTGCGTTGCGGAAAATTATGAAGTCGTCTAAGCAGATTCTCTTATCGTTCTACTGAGAATCTGAAATTCTGAGAGAAATAGTCTATTGCTCTCGAGCACGCTCAAACTTGTTTTTATTACATTATTTATTTGTTAAACCGATGGAGGGTAGTATAATTTTAGTAAACCACCTAACAAAACTAATATATATTTTTGATCAGCGTAACTATCTGTTCATCTCATCTCTCAGTTCTAAAGTTATCTTGAAAAACTTCAAACTATGTCGAAGTCCTTGATTAAAAATTCTTTTATTTACTAGTCACGAATTGTATAAGGCTCCTAAACAATCATGAATATCAGACTACCAATACATATGGTTTTCATAGGGTATGTATGCGTCGGCATGCCTAAGAAGAGTACTCGTTCCTGTTATTTTTGCGATCAAAGTTGTCTAAAGCGTGATGTCACACTGAGCTATATGTACATATCTATATATCCATATCTTATAGTACGTACTTTCCCGAGTGATCATAAAAAAAAATTTTTTTGTTGTTGTTTTAATTATCAGTTAGCGGTAACATAATATTCGCAAGATATATGTAGATTTTTTTTTAAAGTTGATTCATTTTCTTAGTAATAGCAATAAAAGTAGATGGTTTTTGAGCCGCATCTAATTAAAAATACATAGAATAATAATATGATAAGCTTTCAATGTGTAGAATATTACTTATTTCCATATCTTACTTATTTTCTGTATTTCAATTAGCATAGCAAAACAAATAAAAATCCTACGTCGAGCCATGTTGTAAATGCAAAGTAATAACTAAATAACAGGGTATCTTGTTGGTTTATTATTAAATGTCATTTACAATATATGTTTATCAATAAAATTAAAATATAATAAAATTTCAAATGAATTTACTATACATATAAAAAGGAATAAACAAAATATATACAAGCATACACAAATATAAAGACGTTCAAAGATCAATTTGATAATGCAATTTGATTTCGCAAATCAGCACAAGGTCCGCGAGTTGCAACTATTGATGGGCTGTTGAATATGCTACTTATTTCTTAATTTAGCTAGACAGAGAATCGTCAATATTTTGAGTATGCTAAATATAACTTCTGAAAAAATGAAAAACTTTCAGTTATAAATTTAAATACATTTTTAAGTTGATTATTAGTGGTTTTTTATTGTAATTTAGATAATAGGTTTAAGATTTTGAACGCAGTGTAAACATAAATATTGTGCAAACAAATTGAAGTGAGCAAAGAAAATGTTTGCCTATTTGCCGCCATGGACATTGCAGTATTTGCAGTCACCGTTGATGACCACGTTTCCAGGATCGGGCGACAGTGGAACGGCTGTTAAATAATAAATACAATGAGAGTTTATTTTAAAATTGTGCTGAGCATAGTAACTTATTAGATATGGCTACTTACCACTAGCCAGAGCCAAGAGACCGAGCACAAATACGGTGACAACTGTGAAGAATTTCATATTGTTAGCTGCTGCTGTTGACTGTTCTACAAATGCTTGCGTTGAACTGATGCTGTTACCTGATCAGCATCGATCTTATATGGGCCTTAGCTTAATGCAGCTGGGAAATACACAAAGCAGCGTCGCCATAAAGCGGGAATTATCATCAAAATAACGAGAGATAATTCTTAGCTTATTGAAACACACTTATCTGTGGTTATTGCAGTGTGGCATGCACTTGATAAGCACCCTACGGGAAATTCCCAATTGAAGACTGCACAATGTCGGCTTATCAAATAGACTTTACGACCTGGCTAAACCCATCACCGAAAAAGAATTCACTTTGTTATTTCTCTCTCATCATAATTTTATTATATATAATATTAATATATTTGGTAAAATATTATATTATATATAAAATATTAATTTCTATTGAAGTTGATGCATTGTATTATTAATGCATTCTTTGAAGAGCTAATATTTATTACATATTTAGTTGGCAAGCACTCTTTTCATTTTAAATGTATTTAAATAACTTTAATAGCTTCTTTAGTTATCCGTTTTTTATGTTATGTTTAAGTCACTATTTCTCTATTTTTTCTTCACTCTCGTTTATATTGTCAGAATAATTACTTTCAGAGAGTGTTGTTATTATTTTTTAGGTTATTTCTAAAAATACCATAAAATTTAAGTATCATGGGGCAATTAACACCTGTGTTCAGAGTATCTAATATTCTCTCCTCAAATATAATCTTTGTTCATGAAGAGCATATACATTTTAAATCGTATAAATCGTTTTCAGAGAAGCATTGACTTATTAATACATATTAAATATATATATATATATATACATACATATATATATATATATATATGTACATTTATGTGTCTTTCCAATAAATACTGCGCATTCTGAGTGCATTATTTTCACGAATGCTACAATCTGTCGAGTCGTGTTATAAGTTCATCTTTGTTTACATGCTGCCAAGCTATTGATAATCTGGGCATTTCCATATATATATTTTAAATAAAAACATACAATACTGGCCAGAAATCTAGAACTGTTGAGCTTAAAAAAATTAATTTCTGTTATAATAAGCTGTACAAGTTGCCAAAAAATCGAATATAAACCATTTGTTGGGATATATTTGATGAACAGAAGAGACAAATTTTAATTTTGACGCTATTTTTGCAGCCACACATATATATATATATATGTATAGATATATAGTTTATATGCTTTGCACACATCTGTGTACAATATACGCCTTTATCTGTTGATAGCTATAGCTCAATCTTAGTTCGAATCGTTCACGACACCAGGGGCCTCTCGGTTCCAGTATAAAAGAATCATCCCACTGAGCAAAGCGTCAAGTTAAATTTATTCAAATGAGGTGCATAACGCTGTTTTTGATGTTGGCCGTGCTGGCCATTAGCGTAAAGGGTTTGTTATTTGTCCTAAATAATATGTAACCCATTCACTGACATCACTGCGCCGCTATCCTTTAATTTAGCTGGCAAGGTTACCATCAAGGGCGCCTGTGTGGACTGCAACAGACCCGATGAAATGCCAACGACAACAACAAAAGGGCCGGCATCGGCACATGGGGGACAAGGACGTGTACGCCCGTCGACGCCCAAGCCGAAGAATACCAAAACTAATGATGACAGCGATGAGGATGGCTGGGGTAACTTTAATCTTTATCAGGATGGGCAAGGAGGACAGCACATATCGGGAGGACGGCGTCACAGACGACAATGGGGCAACAGTCAGGTGATAATCACAGATCCAGGCAATGGTGGCAGTGGTTGGGCTGGTCGTGTTACCACACTCGATTCACGTGGACGTCCCGGCATATTGCTGCACAACGATGATTGCGTTGGCTGCAACGTTGTCGGCTAAGGAGCGATTCAGTTTCTATTCAAATGTTGGTTAATAAACAAGATTCAGTGCTCCCTATATGCAATATCATTTGATGATCTTAATTTAGGGGCAAACCGGTTTCGCAAATACTCAGAAATAAGCTCAACTCGCGGAAATTCCATATATCAACTGGCAATCGGGTTTACTATTGCTCAGCAACAATGCACGATCAGCGTATATAAAGAAAAGCAGACACCGCATCGTTTCCAGTTGAATTGAAATTTAGCAATGAGATTGTTTGTCTGCGCTTTGTTTGCCATGCTAGTGACCCTGGTAGCCGGTAAGAATGTCAGACCCCTCCATTCAAGATTTAATTTCTAATGACTTCTCTATCCGTCTATCTGCATAACTTAGCTGGCACCGTCGTTATCAATGGAGTCTGCCAGGATTGCTCTCCGCCGGATGCTGAGACGGTTATCGCCGGTGATAAGGTGGTCAAGGGTCCAGGACATGGCACCGTCTACATCAGGAATAAGAGCTCAAAACCAACTAATGCAAATCCAGTAGATTCTGACTCTAGGAGTCGTCCACAACGACGCACTGTTATAATTAACGGGGGGGAGTATGGAGCTGCTTCTGATCCATATGTTGTGCCCGAAGGCTACAGTGGACGTGTGCCTGGAGGCTCCTATGTGCATAATGCCGATTGCAATGGCTGCGACATTCGCGGCTAAATTAGCTGATCTTTTCTATTGGACTGATTTTAAAATAAATAAATTGGTGTGCTTATAACATGTCCCTCAAAGTTATTGTTCACTTTTCTAGTCTGAATTTTTAGAAATAGCTTTTTAGTTGATGATAATAGCAATTGTAATCTCACAAAAAGTAAAAAAAAAAGTCTTTAGAGTATTTCGAATTGTGTTTTGCTGTTGCACTTGCTGTTCGTACCTCAAGCGGCATCTATCGGCTGGTAGGAGTACTGCCAAGATTGAATGTGCTGTAATTTATGTCTGATTTTGAATCTTGCAGTTCCTATTTGAGTGCAGTTGGCAACTTCCACAAGTGCGAATTACCTACCAGATCTTGCAAAAGGTATTTTAATTGCGTCATAATGTTTGTAATGCATTTAAGGGAAATATATATAAATACTGGATGAACTTTTAAAATTTTGTCATGTAGGCTGCTCAAATGTCGGAATCGGCAGGAACGCATACATTATATATGTACAGCTGAAATGGGTGTGATCGATTAGATGTTGACTTTTTGTATGAAAAACTGTTCAGTTTAAAATTTGGTCAAAAAGCAGCCATAGGAAAAAAGAATCGGAAGCTCAGTTCTCTTAACCAAACGCATCATAATTGCAAATTATTATTACCTTCGTAAGAAATGTTGTGAATTACTATACTATATATAAAAGTAATAAACTTTATTATAATACAGCGCCAATTTTTATATTTATAGTTTATATATTTGATTCAGCTCAGGACGGTATTAGGGTATATTATCATCGGCATAAGAAAGATAGACATTTTATCATGCTTTTGTATTGTATTCATTTTAAATATATATTTATTAAAGCCATATTTTTAAT
The DNA here is from genome assembly GCA_035042365.1 of Drosophila dives. Classification (NCBI taxonomy): domain Eukaryota; kingdom Metazoa; phylum Arthropoda; class Insecta; order Diptera; family Drosophilidae; genus Drosophila; species Drosophila dives. The sequence continues at coordinate 3,359,014 of JAWNLJ010000133.1, read as the reverse complement.
TACAAAATTAAATATGTACATACTCAGTGTGTAGGATATATATCAGTCAAGATCAACAATTAAGAAAAAATTATAAAACAAACAGCTAACAATGAGAATTCCGAATCACACACATAAATAAAGAGCTGCGTTGTTTATGGCAATCCCCATTCAACATTAACAGTTGCGCATTCAAAGCTGGAATTTATCGACGGGGACTCACAGTGTATTCCGGGGTAAGCCCCAAAGCCCAGTTCCAGTTGCACTCGATTTTCCCCAGCGTCATGAGTCGCCGGCCTTTGGCATTGCCTGCGATACCGGTATATTTATAAACATCATCGTATATAGTTGCATTACGATCTTACTGACTGATGCTGAGCGCTATATAAAAGCTCAGCCAATGGCAAAAACTGATCAGTCTCTTTGGCATCAGCATCATGAAGTGGTTCTCGTTGTGTGTTTTGCTGCTGGCATTGCTGGGAGTACTTGAAGCGGCACCTGCCGGTAAGTAGACGCACTAAAAAAGACTCAAAAGTAAAGAACACGATTTTGTAACTATATGATTATGTCCCTAAATATGTTTATGTTGTGCAGGTCAAATACGTGTACGTACCTCTTCGACGACAAGGGTTCATGTGCGAAATGGGAATATTAAATGGAATGGCGATTGCCACAATTGCGATATTCGCACCTCCAAAAATACCGCTCAAGTGACTAGTACAAGATCGAAACAATATACGCGTAAATTCTAGTAAATTATTTGTGCTTGACGAGTTTTACATTTATAGTATTAATATTTATTGATATGCAAACATTGAACTAAAAGCTGTTGCATTAACTGCCCCAAGAAAATATATATTATTTTTAGATTTATTTGAAATAATTTTGTTACTGGAAAATTGTCATAAATCTGTTCGGGCACTTTTGCGAAATGCTGCATGCCTAAAATATTTGACGGAGCTTGCGTAAAATTTGCCACAATTTTTAACTTGATTGGTGGCACTGAATGTTGCTGGTGTTGAAACCCTTTTTGCTATGCACTTTCGCTATTACACGTGTTTTTATGTCTACAAATTTGTATTGTATCCTTGTCGCCGTTGTATTACGCCATAAAATCAGCTATTTCTATGAGCAGGCTGTTTTTCTGGTTTTTTTGTTTTTGTTTCGTTTTTGGATTTTTTTTACCGATTACAACCTTTACGTTCTTTCATTTTATTGCCAGAGAACGAAAGCATCCCGCTGTGCGCCCGTCAATGACTCCCCAGGCACCTTTATATTGACTCGTAAAATTGCGACATTTAGAGCAACCCTCTGTAAGCGGCTAAACACCCCCAACCGCCCTCCCGCACTTCCGATCGTTTGTTTTTCGTGTTGCCTGCTTTTCGGCGCCGTGACTACTTTCTTAGCGTTGTTTTTCCTCCATTACTTTTAAATTTGATTTTTATATGCCTTACAGTTGTAGCCGGCAACGATTTTTATGGTCGAGTATCTTTGCTCAGCCCTCACTCAATTGCTTTTTCTTCACACTCATTTTTTTGTGGACCCCTAATATGCGACGGGTTTACTACGTCAAAGTAATTAAATTCGAACAAATGTCATTTTTATTTCTTAATTCAATGCATAACAATTAAAAAAAAAGCACTTTATCATTGAAAAAATCGTTCAAAATTGTATTAAAAATGTCGGATATATTTTTAGTCATGTTAAAATATTTTTGATGTTTGTTCTTTTCATAATTAAAGCAGATATTTTCGATATGTTACAAACTCAACTGCGATATATATGAATATATTTCTTTCTAAGCAATTTTTTTGTAGGGTATTTAATAATATGATGAAATAAATATTTCAAAGCTGTCTTTTCTTTTGAGTTTGCAGCTAACCGACATTGAAATAAGCTTTGAGTAGTATAAGCAATTGCATTGCTCAATCGGACACACCCACACACAAATACACACAATCACACACACACACACATCGTTCAGTGTTTCAATCGGCGTTAACTTTCTGCCTGATTTTTACTTGACATCTTTCCGTTATCCACTTTGACCTACGGCTTTTATCCCGTTTGCGTCCGAAACTTTATTAATTTGAAATATGTGAGTTGCGAGTCGAGGTGAAATGATTTATTGGTCTTCTGAAGTGGCACTCGAGCGCTCAATTTAATGTTAAGCGTAAACCGCGTTCATAATTAATTTCATTTTTGCAGACATTCCGAATTCCCAATGTTGCACTGCCACCACTGCCAAACAGGCCCCAGCCTCACACTCAATTTATTTCTTTCTTCTGTTCTCAGCAGCTTCGCTTTTATTTGAGCCATTTGCATCTTCTTATGCAGACACTTGGGTACATTTTATTCGCTTGGCTTGATGGCAGTTTTTTTTAAACGCCATTATTATTTCGTTTTACATTAAATGAATTTCAACCCATTTCACATTTCTCAGAGGTGTGCGTAAATTAATGAAATTGCATATTAAAGCTGCTGATATTTATATATATATTGTAGTTTTGTAACAAAGGCTTGTGAGCATATAAATTATTTGAAAATATTAATCAATTCAAATGTTTATGTAGATAGAATTAATCTTAAAACAATTCTAATTTAAACTGTTTTAAAAATTCGTTTCAATAATTTGCAAATTGCATTTTTTTTTTTTTGGTATTTGCATAATGCATTTTTGTACATATTTTATGTTACATACTTTTTGGAGTAATTTTCCATTCAGTTAATTTCATTGTCCAATTTATGATAAATGGAGATTTGTGATTTTGATTTCACATTATTTATGTACATATGCGCTTATTTTTTATTATAATAAATTTGTCTTTTATAAATTAAAATCCGACAGCTTTAATTAATTCAGCATGCATTTAAAGAGTGCAACAAATAACAAATAAAATTCGAGTGCAGATAATATTATTAAAATAATCGTATTTCATTTTAATAATAAAACAGAAATACTCAATAAATCAAACTTAATGAACAACTAATGCAATTAAAATGTGAAAGCCAATTAAAGATGTGGCTTTTTACTGTATGCTGTAAATAACATAATTAGTCGACTTTTAACTTCTAATTAAATACAATAAAATGTGTTGTTAAAAGGATTTTATCAAAAAAAACACAACTTTATTTGCTGTGCTACCCATATCCAATTTTTATATTTTTTTGTGGTATGACACTTGGTTGAAGAGGGTGCGTGGCACGTACTGCATTGACATTTCCAAACCTGCCACCGCACTCATTGAATATGCGCTGGGCACTCAAAACGAAATTCACCGTGGGTCCTGATTTGATTTACGTAATTACCTCAACGATTTCCACACCTCAAATGGTACAGTGCTGTTGGTCAGCTGCAGGTGTCTGTCGGTGTCAGAGTTGTGGCTTAGCGAGTTGATTAAATGAAGTAATTGATCGAATTGCGTTTGAGACTTAAAGGTGTAAATGGCTGGCTTTGAATGCCGCCGCCTGACATTGTTGATAAACATGTCATTGTCATTAGACGGCTTCACTTCCCTCAAATGGAATGTACCAGGGAAGGGAGAAGAAGAAGACGTATGACGTCCTCACCATGCTCGTCCTCAACTGGATAGTGCACATCAATCAAATAAGCAAGAAATGCACACGTTTCATTTATAAATATTTGCGGCGAGGGTCGCTCGACTGCACAAAAGGCAGCAGGCGCGAGGGCAGCAGTGCTACAAAGCCAAATAGCAGAAATAAAGGAAAAAAAATGATTTAAAAATTGAAAGGATTATGGGGCAAGCGCAGCAACGAAGCGCGTTAATTCTGATGCCGCCGCGGGGCACAGAGCGGCCAAACAACAGCAAAAAATAAGGATCGCCCGAAGGAACGGTGAGGGGTGGAGCTTCAGATATGCCTGGGCATAAACACGCACATATATATATATATACATATATATATATATATATGAATGTGTGTGTTGGTGTCGCTGTCAGTCAAACAAAACTGTGCAAAAATCAACGAGGCAACGCGAAACTGAAACCCAAAGCAGAAAGTTGATGACACACATCGACTGTGCAGGGAGATGAACGCAGGATACAGTGTGTGTGTGTGTGTGTGTGTGCGTGTGTATTTGTGTGTGTGTGGGGGGGGGGTCGGGCTTCATGATCAACAATATAATTTGAGCAGGAATGAAAAGTAAACGCCGCCAAACAGGGCGGGCCTTAGCACCTGCACAGTTTCTGTCGGCGTTGTCTGTTTGGAGATTTGATTTTTTGGTGTACATAACAGAAAAAAGTTCAGCTTTTGTATAAATCAAATCAAATATGTAAACAAACTACACCTTTACACTCACATACCAACTTAAATTGCAATATGCTAAAACAGTGGTTTCATTTTAACCAAAATAGATCAACTTTGTTAACTATTGACTTAAATAATCCTCGGAAAACTAGGGATTGATTGACATTTAGCTACTCGATATATGCTTTGCTCTTTATTGAAACATAAATTCATCTTTCTGTTACTGTTAATTAATTATGTGCTATGTGTTCTGTTCTGTTGATATAAAAAATCGCAAGAAATCTGTAAGAAAATTGCACTTTAATTTCTCCGTTCTTAAATAGTTATCTATCTGGGAATAATTATAATCCCTTAAGCAAACTTTAATGTCTTGAATGATTAAGTGGGGCATTGTTAGAGCAGCCTCCAGGTATTCCTCATAATGAGTGGAATCAAATCCAGTTAATACTTAAATTTTTTTAAGCGCCCACTTGCAGCAAAGCAAAGTATTCTTAACTCAAGTTATACGTTATTGAAGAGGTCTTTATTTACATAATAAGAGAAGAATTTAAAATTGATGTTAGCCTTAAAAATCTAGCTAATTGAGTATAGAAACTGGCAGCTTAATCAGAAATTCTGTGCACAACTTTCAGCTAGTATCATTGCAGCATAGCCACACAACTTTTGCACGTTACAATGTGCAACTTTAGGGTAACTGTAGCACATAAAACAAAGGCATACAACATAAACAGACACTGGCAAAAAAGAAAAACCAAAGATTTCAGCTCAAGTGACGTTAACTAGTTGTTTGCTTGTGCTGTTTTGTGGTCTTTCAAGTTGCAAAGTTATTTGCCAACAATCAGAATCAGCGCAGACCAACAACTTGCCACAAGCTGCCAGTTTTCAGTATCTTGCATTAAGTGGCTCGTCTGCAACTGTTCCTGCTTCTCTTGATGCTGTGGCAAGTTGATGCTGCTGCTCGTTGCACGTTGCTGCGTAGGTTAAACTCACTTAGGCAACCGGGGCTGCTGAATAAGCGTTGCTCCATCCGCGCCCGCCTGTCTGGTGCAGCATGATGTGGCAAGTTCTGTTCCTGTTGCTGCTGCCTTGGGACTCGCATCAGTTTGTGCTGCGTAATTGTTGATTTTATGCGTGAAGCGAAGCCATTAAGCCTTTTGCAACATGCGGCTACCGTTGTCAGCGTGAAATGCGTCAAATTACAGCAGGCTGAGTGCAGCGACGTGCACCAAGCCACGGGCAGCAATTAAGTCAAGCCAGTAACGAGTAACCAGTAACCAGTATACCAATATACCAATGCCATTACCAATGTCCACCATTCAGCATTAACTGAGGCATCCTTCTACAGCCATCTCCAATTAATGTCAATATCTACTGATGCTTTTGCTGCTGCTTCTGCCATTGCAATTGAAATTGCTTAGAACACAGGTTTCAAATTCATGTTCTAACACAGATAAGGCACCAAATGAAGTTCTTACGAGCAGATCATATAATAATTTAGGCCGAACATATAAACCGATTTGAAAATAGACAAGTTGCTTCCTCTCAAGCCATTAAAATTGACACAAAACGAAAAGTTACTTTGCATCTTATTTTACACTAAGTGTTAATATATGGATAGCTTTAAATATTTACATATTTATGAATTTCAATTTTTAAATTCACTTTTTCTCTAAAACCTCTTAAAAGAGAACAAAAGAATCATTGTATTTGGTTTATTTTTGTTAAAGACTTATGTTTAATATATATAATGAAACGAAGCAAAAGCTAAAAAATATAGAGCTCTGAATAAACTTCAAAATCAAAGTTAATATTAAAATATAATTAATTCAAAAATTATAGATATTGTCAATATATTCATTATAAATTAATTTATATTGACTTCACATTCATAATATATGTTTCTCAGTTTGTAAAAAAATCCAATGTTTATATAGATAATCGTTGACTTTTATTTTGTAATTAAATTATATTAAATTTATAGCTTTTAATAAACATCAAACATTTTTTATTTGCAACGATTAGAGATATATGATCGATTAGCGCATTATATTAGTTCTTAAATAGAGAATAAATGGGAGTCAAGTGATGAAATGAAAATGGAAATAATTACAAACTGGCCAATAAGACAAGTGGACTCATTACATAATGAAGGACACTTCAGATGTCGAAAACACAAGCTGAAACAACAACAAGAGCGAGAAGCGCGGCTAACATCATAATAAAATTAACATTAAAGTGGCAAGGCAAAGGGGATCACAAAAATGAAATCAATGTATTAACTACTTGCCAGACAGCAGCATAACTCACACCCGCGCCCACACCCACGCCCATAAACGATACACACACACAAATGCATATTTAGTCATAACAAGCTCACGCCACATTCTCATCCAGCAGCTGGGCAGTTAAAACACAACGAAATAAAATCAAATCAAATAAAAGCATAAATACAACCACAGGAAATGAAAATGACGATGACTCCGTTGCCTTGCCATAAACTTCATTGCCAGCCCTTCGCCCCTTACACGTACACGCGCAGTGCCTACAGAAAAGCATTCCCCCAGGGGTGGTGTGTGTGTGGTGTGCTAGGTTGGTTTTTGGGGTGGACTTGAGTTGAGTTAAACATATACGGCACAAGCATTTTCGCTTAATAAAATGTTAAGTGGGAGAGAATAAAAGGGCGAGCAGACAAAAGGCGAGAGCGACACTGTGAAGTTGAATTGAATTCGCCTGCCAAAGGACTCGCACGGATAAAGAGCGAGGGAGAGAGACAAAACGACAAACTGTTAGACAGACGAACAAAAAAACAGACAAACAGACAAAGTGACTGTCAGCCAAGCAGTGGGCCAGGCAGAATCGTAAAATTATATTTACAACGCAAACGAAGCTGTCGACAAGGCCCCAGCAGCAACGAGAACGAAGCATAACTGAACACAATGATAAGCAAGAGGCAGATGAGAAACATACAAACAGAATTCACCCACGCCATTCTTTGCACTCTCGCATTTTGTCTCTCTCTCTTACTCAGCCGAAGTGGGCGCCTTGTACTTTGTTCAGCGCCAGGCGATAGAGATGAGACCGAGGCATCCAGCAATTTCCCGCACTCAAAAAATAACAATGGCGCGTTGAAAATATCCGCTTCCGTTTCGCAAGCAAAAAAGACAAAACGACTGAATGTGCGAGCGAGTCAGCTGCGCCTAGAGCAAGAGCGAGCGAGCAAGCGACCACATGCCAACGCAGCTGTGACTTTAACTGTTGTCTCCTTGCTGTGCTTATAGTCTGCTTTTTTGTTTTTTTTTTCCTAGGGGTGTAAAACGAGTAGAAAGAAAAAAAAAACGAATTTAATTCAATTTGAACACAATGAAATCATATTTTTGCAACAAAATGTACAAAATTCTGCTGTGGCCGCGGCTGGAAGCTGACAACTTGAAAATGCTTTTCGTTTGCCCATGCGTATACAAAAGCAGATAAACATAGATATATAGACGTATATAGGTATATTTATGTATATGAGTGGATATGTATTCGTATGCGTATACGTAATTTGTGTGTAAATGTATGTAACTATGGCTGCTGGCAATTTCATTTCTATTAGCATTAGATGGACAGCCAAATCGTTGGACAGGTATGAGACTGAGTGTGTGTGCTGAGTTAACACAGGGGATGATGTTTTAGGGAGTTTGGATAGTCATGTCAGACTAAAATATGTTGGCATAAATATTTATACGCTTGCAGCGTCGACACAAACACAAACACAAACATGCAGTCGGCAAGCCAAGTCGCAAATATGCAAAGCTCTTGCTTTCTGTGTGTAGCTTGGCTATGGTTTATGTACAAGTGTGTGTGTGTAAGTGTGGCTGCGTCAAATGCTTGAAAATCACATTATGCCCGGCGGCACAGCTTTGCCACCAAGTTGCCAGCTAAAGATTTACAGACACACACAAACACAAGCACACTCCACGTTAAGCGGCTGACTGACTGACTGTCTGGCTATTTGTCGTCGAATTTGCAAATGGAAACTTGGACTTGTCATGGCTCGTTCTTATACCCAGTGCAATTTACAAAAGCTTGAGGAGTATATAATTATGTACAAAGCACGTACTGAGTTTATTACAAATATTACATTAATCAGTACTCAGTCAATTATTTATTATTATTTAAACGAAAACAGCCTACAAATAATATTTCAATTCTTTAATCATTCTTTTCAATAACTATACTAATTAACTTATTCTCAGTTTGTAATGTAATTAAAGCCGCATGTAGAGGGTATTCCGTATTCTCTCAACAATTTTCTTAACTGGAAAACTCTTACTTATTGCTATTGCTGCTTTTCGCCTTTTGCTAGTTCTTCTAAGCGTGTGTGCGTGTCTGAGTGTGTTGTGGGAAGGGGTGTCCTGGTTTATTACTCATGCTGTGTGCTCCCTTACACCAATTCAAGGACCTTGTGGCTGACGCTGCGCTCTGTTTAAATGGCGCATAAAATATTAATAGCTTCATTAGCATTCACACAAACTTCAAAAAATTTAATGCACATAATTACATAATATGCCAAGCAGATCGAAAAACGATGTCCAGCAAAACAGTTTTAAGCAACAAAGCCGTTTGCAATGAATTTTATAAAGTTTACCACACTGAACACACAGGAGGCTTTTTGGCCAAAATTCAGTTGCCTTTTGAGGGGCACTGAGCCATAAAGTGAGTGCCAAAATGGACGGCAAACGGTTTGCCTATGGACTTGATATATTGCTAGCAAAAACTGTTGGCTGGTTTTGCCGTGTAACCGAGACAGCAATTGCATTAGTAGGAGGGACAGAGAGGGTAAGAGGTCAAGAGCGGTAAGGCAGTAAGCAATAAAATGAGAAATATTTTAACTTTAGAAAAAAGCGCACAAGCATATCAATTTCCAAAGCACACCAAAATACACAACTTAATTTGATATGTGTGTGTGTGTTCGTAGTCAAATCCAACTAGAATCAGAATTTCAACAATAAAATTGGAAGACCGTGCTCGAATGCCAATAGAAAAACAGCTAGTAAAGCCACTCATCAAGCACCATGGAACAGATTTCCAATATATCGGACAAATATTCAAAAGACCATTAAAAAGCAGAAACTGTTTAGCATAATAGTTGCCTAAATTTTGCAAGTATTACATTATTTTTTATTTTTACTCTTCGCAGTGTCAAGTAACACAAAAATCTATGATTTCTTTTTTTGAGGCAGACAAATTGTTTGCTGTGTCCTATGGTGCACCAAAAAGCAAAGCATAAAGAGTATGTTTGAGGGTGGTAGGGGGAACTGTTCAGTAAATTAGGTTGATGCACAAACAAGTTTTTCGAGTACAAAATGGGACATAAAGGCAAAAAAGGATCGAATTCGGAACCAAGGAGACTGCCAACGCTTATTTGCCTTTTTGCCTCAACGACAGCAAAGGCAACATTCAAATGCAAATTTAAAATGAGTAATAACAACTAAAAAAATAGGGATAAACATTGATGTCTGATTCGTGCCCAATGCGAGCTGTAGTTATCGGATGTGTCATCCGATATGTAAAACGCTGCAGTACGCGTCCATAGTAATGCAAACAATACAATAACAAGTGTCAAAGTTACACAAAGGTCAAACGGAACATTATGGCTTTATTTTGCGCCTAATAAATCTCATTATGTCATTATGTGCTCGAGCAGAGCAACAACAATAAACAACACACACACACAAACACAGAAGCAAAAGAAATAAAGTCGATAACGCAGCGACGTCGAAGTTAGCGTCATCGTTGAAACAGCAACAGCCAAACGACATGCCAATCAGTAATCAATCCGCACGCACATTGAGAACGAGGACGTTAATTGTTACTCTATCCACATGTTCCCAACATCATCCTAAAAAACAATTTGCAATGGCAGAAACGAGATGTTTGCTTCGATAACGACTTCAACATACTCTGCTTTTAGTGGTCACATATAATCATCCCTCAAACATAAGCTCAGGCGCTGCCAAATGGTATCTTTAATCACAGCTGATGTTGTAGTTTAACTTGCACATGCTAACTAATATTGAGTTATTTATATATGTGATATTTGTCTTATTGGATGGGTGTTAACATGTCTACGCATTTTGCATGCACCAACTTGATATTGGCAGGAAGAAACTCTAAAAAGAAGCAGCCGCAATGCTGCCAAGTGAGACCACACGACGTCACAGTAAACAAAATGAAAAGAGATAAACATAGAGCAGCACTGCGCAACATGGCGTCAGCAGTCGCAACACTGACGGTGAGCGCGAGCGAGAACGAGCGCGCACAGAGAGCGAGCGCACAGCAAAAACGCCGCCATTAAAGATATTTCTCTCGGAGAGCGCGAGGTATATGTGCATGGGAATGCGATAGTGTGCGGACTGCGAGTGCAAATGCCGCAGGGCTGTCGCGTCAATGGAAACTAAATCACATTAACAGTATTATATACTTGTACATTAAATGTTAAACTACCTTTTTATATTTAACGCTGCCTAAAAATAAAATAAATATTTAAAATTATAATGTTTGCAGTCTCCAGTAATTAATTGTGATGTTGTTTACTTGATTAGATTGTCTGGCAACCCTAGACTCCGCGCCGCTATGTTGCTGGTGAGAGCCGCTCAATTTATGCGCTTTTTGTACGCGTTGCTCCTTCGTGGCGGACAGTACGGAAGAAGCACTGTCGACGCAAACTAGGCGAAAAGTTCTATAAAAAATAAAAAAAAAAGAAGAAAAACATCCAACATTTTTAGCATTAATTGTGTGCTAATCCAAAAAATTTCCATGAGCAACTAGGCAAAGGTATTAAATCATATTTGATGCTGCACGATAATTTATGCTAATAATAAAGATCTCATGTTCTGTGCGAGTTTCAACGTGTGTGTGTATGTTCGTGCGCATTAAATTATTCAAGCAACACAACAGCAAAAAAGTGATGAAAAAAAATATTGTCTTGCTCTTTTCCTCCAACACTCGTAGCGCCGCGTCTCTATAATTGTGTGTGTGTTTGTATGAAGTGCTTTTTAGCAATTAACCAGCAGCAGTGTAGAAATGCTAAAAACGCATTAAAAATTATAATTCGTTGGCTGTGTGTCATTCACAAGAAACAGCAACAATACACAAGTGTTATTTGCCGCCGCTACTCAAAACAAATTACCCACTTGGGCTTGACTGTTATGCGTGCGTGTGTGTGTGTAGTATTTACATACATTAATTCATATGTGCATGTGTGAAAAGAGCAGTGTAATCATCATTATCATCAGCAGTCGTCATACAAGCAACAACAACAACAAAAACAAAATCCACACACCAGTACGGCACACCAATACTGTTGTGAAAGAAAAAAGTAGTAAGCACTCGGCGCAATAGTAGTAAAACGGCCAAAAAGGCAGTGGCAATATGTTGCCACCAACAACACCAACAACTACCACAGCAGCCATATAATACCGGAATAAAATTTCTATACAGCAGCGCGGTCATCGTCGTCTACTCTTGCTTGAGCAGTGCTTATGTATGTGTGCGTCTCACTCACGCGCGCTCTCTCTCACGGTCTCTCGTCGTACGAATGCAATAAGCGACAGTTTTTTTTGTGTTTTTCGGTTTTTCGGTTATAGCAAAAATATTGAGCAGCAGCAGAAGCGTCGTAACGTCGATGGCAAAGTTTTTAAATGCGACACACACTTTTACATGCATGCTTATGTTTGTATGTTTATGTGTGTGAGTTTCTTTATGTTTCGCACAAACATTGCGGTAAAAAAAAACGCCGACAAACGTTCGTCTCTGGTCGCTTAGTCGCTCTCACTAATTGTGACATCTGCGCGCGTGCGTCGGTTGGGTCGATCGGACGGACAGTCATTCGGTCGGTTGGTCGCCTCGTCGGTCATTTTGTTGTACAACTAACAACTCCCCCGTGCATTTTGTACTTCAAGCTCTGTTCATTGCATGTGTGGCTGTTTGTGTGTGGATATGTGTGTGTGTGTATATGTGCTCCAATCACACATACACATGCTACTTCACCGCGAAGCGTTCTCTCTCTCTATCGCTCTCACACAAAGTGTCGCTTTTGTATTTTTGTAGGAAAAGTGAAAAAGAAAACAGCTAACCTCATGCAGTGAACAAAACCAAGAAAAATTGCTAGCAGCCTATTTGTAAAAAAAAATAATAACACTCTGGCATCTTAAAAATGGCAAATCATTCTTGAGATTACAACAACAGCAACATCAGAGGAAAATAAAGGAAAGCTCTGCCAACAACACATCAGCGAAAATTTGTGGACTTACATTTCCTGTCTTTTTGTGGATTATTTTCAACCTACAATCGCTGCTCAAATTTACGGGCCGTTTGCTCTCACTCGCTCTCTCTCCGTCGCTGAGCGAGCAGTCGAGCAAGTCGACAGGGAACGAAATCCTCGTTCGCACCTTTCTCCTCCTCCCCCCACTCACTCACTCGACTCATCCACTCTCACTAACTCATCACGGCTCTCTCTCCCCCTCAACAACCAACAACAATAACTACAGCAAAAACAAAAACGGGGACTGCATGCTGTCGCCTATGAAGCAGGAACGAACATATCAACAGCAGAAATTGCGATTATTTTGGAATTATAAAAAGGCAAGTAAGCAAAAACCTAACCAAACATTCTTCTTACGTATGTTGCAATGTTTGAGTGTATGAATGTGTAAGTATGTGTCTGTGTGTGTATATTTGTTTAATGTGGCATGCTATAAATCCTAAAAGACGAGCGAGCGAGCGAGCGAAAGATAGTTTGTCAAGTAAAGAGAACGGGTAAGAGAGAGAGTAAATTGATTTCCAGTTTGATTAATTGCCGTTTGCTGCTGCTGCCGCTGCGAGGCACATGTTTTTTTCTTTACGTTTCGTTTCGGATTTTTCATTTTTTATTGTGTTTGGTTTTTGCCTCAAGTTAATGCCAATTAAGGTGTTTAAATTTAAGCCGATTTGTAATTAAATGGGGTTTTTGTTTATAAGCACCAGCAATCCTCAACCACACTCCCTCTCCCTACTCTTCCTTCCAATAACTGACTGGCGGCTGCGCAGCAATTTGGAAACAAATGTACGAACATGCTAAAACATGTCAAACATTGCCACTTTCTCTGATTTATAGCTGACGATTCATTTGACATTTTACGTGTATAAAAGATGAGAAGTTTTCAAAGGAAATTTATAATAATATACATATTCTTATTCTTCTTTTTTTTCGTTGTGTGTGTGCAATCCGCCGGAAAGGTGACAGGCAAATGACGGCTCATTGAGCTCTTATTATTATTACGAATTTAAATTGCACGCTCAATGAGAGAAATTCCCAAAAAGGGGCGTCGTCGCCAGCAAACAATGAGGGGAAGAGACGAAACAAAAAATACTTGCATAAATACAAATGAAAAAGGAATCACGCTGCCTAATGAAGCCTGCGGCTCGCAGCCCAGCAGCGGCCATATTGAGTACGAATAAGCAGAAGACCGACCGACCAACCGACGAACGACCTAACGACGAACGATAAACAAAGAGTGAGTGTTCTGTAGTCAGTTATTTAGAAGGGGGAGGGAGAGGGGACAGGCCAAAGCACACAAACTTAACTCCTCTCTGCTCCCCTTTTGGGCGTTTGTCTTTCTCTCTATCCCACTCTCTCTCTCTCTCTGTCTCTGTCACACACACACACATATACAGCAATAGATTTCACCCGCACACGCTGCGCTGTGTGTGTTTTTTGCTGTTTGTGTTTGATAACTTTTTGCCTGGGCTTGTTTTGCATTTAGTTCAAATTATGAAATTTGAATTAGGCATGTGTGTGACTGTGGGTCTCTGCTTGTGTTTATTATAAAGTTATTTATTTTCTTAATTATAGTTTATAAAATGGTGACTTAAATATAAATTTAATAAATTCTGAAAATTAATTAGAATTGTTTAAATGCGTGGAAATTGTTTATTTTGTGTCTATTGAAATGTATCTGACGAATGTGACCCTAATTTATTTTGCTGTGTGCCATACAATTAAGCAAAAAAATTACTTTAAATGCTTAAAACACATAATAAAAAAGAAATCGAAAGCAACAACAACAAGAGTCTATTAGGCGCGCTCTCGGTCATAACATTAAAAATTGCCTTACACAAATGGGCAACAGCCAATAACGGAGCCCAATGCCAAAAAGAGTAACAGCCATAATGGTCAGTCAGCGTGGCTAGCCGTGGTATCGAGTGTTTGTGGAGACAGGGGGGGGGGGGGTTGGTACAGGGTGCTGCTAGCGGCGCACACAGTTGTGACGCCAACTTAGATACGGTCATTAGGACTAGCAGCGCCGCCAGCAACAGGCCAAAGCTGCTGCTACTGACTCTGCCCCCGTCTCTGCATATGGGGCACATGCATGTATATTAAACACTAACACAAGCACACAATTATAATTTGTCACACTGTCGGCTTCGACGCTGGTATTTGCCATCAGCAGTAGCACAGTCAAAACTTGTACAAGGTACAGACACACATATTTATATATTTATAGAAACTTACACACAATAACTAACTTTTAGTTTTTGCACTGGGATCGTTTTCTGCCTGCTGATTTTTCTCTGTTTTTCTTCTTTTTTTTCATTATTATTTGTTTCTGCAAAGTGTAATTGGCTTTTGTGTGTCTGTTGTTGTTGCTGCTGTTGGCATTTGCCACCGTTCTTCGCGCTGCTTTGACGATAACAATTTAAGCACTAAAATGTGTCAATTGGCTGACAAAATATTCGAAGCTTATTCCCATATGTATATATATATATATATATATATTTATAATATCATAATATATATATATATATAATATATTTTATCTATGTGTAAATATAACTATACTTCGTGACTACATGCTGGCTAATAATTTATTTGTCAAACAGATGAGTTCTTTTTGTGTTGAAGAATGTTGCTTAGCTTAAGCTAAGAACTAAATAATTACTCTTAACAAAATCCTACGATTATAAACTTAATCAAGTTTTTTTCTTTATTAAATAGCGGGGGTAAAAGTCATAAGTGAAGTCGCTAATGTTTAAATTATGTCTATATATTTAAGGGTTTTCCCAATAAATTTTTTTTTAAAATGATAAACAAATTTTAATACAAAATGTCGGTTTAACATAACAATAAACTGCTAGTAACATGAAATTTATAGCAAGTACCACTCGTATTGCTTAGGCATGTATTTATGTATGTATAATTATATATGTATGTATTTCACATAATAAGACAGTCGCAGACACAGAAGCGTCATTTAGTTGGCCATTTGTCAGGGCCCCGCCTTGTCGACACGATTAAAGCAAATTGATTTGTTCAATTCTCATGAATGGCTGACAGTGACAAATGTTTGTTCTCTTCGCTCTTTCCAAACGCCCATGCATATTAAAACCAACCTCCCATTTCAATTGTGTGCTGTAATCTACAAAAAATAAGTGAGATCGTTAAAAAAACAGTAAGAACTATTGTTATTACGCAAGCCGAAAATTACATACACTTGCAGTTAATTTGTTGCCATTTAACTCTCACTTAAAAAACAGACCGATTCTGCCTAGGAAATATTTATAATATAGTCGATGCATTTTTGGTCAAATGTTAATTTGGATTGTTTGGAACCTTGTTAAAGAGAAAGTTATTCACAAAAACTAATCTTTCATTATTTTTCTTTACATACTTGTTAAAATAAGGAAACTCATCACTAGGTTGCAAAATGTACCTTAAAATTAAAATGCTACGTTATGTTAGATACTATTTATATTTATATTCTAATTACTCCGAAGCAATGTCAATTACAAATTCTTAAGCTTGATGACAACTCGACACAAATTTGTTCACTCAAAAAAATCAGCAATAGGCAAGAACAATTAATAAAAGATTAAACATTTTTTTTGCGAATTTAAACAGCAAGCGATTGGGACAACAATATTTCATAATAAACAAATGTCAAATTCCGCCAAAGCAAGCTATAGGTTCAAGGGGGTTGTGGGTGGTTTTACATGTGCGGCACGTTGAAAACAAATAAACAAGTCGCAATCAACAAGAGCGTCATTAAAAAAGCAAATTTCTGAACACGCTAAATACATGTAGACAAAAAAAAAAAATTAAAAAAAAGAATAAAAAAAAAACAAGGTACGGAAGCGTTCAGCGTTCAGCGTTCACTAGATAATGTGGGCCAAGCAACAACAAATAGTTACAACAACAACAACCACCAAAACAACAATGCCACAACAACAACAATAACAGAAAACTAAATTCCCAGTGAGCCACGCTGCGGAGGCAAATTGATTGTTATGTTTTGTTATTTTTGATTTTGTTATTGTTGTTTTCGCCTTGTTTGTATTTTGTTGCATATACGAAAATTGACTTTGAGCTGGTAGCGAGTATCTTTGAGATACATATAAAAGCCACAGCCAAAGACAAGCACCGTCTCTCGAGATGTTAATTGACTGCTTTGATTATTAATTTATGTTGCTCATATATAGATGCAGAGTCAAAATGATACACAAGCAAACAACAAAAATGAAAGCTTAAAAAATTAAGACCGCACCCTGTAAAATTTGAAACAAGTTGGATTTAATGTTAATTTTGTCACACAGATAACTCAATTTAGCAGGCAGCCAGCCAGCACTTGATATCCACTAATTTATTATTGCAGGCATAAAACGTGCTAAAAGTAAACTCAATAAATTATAATATGTAAATATCACAATTAAAAAAAAAATACCAACGACGATAAGCGTAATTAATATTTATTTTGATAAGCAATCAGCGCAGAGAACAGCAAAAAATATATAATGGTCAAATAAATAATCAATGAGTGTAATTACTAAAATAGCCAGATCTACTGAAATGCAAATATTTTACAATTATAAAATATAAGTTGATTGCCATAAATTTTGCATTGGCTTTGCACATAATTGAATAACATTCAATTTGTCAGCCAAAACACATTTGACACTTTCCCACGAAAAATCAAAAAACACTTTTAATTCGTACGGATAATTTTATAATTTAATGATATTATAAGAGTAGAGCATGATCTAATATTTAATAGCCAAACGTTAAACATTTAAATATGAATGCCAAAAATATTGTGTGAACGATTTAAATAACTTTCAGCTTTTTATTGGCATTCTTCAGCGAACATTTCATTGCTAATTGACAAAGCCTTTCAAATGGCGATCATTGACACATAGACCTATTCGTAGGCGAATAATCGCTTTTCTGGATAAATGCCAAAATGTGTGTATTCACACATACACACAATTATGTGTGAGTGTGTCTAGTTGTATTTGTATCTGTATCTAAATTGTGCTCGTTACAAACGCCGTCATTTGAGGCCAGAAATAGCAGCACGCAAACGCCATGCGCTAAATTTAATTTAGAATAGTAATCAAAAAAAAATACATCAAATAAGAATGCTCTATTTGAGTGAGCTCGACTAACAGATACCGAGTAGATAAATATTTGCGTCTGTGTACTTTAAAAAATATAAAAATATGATGTGACGATTATCATAGCAAACTTCCATTACTCTAGTTACAAGATTTGTCTATAAAATGCTGTTAAATTGATTTGATTCGCAAACAAAATGTTGAAAGTTTTCTTTATATTAATTTAACACTAGTATTTTAATAAAAAATCACATCGGCATTAAAAGTTATCTCCATAAATATAAAGATAGATGGATATATATCTAAATATATACATGTAGTAAATTAGAATAATAGCACATAATTCAATGTCTTTAATCTTTTCAAGAACAATCTTAATAACAAACTTCTTTGTATATATTCACATTTATATATACATATATATACAATTCGATATTACATAAACATAAACATCGTCCCGCTTATATAATTGCATTAATAACAATAGATTTTGCTGAATAGTCTCTGGTTTTTACATAGCTATTGTTTTTCTTTGTTATTCTGCGGCGCCATCAGCGAATAAAAATATTTATGATTGGACTCTTCTATATTAGGCGTTTTGCCAAAAAACCGAATGATTGATTTTTCAATGTGATGTTTTTTTTAATATTTTTTTATCTGGCCGTTGCTGTTGTAAGCCGTAATGTGCGCAAACATAAAATGAACTAAACTCATATAAATGTATCCATTCGACGACGTTGGCTTTTCGTGTATCTCATAAAATTCACACTGTTTATTTAGCCAGCGGCTTTTGTGGATGGGGCTCCTTTTGCTCTTTTGTCGATGTTTATTTATTCCGTGTGGTTGTTGTTCTTTTTTTTGTTGTTGTCGCGTCATCAACTGACAAACGGCGCTGTCTGTTTTTCTGCTGCCTACTTCTACTTTTGCTTCTTCCTCTTCTGCTTTTGTGCGCCTGGGCGTGACGCAGTGTGTATTTAGTTGGGAATTTGTGGGCTTGAGAGAGTGAAGCTCAGCATAGTTCATCAAGCGAACCGTGTTTTTTAAATCAAGCAGCAGCAAACATCTGTTCTTCCCTTCTTCCATTCTCTCTCTCCATGTCTTTCTGTTTTGGTTTCTCTCTTTGCTGCTTTGACTGGCGGCAGGTTTTTTTTTTGCTTTGTCTCCTCTGACTTGGCGGCTTCGTTAAATACTCTACTCAAGCTAAGCACTTTTTTCATCATGCATACAACAAAAACACTTGAAAAACACTGCTGGCGCTGCTGCTTATGCTGCTGCTGTTCTCGCATATTTATTTTGATACATTTTATGATTCTTTATTGGGCGGCTTAGCTACCCCGCCATGCAAATGAACTCGCCAGTTGTGTTTATTTTATGAGTCGGCTGCTTGATACAAAGTCAGAAAGTAAATTTAAAAAAAGCAAAAAAAATAGGTGGAAGGTGGAAAACTTATAACTGAAAGTCTCCCAGCTTGAGTTAAAATGCCTGGTAGCAGATAGCTCAATGGTTCATCGCTATTAAAAAAGCTGACTGCTATGGCAATGTATTTTGAAAATTGAATGATAATTTTAATGGGAAATGTTAAATATTCCATTTTAGGCAAGTGGGGAAAATAGTTATTAAAAAGTGTGTGTCACATACAGTCTTAGAAGTTAATATACCCCTTGAACATCCCCTGTATATGCTACCCTCCTGGCCACACAGCTTCTGCTTAATCATTCTGGCCATAAAAAGATTATGCCATATTACTTTATATTGCCGCATTTGTGTGTTTTCTTATGATTTGTATGTATTCTTTTTTTTCTGTTTAATGAATTTGGATATTTATTTTTTGTTTTTGTTCAATGCTTTGACTTCTTAACATTTACGCAACAATAACCTGTACGATGAATTCTGCGGAGAAGGGAGTGATGGGAGAGGCTCTGTAAATTGTTTAATTTGAGTGCATCTGGCATTGTGCAATTTTTCTAATTTGCCAATTGCTGGAAATTATTTGCTTGGCTGTCATTATAATCATTAGCTTATATTGTTATTATGTTGAGTCTTATTGTTATTAATATAATTATTACATTGGGCATTTCCGTGATATTTGTATTCGAGTCGGTTATATGCGAAAGACCTCAGTCATTGGGTATTTTTCTCAATTTTTGTATTATTTATTTATTTATTTTTTTTTGTTTGTTAACAAATTGCTTAATATGCCCATTCAAGTATATTCTGTGATTTCTCACAGAGCAGTGGCTGGGTGCATTACCATAATTGCCGTAATTTATGAGACATAGTTGGACAACAACGAGCAAACAATTTTGAACTGTGGGGGCAACTGAAATTAGTTTTGCATTTATAGTGTCGGTCCGTGCTCTCTTTGAGTTGCTGAGCTAAGCAGCTGTTCTAAAAGGGATTGTTGATGATGTTTGCGTTCACACTTGGAAGCCGGACAACTGATCGACGTAAGTTGTCTGTTGTGGTCATTACTCGATCGGATATTATATAAATAAAATAGATAATTTATGCGTTGAGTAGAGTCAAAGCCATAAGAGAGCTCTGAAACTAAGATTGCCAGAGATGTAGCATGTAATTTATGCCGAACTGTATTTGGAGTCGGCTAACTTATGAA
Source organism: Drosophila dives (assembly GCA_035042365.1). Classification (NCBI taxonomy): domain Eukaryota; kingdom Metazoa; phylum Arthropoda; class Insecta; order Diptera; family Drosophilidae; genus Drosophila; species Drosophila dives. Next base: position 3,338,742 of record JAWNLJ010000133.1, on the reverse strand, counting down.
ACTGCTCTCGCGCAGTCAGTGGAGAAGTGGCTTGAAATTCCAAAGCCAAGTGTGGAGTCCGCTTGGCAACTCCATTGACATCGCATGCTTGCGATTGCTTATGGCGGCAGTTTGATTTTATTTCGTATAAGTCTCACTCTTTCTCTCTCTCTCGCTCTCTCTCGATCTCTCTCTCTCTTTGTCTATGTGTGCTAAAAAACGCGATAAGTTAAACAACTTGCGAGATTAATGAGCCTAATATAAATCATGGCAAAGTTGTTAAAAAACAAAATTCAAAATGACTCACACCGTTCGTTGCATATTTTAAAACAGCAACAACAAATATTTACACGCCTCAATGCCGATTTGTGGAGAAAGAGATGCACAGCGGGTGACGGGGGCCTGGGGCATTTCTGTAAAAGTCAATTTCACACTTGATTGCGGGTATAAATCAATAAAGCGTTGGCGTTGACGGCGCTGCTGCTGCTGCGCTGCCTGCAGTCGTTGTCTAATTAAGCACATCTAAGAGCAGCAACATCGGCGTCGGCTACTGAAAAAAAGCTCAAACACACACACACACACAGACATAATACACAGTGATTTAATACATATATAGCGGCATGTGTAATAAATCGCGTGCCGTTTTAACACTTTGACGTGCACAATTGATATTTGCGAAACGGCATTTTTGTTGTTGTTGCTGTCCGTGTTTGCTGCTTGCTTGTTGCGCTTTGTGCAGTCGCCGTCGACGTCACCGTTCGTCTGTTTCAATTGGCGCGCCAAGCAAATTAGCGAAGCTTTTAAGAGAGAGAACCAAAAACAACATTTGAGACTACAAATCTCACCGCTTGGCTGCGCAAACTAGCAACAGAAAGATAATGAAAAAGCACACACACACAATGTCAAAAAGGCTGTGAAAACAGACACCTAGTCGTGCTCCTTTGTTGTCCCCCTTTTCACCACACTTATTTTTGTGACTGTTGGTATTTTTTTCTTGCTTTGTTATTGACTGCAGTTTATGTTTGTCATTTGCAGCGTGCAGCAATTTTTCTTGTTTTTACTTGCCATCTTAAAGTCAAGTATTTATTGAATTCACCCAGCGCACTGCAGCTAAAGCATAAAAATAAATTTTACACAAAAAATTACGAGCCACAGAAATAAGTTGTGTAAATATTTTGTGATTACATTTTGCGCTTACTTTTTTATGAGTTTGCGACGAGTGCTCAGTGCAAAAAATATACAGACAAGATTTACCCAGTGCGAACTATTATAAACTTAAATGTTTAAAATGTGTTTGTGTGTGTTGATTAACTGACAGATTAGCGAATGAGAAAATATACACTCTTCTGCTAGATCAATGCGAACACACACACACACACACTTTTAGAGAAAACAGTTGTCTCTCAGTTGTTCAAAGTTCGAAGCTTGCTGAACGAATACTCAATTAAAGCGTTTTACAAAATTAACATAAGCCATAAACATAAAGATGATACTTGAACAAAAGCGGCATCCGCTTGGGTCAATGGCATTGATCTTCATTTGTCTTTAACAATCGCCATAAGTTTCCGCCTAATAGGCAAATTGCTAAACAAATTGATTGCATTTGTAATTATATAGCGTTTAGTTTAAACAGTTTAATATTTGAGCTTCATTAGTTAAGCACTTTGTATCAAAAGCAACTACTTAAGCCATTTAACAAACAGGCACGTTAAATTGTTTTTTAACTGAAATTATTGCTGTAATAAATGTGCGCAGAGAAAAAATACGTTAAGAGGAAAAATAAAACCAATAAAGTTGTCGCGCTAATAAATTTAGTCAAGCGGAAAAATTACAGCTCAAAACGGGAATCAATGCGTGGTCGTCGATGGTGTGTAATGAGGCTAAGTTGATGGTTACTTGGTGGCCTGAGGGGAGCACATGAATGCTTAACTGGTTGACTTGCCTCTAAATGGAGATTAACTTAATAAAAATAATGACAACTGAGCTGATTGCGAGTCGCGGTGTTAATTTCTCACACACACACACTCACTATCACCTCCAATTCCCAATCTCCACAAAAACGAAGAAAAAAATTTAGTTTTGTTTTTGCAGCTGAGAAATTTACTTCCAACTTGTTTCACAGCGGGCACGCAGCGAACTAAGTCGGTCCGCACATGAATTATTATTAACCAGTTGGCTACTCACTCCACACACACAATTGGCCTCTGCTCTCTGTCACTGTGCCTTTGCCAGCCAGCCTGCCAGCTTTGGCTGCTCTTGCACTTAACCGAATTAGTTTCAATTGCAATTTTTCAAATGCCTTTCGCACGGCGTCTCTGGAGTGAAATATGTGCAGTAGTTGTTACTGTTGTTGCTGTTGCTGCTGCTGTTGCTATTGCTGTAGTTGTCGACGGCCGCAACATCATTATGCAGCCAGTTTATGGACATGGCCACTTGGCGACGGCAGCGAGAAAAATTTAAAATTAGCGATGTGCGCTTGAACACGAATCTTTAACGGTTTACAATTTTACAACTCGACTTACAGCCTTACAAGTTGTGCTCTAAAAAAACGAATACTAAAAATTAATAAATAATAAAATTCAGAGATTATTTCAAACAAATCTTTGCACTCTTAAATAAAAATAAAGTTAACACTTTTTCGTGAGCAGCGTGCTTGTGGGCACGTCTATTCTTACATCTTCAGTTGCGTTTTTTTTCTTATCTGTCTTCATCTGCTTTGTGCCTGCTGTTTTGGCAGTTTAATGCTGATTTAATTTTGATTTTCGAATCTGCCATTCAAATTCTCAACTCGCCGCAAATTTGTTGAAATTTACTTATCCTCTCAGTTGCACTGCCTCCCCTTTCCGCTTTCTTCTCTCCACTACACGACACATGCACATGTGCGTCATGCAATTAATCACATGCACACACTTGATGCAGAATTTACACGTCGTTTAACAAAAAAAAAAAAGAAAAAAATTTAAAAATTGGCATTAAATTGTTACTCACCCCACCAATTCGTGCCCTTGTTGGTATTCATAATGCGTTTTTAATGGAGATGAAAATGTTTCCGCTTCGATTTGCTTTGCAGTTTGCTAGCGGCTTAATTAAAACAAACAGAGTATATAGATATACGTGGAAGGTGGAGGGGAGGAGGTATGCAGACGCTTGAAGTGTGGCATAAATTAAATCACGAGTATTTTTATCTGTCTCGCTTGTACAAACACAAAAGGAATGTATGTTTGTCTTTTGCATAGGGGTAGGTAATGAGCTTCGTCAAGCTTCGCACTCGCACTCACTTCATCTACTACAACAGTTGCTGATGCTGCTTAATGGCTTTTTACGGCATTTTAAAACTTTGCTCACTTGCATTTTACATTGCCTTATTTTCCGCTAAGCCGTAGCTTACTGCAGCCACCGGAGTTAAGCAACTCGACTGCTGTCCCTCTCCTTGCTTGCAAAAGCGTGAGTGAGCACAGCACAGATCCGACGACAAAGTCCACAGCTAGCATTGAGCTCAGCAGCCAAGGGCCCCTAATCGCTGCTCTGTTAAAACAACTACAACTGCACACTGACTTCCCCTCTTTCCTCTTCCCTTTGTGTGCGTCCTTTAGCTTGGTGCTGTTCGTATTAAATTTTGTTTGCCGCCAGTTCGTCGCTTGCATGCAATCCACTTTTTGTTTAATATTAATTTTTTTCTTTTTGCTTTTATTTGAAGTATTTTTCTTCTTTGCTTTTTGTTATGCGGCTGCTGCTGTTGCTGCTACTGCTGCTTGCTGCCTGCTATTCATGCCACGTTCTCTCGCTATGGGACAGCAACTACAACAGCAGCAACTGCACAAAATAAAATAAAAATTCTTCAGTTCGTTCTTGTTCTTTACGTGATTCTTCTTCTTTTTCATCTTCTTCGCTTGCTTGGTTGCTTATGCGCTGTTTTGTTGAGTTTCTTTTTCAATTCAACTCCCCTGCTGTTGCTGCTTCCCCAATTCCAACCCCACTGCTCTTACAGTTACCTCCTGCACTGTGCTCACTGAAAAATTATGTCGTTTTGAAAATTGTTTTTGCTGGCTCATGCGAATTACATATTGCATTGCTGTTGTTGTTTTAGTTTTTCTTACTGCTGTTGCTGCTTCTATTTTCGTTTTTTCATTAATTCCTGGCTCAATTTCGAGCGCATTTGCATTTTGTTTCCTTTTTGGCATGTGATGGCCGCATTTTTTCTACCCGTTTACTTTTCACAGCTTTTACTCTCGCATAACTCTTTGCTTTCACACACAAATATACACACAGCCATAAGCAAGCATATATCGCTCGCATATTATTATGCGTCTTTATAATTTTTAAATGTGCGTTTTAAAGCGCTTAATCTGCTTGTATTGTTATGGGCAAAAGCATGAAGAGAATGACATGGAGAACTGAGCGCCGGATGCCGACGCAGTTATTCTGCACGAAAAAAGATAAATAAAAAGAGAAAAAAAGGTGAAGTGGTATTAAATTTCATATGCGTCGTTACTCTTTGCGCTATCCTCGCACTTCTCGCTCGCTCTTTCTCTTGCTATCCCCTCTTGTGTGGCTACACTCCCATCATTATCTTGTGGGCAGCGTGGGGGGCGGAGTAGCGTGGGGAGGGTCAAAAGAACACTTAAGCCTGAAATTGGCAGCTATTTGCTTGCCTCTTTGACTGCTTTGCTTTTGTTGCTGTTTTCTTTTTATTTTTTTTCTCATTTTTTTTTTTGCCTGGGTCTTGGGTCTGTGGCCTGCTGCCCCGGCTTTGTCTGTATCTTCCTCTTTTCCTTCAAATTCTTCGTCAGAGTCTTCATGTTCTTTTGCCTCCTCTTGGTCAGCGTGTACGGCATCTACTTACGTCGACTTGTTAGTGTTCGACATAATGGCAAAATATTGTATTGTCAACATTTTTGTGCTGCTTGGCTTGGCCTGGCCTGGTCCCTGCGATTCGTCTTATGCTATGTACCCATTAAAAATGTGTAAAAGAGGTATAATAAAATTGTGCAATTGTATAAAGACTTACAATTTTATCATCAGTTGTTTTTTAATACCTTTTTAATGTTTAAGGGCTACTTTGATTTATTCGTCTTATACATATTTTATTTATAAATATCAAATGTTTTATGCAGCACAGTCGCTGCTTATAGGGTATATCGCACGAACACAGCTGTTTTAGTTCTTTGTGGTTCTTTTTTGCTGCTCTGTTTCGGATTTTGCCGCAAAGTTGCGAAGCTCACTTGACAAATGAGCTTTGGAGCTGCTTGAAGCGGCTCTACGCACGCACACACACACACTACTACAACAAAAGTAAAGTCAGAGCCCATTTCGCCCACCCTCCTCTGCCTGCTTCACACGTCCTACAACAATGGAAATAAAGTGCGTTAACTTTTTGGCAGACAATAGATTTTATTTCGGGCACGGCGCATGTCAAAATCCGAAATGGTTTCCAGCCATGTTAACTGTGTTTGCGTGTGTATGTGTGTGTATTTGTGTGGCTATAATGGTATTGTTTTTATTACAGTGCGTTGTATTTTGGCCCTCGGGCAACTTTGTGGCAAATGTGTGGGTTCCGCCGCCGAAAACTGATCAATTTGCGAGCAAATTGTGCGATTGAAGATTTATATTGATAATCGTTTAAATTTGAATGCAATCGCAAGCAGTTCACTTAACCAGCTACTGAGATTTTAAGTATACTTCTAATGATCATTTTGCTTTATTCATCCGACTTTGAAATTTCCCCAGCTTTAATTTTTACATTTGACACCCATGTTTCCTGTTGTTCTTGGTTGCTATTTGGACAACATAAAATCAACATAATACCAACAACATAAATAGTTTTCTGTGTTTTTTTTTTTCGTAGTGTGCGACACCTTGTGTGGTTTTTAGTATTTTTCCGTGTGTTCTTTCTTCTAGTTTCTCCCCCTGCTGCTGGTGGTGAACATAATGCCGTTAATATTTTGTTTGGCACGTTGCCCTACTCCATGCCAGCTATCGCTGTTCAGAAGAAAACACAAACATACGCACACACACTCATGTGTGCATAAATGTATTCTATACTCCTAAGCCGATACCGGCGCTTTGTGCAAACCACACAAAACTGAGTGCCTGCCATTCTATCTCTGCCATGTGCTCTGCACTTCACTCTCTCTCTCTCTCTCTGCCCACCTTCGTCCTTCTTCACCCGCTCTTCTCCTTGACTGCATTCTGTAACTTGCATTTGCTGATCATTTTACACACTTTCCAAGCATACATATGTTGTTCTGGATTCTTAATGTGCTTTTAGATATGCATCAGCACAAGCTGCCACACCTCTTTTGTCTCGCTCTTTCGCTCTTCTGTGTGCTTGTGTAACTGAAGAAGTAGACGTATTGGTCTTCACCCCTTTTACCTTTGCATTCATTGAACTGCTACGACCCGTCGTCTTCTGTATCTTTGGGCTGCCTTTTACCAGCTTGTGTGTTTGTGCATTGAACTGGAAACGCACAGAGCCCCAAAGCGCACTGGCAACAACAAAATAAAAAAGGCACTGCCAGTGGCAGCGGCAGCACAGGCAGAGTTTGCTACAGGCAGAGGCACAGGCACATGCAAAGGCAGTGCCAGGCTGCAGAGACAGTCATCCCAACAACACACAATTTGCATGCCAAACAGCATATAAAATATCGCTGCGCACCCAACTTCTGCTGCTGCACAATGGAACAGAGCAGAACCACAGTGGTTTAATATATAGAATAACTGCAGTTAAAACTGTTGACAAAGCTAACTCTTAAAGCATTAACTAACATTAAGTTTTAAAATGAGCATATTAGTCATAAATTAAAAATATTAATAACACTTTTTTGAATTTGCTGACTTTGTTTTACAGTTGTTAGCAAGTATCGTCTGAAAATAAAAATTTATTAAATAAAATCGTAAATGTTTTTGTTCCACTGTGCATGCTCCATGGCCATTCCCCATGATACTCAATCGGTTGTGTGTGTCTCTAGATATCCATTTGCTACAAAAATGTATTTGCGCTGTTTTGTCAGGCACCCCTCTCCTTGCTTCCCCCATTGCTTAACTTGCCTGGGAACTGTTGTCATTTTATTTATTCATGTTTCGGTTTCTATTCAATATACAAAAATATGTATGCATGTGTGTTGTAGCCCAAATAGCTGTAGTCCCAGAGTATCTGCAGAGACTGGCGATTGAACGCTGCCACTTGAAGCTGAATTGAGCATACAATTATTGCCTCTTGCGCTACGACTTTTGACTTGGTTTCCATTTTTTTTTTTATATATTTTTTGAACAGCTGTTTCGAGGTTTTTTCGTTTTTCACACATTGTCCAAAAATTAATCCGCAAATCAATTAGTTTTCATGCTACTTAACTTGGTATACATTTTTTTAACGCTTTGTTGCGCCGCACAATGAATCACAGTTGTCGATCAGGAAAAGGGGAGGAGCGGGCGTCGTTTTTAGCCGCGTGTAGCTACAAAACGCTCTCAATCAAATGAAAATTAGCATTTAATATGCTGAGTAGACGCACAGACGGTGACTGTGTCCCTTGGGTATTTTGGTCTATAAGAGGCAAGCACGAAAAGTAGGCAGGCAGGCAAGTTGGCAGGCAGGCAGACTGACTGCCTGTCAGTCCATCCATCCGTCCGTTCGTCTGTTTGTCCTACCCAAGGGACACGCAATCGTTCTACTCCTTGACTTGTCAAGGCAACCCTCCCTGCTGCGACATTTCCGTATTTAGTGTTTTCTCCCTCCTTATCTATCCTCCACTCCCCTTTGCTGCTGCTTTCGTTTCCATTTGGGTTTCCTGTTTGTTCAGCAACTTTAACGCAAATAATTTCGTATTCCTTTAACACGGTCTTTCTCCCTTTCTGTCCCTTTCTGTTAATTTAGAGCAACCCTGTGGCAGCAGCAGCAACCCTCCGCATACCCATCATCCAACCCAAAACCGGACAAAAGGTGTCAGCTACGTAATTATACGTGCCACATCCCAATTCCCAGACCCTTGCAACCTAATCATTCCTTGCTCGGCGTCGCCTTTGCCTTTTGTTATTCTGCGCCTGTTTATTTATTAAGCATATTTGTTACTTTATCCATTCCAATGTCCGCCCTCTCTTATCCCTCCCGCTCTCCTTACTCTTACCATTCAGCAGCTGCGCACATTCTGAGTATGGCATACGAAATGGATTAGTTTTTAAAAAATTCCTGTGGCATCCTTTTACTTGTACATCGCCATGTCTTGTCGCTGATATTTGTAACAATTAACTGTAATTAATCCCACAGACATTAATCAACATTTTCACCTCCGGAAAACTTAATTACTTGAGTGGCTTTTGTGCTTCTTCTTTTTGATGATGATGATAATGATGAAGAAGATGGTATGAGCAGAGCAGAAGGAGCACTCAAGTAATTAAATCACCATATTAATGTCGTCGGTCTTTTTTTTTTCTCTCGCTGATAGCTAATGACAGCTTAACTGTAAAAAATAAATCAAGTACATGTTTAAATAACCTCTAACTAGTTGAAAGAATAAAGAAAATCTTCGAATTAAGCAGAAGAAAGCTTTAAGCTCTCAATGTGCGTATGTGTTTTGCTTTTAATGTTATTTTCAAATAAAGACTCGAAAAATCTAAAAGTACGATACAAACTGATAGGCTTACCGACGCATATAAACAAACACAATTACAAATACATATGTCAGATTGCATGTATGTATGTGTGTTCAATCCCAGCACAGGATTAATGCAGTTGCTGTTAAATTGACTTAAAAAGGGAGGCGCAAAAAAAAAGAAATAATGCGTCAGCTTCTCGTCTGAGGATACATTCTCTGTGCAATTACAAAAGCACCGCAAGAAACAAGATAGGCTCAAAGCGGCAAACCCAAAGGAAGTGAAGGGTGCACTGTGCTAAGCTATGGAAGGTGTACGGAGAGTGGGGAGGTGTACAACAAGCACAACGATAGCAGCCATGTCGAGGAGAACTGCGCAATCAGTGTTCGTTCGCTTGCGTTTTTCTCTTTTTTTTTTGTTTTTGTTTGTTGGAGTGGGCAGAAATATGAATAAGAGTCCCAATAAATTATTAACAAAAATTGACTATCTTTATACATATTTATATATATTTGTTTCAAGCCGTCTTAATTTGAATTTTGAGCCTGGAAAAAACGGAAAATAAACTGTGTTTGCGGTACATGGTTTTAGGTAGTCAGTCCGTTAGATATTTAGTTTGCCGCTAGATGGCGTTGTCTCGTTGAAGCTGCCTAAACAAAACCATAGGAAATACTCGACCAAACAATGGCATTAAAAAACATGAAAAGCATATATTACACGCTCGAAATCCCCAGGGGTTCTGCTGTAAAACACACACATAGATACTCACACTCACAACACGCATATATATGGAAACAATAACGAAGCGCATACAAAGTGTATATTCAGCCTGGTATGAGGGAACCTCATTGCTGTGGCCCTTTCGTGTTCGTACAGCATCAGCGCAACAGCAACAACAATAAGAACAACAACAATCAACAACTAAGCAGCCCCTCGAGAGGCCCAGACCCAGGCTCTGTTAGTTGGTGCGGCAACCATGCCGGGGACCCATGACGTTGATAATATTGTTGTTCACATGTCGAGTTTTATTGTGTGGGGAACGTGAAACGATGCAAACGGCAGCAGCAGCGACAACACGGAGCTCAGCAAAGCCAAGAGTATTTCGTATTTTTTCGTTTTGCTGGCCTGTGCAGCATTTTATGCCCTGTAGTTGCTGCAAGTAGTACATTGGGGTATACTGTCATAAATGTGTTGCTTTAATTGATTCCCTTAAAAATGATGGAGTTGTCTTGCAGACTTGCTCAAAATAAGTTTAACTTTAATTGGAAAATTGTATAAATAATTTATTACATTTAACATTATACCGTTTATGAAATTGCAACTATAGTTATCTGAAATGTGCTACACATTCAGGCGCTTCAAGCCTTGTTAATATATGTATGAATAAATAAGGGTAATGTGTTCAAAATACAATTTTAAACTAACTCTAAAGTGTTCTTAACAGTTAAGATATGACAAACATTATAGTTAAAGAAAATTTGACTATTAAAGCTGCAAGTAAAACATTTACGAACAGCTGTGAAATAAGAATAAATTGCTTAAAAATATAAAAAAAAAATTGCACTCGTGTCAAACAAGAGTTTGAACAAGTCCTGAAAGCCTTTTGACAAACAACTGTCTGTCAGGCTACAGGGTATTAATTAGTGTTGGCATTTGCTTCACTTAAAGTGAATTGGGTATGCCGACAGAGAGCTGATCCTGGCAGTTACCGCTTGGTTTTGTGGCTGATTGCCTTAGCCGGGCTTGGCGGCCGGGCAGCAATTGACAGGGCTACCTGTATGTGCCGAAGAAGGCGATGCCTTCGCTCTGTAATTTACAGCATATTGACCACAAAGCAAGCACATGTAAAGAGTTGTGAAGGGGTAAAATAGGACGGGGCATTAATTGAAAGTGGTTGGGAGTTGTCGAAACTACTTAATGCTCCTATCTGACCACTGACCACACCAGCACCCAAATTATGGGCTGCTCTAACGCCTCTTGTCTGCCTGGCTGTGGCATCTACAATACAACTATATGCCACGCGTGGCATGTGGAGTGGCCTACGCATTAGCTTACTCTCCACTCTACTCTGTTCAAGTTGTTGTTGTTGCTGCAAATCTGTTGTTGCGATATGGAAACCACAAAAAGTAAACCCTAAACATGAAATCCCATCAACACAGTCCAACCCAAGGTAAGCCAGCTGCTAACCTTCTTCAATCTCAATCCGAAGCGTGTGGCACTCGTCTGAATCCAAGGGGCAAAGTCAAATTTGGCCATTCATTACTTATGCAGGCAGCAACCCTTAACTCGCTGTGTTCCAACCCCTAAATAGAGATTCTTGTGTTCTGTTTCCCATTTTGGCTCAACGTTAATCGTTATTTTCGCTCGACGAAAGACAAAGATACATCTATGTTTTTTTTTTTTTTTGAGTGCAACGGGTCCGGAGCACATTTTCAAATTATCCTTCAAAAAAATTATGAAAGCAAAAAGGGTCGCAAAGCGTTGCCAAACATGTGGGTAGAGGGGGAAGCCAGGGGCACAGACAGAGTTAGCGGGCACTTTTCGTCCGCTGCTGCTGCCGCTGTTGCTCAAACACAAACCGCCTGAGTCAAATATTTTTGATGAGGGTCATAATTATAATGAACAGGTCTTGCATACAAGGAGACAAGACTGCCTGGCTTTTTCCTTGTTGCTCTCTCTTTTACACTTTCCATATCTCTCCCCTCTTTTCTCCATGTTTCTCCATATCTCTCCTCTCTTTTCCCCTTTTAAATTGCTGCTGTTGTCGCTGTTAGCCCCCACAACACTTTTGAGCTGTGTGGCATGATTCATGCTGCCTGTGTTGTTGTGTACCCTTTTTTTTATTTCATATTGCCTCCTGGCCTGCTTCAGGGGTTTTTTTTTGGCCTTTGCTTAAGTTACAATGTTTACCCGTTGCGTTTCCCTGCTCTAGCGAATGAGCTGGGAGGAAAATGTGGCAAAAAGGGACTCAACGCTTGCCCTTCTGCACGCTGTTTCGTGAGGGTGACGCGCGTTCGGTCATAATTAAAATAAATTTAAACGATTGCCTCGCTCTGATTATGTTGTAGCCAAAAAGAGGAAAAAAACACACACACACACTGAAAACATGCCAGCAACACAAGTATCATCGCCGCTGCTGCTGCTGCTGTTGTGCACTTGTAAAATTGAAAAGTAATGCCACTTTGTCATTATATATTGGGCTTGCCCTGCAGGCCAATTATCGCCTGCCCCTCTCTATCACCTCTCTATCCCCATCCCCTCTCTATCCCCTCAACCCATCACCCTCACACACACACACTCACTCGAACTGTGCTTGGCTCTCAAGTGGCAAAGTGCGAAGCGAACAGCGCTCTGTGTTTTGCCCAGTCAGGCGTACCATGCAATCAAGTTGTTTATGGTGTTGTTGCTGTTGTTGTTGTTGCTGTTGTTGCTGTTGTTGCTGCTGTTGATGGGTGCCCAACTGAGGAGTTGTATGGGCACAGCACAATCTTTAGTTGTGGTTGGTTCTCTTGGTAGGGTCTCTGGTTTGTTATTGTTTTTGGCTTGCCGCAATCACGGCACACACACACAACATATTCGCCTCGAGCTATGGACTTGGGAAGCTCTCTAAATGTCTGAAACTGGTAATTCGAAGCTCTCACAGCCATTAACACGCAGGCAGACAGACAGACACAGCCGGAACGCAAAGTTAACCCCCATCACCGCTCTCCATATCTCTACTCTATATGCATACTTTATATATTTATGTATGTATTTGTGTACATATATATCTGAGGCATTCTCTCATTCTTTGCCCGGTTCTCGTCGCTCGTTACTGCGTCGACTACTTTAATAACAAAGTAAATATTGTTCATTAGTAAATATTTACACGCTCGTCGCATGTTTGCTCATATTAAATACGACAACGTTGTCTTTGGGATTTGTGTTTTGCTGTTGTTGTAGTTGTTGCAGTTTTTGTTGTTGTTGCTAGGTTTAAGTTTGGTTTGGTTTACTTTTTTCCATTCGATGCCATCAGCCCACACTGCCACACAGCCAGCCAGTGTATTTATTTATTTATATTTATTTATTTATGCTCAGCTATCTACAAATGTGCGTGTAGAGCTATTAAACATTTATTGATCATTTTTTACAGCTGGCCAAAAAGCAAGGCAAGGGTGATCCTCACAGCGTTATTGTGGATTTTTTTTGTTTTTGTTGCTCTTTCAAGCAATCCAACTTTAGTCTGAGGTGGGACTGGAGTGTTGAATGACGCTTGTCTGTTTCATAATTCATGAGTATACCAAATGAAGCACTAAGAACACGCAGCCCCACATATAACACACTCACATAAACACACACACAACACATTCGCATAGTTAATAGTGTTGCCACGCCCTGACGCACCTCCCCAACGATATGCCATGTGTTGCACTTTACCCAAATGTTTAAACATAGCTATTCATTTCAATTTATATTATTATTTATAATTACACTTGATATGCGTTATTAACTGACAGACAAAAACTAATTGAAATATTGTGTTTCAATAGAGAATTATTAAATAGATATACAAATACGAAAGTTTTAAGACAACTAGCAAACAAAATAGCCATAATATGCCTAATAATATTCCTTCGTTTTTCTAGGAATAAGTTGTCAATACTTTGCATTTTGCGTGCAAAAGAGTTAGTTTTTCGTTTAATTTTAATTTATGCTTTGGGCTAATTGTCTATTTATCCATTCATTTAATCTGAAGTAGCTTTTAAAGAGGAGCTTCTTGTCAAGTTTCCAATTCTTGTTTATCGTCGCGTTTTTATTCAAAGTAAAATGAAAAATGAGAACAATATATGTTGTTCACCATAACTTGGCTGTTTCATATCCGATCTTTATGAAATTTGAATTTCATAGTATGCTAATGTATATTCTCTATTAATAAGAAGATTCTGCCTTTAAAATTATGGCATTTATTGCTATCGGAAACCCATTTTTAATGGGTATAAAAACTAATTTTAAACAACTGTTTCACCTAACCCAATTTATTAACTGCTAGAAAAAAGCTAAATAAATTTTAATATTATTTTTTTATAATAATTAAAAGCTAAGACTTTGCATGCATGTGTTTATTAAACCTATTTAAATTTATATGTTCTGAACTTAACTTCAGTTCACTTTCAGTTAATTATATGAAAACTGATTTCTGCTTATTAGTTTTCAAATTGCCAATGCTTGTTTGACAGAAAGCTTATCTTTAAATCAAAGAAAAGAAAATAATTAAAATTTTATTCAACAACATTTAGATCTTAACTTGTATTAAACATAATAACAGTAATCTGGAAAATCATTAAATAAATTGTTGAACTAACTACTGGTTAATGAAACACCTAATTACCGGATGTGGTTGTTGTGGCGATTTTAACTTTAAACTTATGTTACATTTTTTGATGTGTTTTTTAATTATGCCGGAGGGGGGTTTTTATAATATACACAATCTGAAGCGTGTCGGTTGTCAACTAATTGCCATTAGGCGCCGCTAAATAATTTATACATTACACAAACAACCATAAAGTCGAGACACGAATATTGAAACTAGTTGCCCCGTGTTGCTGCTGCTGCTGTTAGTGCATTAGTGTCATAATTTATTTCCATGTTGCACTTTTGCCAGTTTGAGCGCGCTGTGTATGGCGCTGCAACATGCAACATGCTACAAAACAAAACGAATCGAAATGAAACCAAACCAAATTATAGCCAAATGGCAATGCGGTCGATTTGCCGTCCGTCGCTCGTCGTTCTTCGGTCAACTCAAACCAAATGTTATCCAAACCACAAACGCCGTCGGCCAAACGTAACCACAGTTCGCGACTTGCTGTGGCGCGACCTCCCTGTCCCGCACGTTTTCCCTTCCCCCTCCAGCTGTATCAGCACTCGCTGTTTGTTAAATGCAAGCGAAGCAGCGAAGCGTGCAAATCATGTTAGTAGCAGTCGCCCCACCCCAACTCGTACAACTTCTGCTTCCACACAGCCTGCCGGCCTGGCCTTTGGCTGTTCCCGGCAGCTGGCTGTCCCCGCACACTCTTTGCAAACGACCACAGGGGTCCTCGACAATGGCACTCCACCCCCCCTTTCTGCTGCTGCTTCCACATACACATTTGCCCAGTCACAGGCCATAAAAGGTCGCCCTCTGCTGCTTCTGCCAATTGACTGAGCGAAGGGAGTTTTGTTGGTCATGCCGGAGGGCCTATTACAGAGGAGGGTAGTTAGGTAACTACAGTTGCTGTTTTTCCTACTGCTGTTGCGTGCTGGACATGACGCACAATGTCCGCAACAGCAGCGCATTTGCCAAATTGCCTATGCGAATGCGGGTTGTCTACTTATCGTCCTAATAAATTTTGGATACGGATTGGTATATGTGTGTTTTTTTATGTATGCGAGTTTCGGCTTTGAATTTTTGGGCTGCTATCAGTTACGGAACAACATAAGCTGGTTCACTGTCATGCATTGGCCCACAATCGACCACCACATGCTGCCCGCTGCATATCTGATTAAAGAATTGCCGAAGATGAAACTGACAAGCAGCGAATTTGTTGAGTTGAGAGCGAATTTGTTTGGTTATTGAATGCAAAGTGCGTGAAACAATATTGTTAGTCAAGCCGCTCCATCAGCGATAAGTGGGTAGTGTGAATCATGCCCCTAAATTTTGTGATATTTAACATCTTTGCTGTAGCTTTTAGCAGCATATTAGATATGCTCAGCTATAAAACAAGAAAGCAAGTTGCAATAAAAGATATTTTAAAAGTTTATTGGTTGTCAAGTTTAATCACTATCTATAAAAAATATTCTAAAAACTCAACTTGAACTGTACCAAGTGTAACTTTTGTATACCCAAAGATGAAGTCAGTAATTTAATTAGTTTTAACTTAATTTGATGCTTAACAAAAGGCTTGTCAAGGTGTAAAAAACGAACGATTGAAGTAAACATATTTCAGTAGAATTTGTTGAGTATTTGTTTTTTTCCATGCGCTTGTAATTAAGTGTTAAGTGTTGTTCTAATGAGGGTACAAACACTCGGTTCGATTAATTGAAAACACTCAATAGGATAATTATTGAATCGATTCGTTCAATTGCTACATCAATTTGTTGTCAACATTGCCACTTTTCGAAACATTGTTGGAAGTGTCTGTGCCCTTTTTATGTTGTCAGCTGTGTTACGCATCGAGGAGCGTGCAAAAGAGAGTCTTATTCTCTGCCCCAATACGTGTGTGGCAGTTAACCCAAATCTATCAATTACTCTGTTAGGCAACTGGGGGCTGTCGGCGAAGCGTATCACATGGCGCCAATTTCCTTGCCATAGATAGCGGTTCGAGTCGAGAATAGCTTTTAACATGCGTATTATAAAGCATTTAATGTGCTCAACTGTGAAATAACAACAACAACAACAGTGAAAAAAAATAAATGCTCATAAAGGCAACCACAAAAAGACCGCTAATAAACAATAAACTCAACTTAACAATTGAACAGGCTTGGAAAGACGCTTCTCTGACTTTGACGCTGATGCGGAGCATCGTAAAATAATCGACCATCCCAAATTCTCAACAAAAGCGAATCAACGAAATGACAAATAAATTTACACTAAAAGAAATTCAAAATGAAATCTGCAAGTAGTATAAATTAAGTCGAAATGATTTAAAATAATAATAATGTTGCAATGATTATAATCTGTATATCTGCATTTTATATATATATATATATATATATATATCTGTATCTGTATCTGCATAACTTATATTAACTTTCAAATGTAAAAGATATTCAACAAATTGTTAAAAATATAGCCAAATCGTTCATAAAAAAATTATGTTTAATGTGCTTTATTCTTAATAAGTTCGATATCAAACTTTAAGGCATTTAATCTTATTACATATAAATTCATCGCTGACACAAGCCCCAACTAATATGGATATATGTGTTTACCTGTATACTCATAACTAATACCAAATAACATTTGTAATTTATAATAAATGAGTACGTAATATCAATAGTAAATGAAGTAAAGAGCAAGCACAAAATTAAGATACAGATACTGGATACAAAATATGTAGATACAGTTACAAAAAATCTATGAGAAGCTCAGTCAATTTAATGGTCATAGTTTTGTTCTGATCATTGTTGTTGTTGGTATTGTTTTTAAGCATGGTTGTTGTGCGTGTTGTCTGTGACACAAAATCAAATTTTGTGGCATGAAAGCACGTCAAAATGAAACGAATGACATGCGAACAAGTTAACAAGCGCACAGGCAAATAATACAAAAATGTGAGTGTGGGTTGAGGGGGGTCAGCAGCAAAGCAGAAACAGATCGCATTATATATGTGTGGCAGAGACCACCCGCAAAGGCAAAAGTGCGCTCCACGAGTGACACATAAAACACACACGAAACGAAGCGCAAATTGCGGCAAATGTAAGGGGTGCAGGGAGCAGGACAGACGGGCTCAAAACACACATACATACACAAGAACCACAAAAGAGCTCAAAGTCAGCGCCAGAGTCAGCAGTGCCATACATTAAAAAAATAAACAACCACATAAAAAAACCACAAAAAAAAGATACTTTATTTTTTTTTATATTTTTTTGGTTCGTTTGTTTTGTGAGTTTGTGTTTGGAATCGAGTTCAGTGCGCATTTTTTAACCCAATAAGCTGTACGGAATTTGCTGACGAATGCCTGAAATTCCATATTATCTGAATATTTTTGATATATTTATGTTTTTGATGAAAAATGTATTGAGTGGTAAAATATACCAGAAATTTACTTGAGCATTCAAACATCGGCGGCCTAATGGAATATATGTATGTATATTCTCAGAATAAATATGGAGATTTCGCTAGCCTTAAACATTAGTCACACATTGTTGTTAATAACGAAATGCAACTTTTTTAAAGAGTATTTTTTCATTCATTGTCAGTGAATCTGACAAAACTTGATTGCCGTTTTCATAGTATTGCCCAATAAAAATGTAAATTAACGAATGCCATAAAATCTTAAATATACTTAGCAAAAGAATTAGAATAGCAGCTACTCGTTTTTAATTTAAACACATAAATATGAATGTTTGTTTAGTACACTTGTGTGTGTCTGTGTGTTTGTGTGTTTTTATCTTTAATGCTGTTTCGCAATAACTAATTTCTGATAATGCACACAAACAATTCGCCAGCCACAATCGAATTCAATTTCCTGGAAAGCGTTATATATTTATTTTCATGTCGGATTGAACAGGAACATGAACATGAACAAATATGTATGTGTATGTATGCATAATTAATTGAAATAGCTGCGAGTCGAGTACTTAAATCTGTTTACGGCAAAATTATAAATTTACTGGCTAACATTTGAATTGGCTGCTGATATAGATATAAAAAACAAGTAAAAGTTCTTTAGTCGAGTGAGCTGGACTACAATATACCCTAAACCCAGCTGTTAAATAAATTCGAATTTCATTAACAATTTCCCTTAAATAAAAAACCCAAAATGTCAGTAATTTCTTATAGCAAGCACAAGCCCAAGCACTGAAGAGTAAAAAGAATGCAGCGTATATTTTTATTCACCAGTCTGAATTATTCCCCAATTGGCTGGCTAGAAACACGTGCATCAACATACATATAATCGTAGGTAACGGGGTTTTGCGGAATACACACAAAAACATATTAACTCTCGCTTCGATTATCATTCCCACACATGCGCTTGCATATTTATGCATACAGAAAATGCATGCGGCTGCTGGCAGAAATAAGATTAAGATGAGAAATAAATTTGACCATAACTTGGATGTATCTAATTCGATCTTATTGTAATTTTGGCAGTAGACTCATAACATGCATATGTATATTCTATATATATATATATATATATATATATATATATATATGTATATATATATATGTATTAATGAGAAGATTCTGCCTTGAACATAATGGCATTTATTGCTCTCGTAAATCGAATTGTATCGATATTAAACAAAACGAAGGCAGCTATTGTTATAATAAAGCAAACTTTATCTGCGCCGGATTCTCGAGATTCTACATTTAGCTCTTATAGTCTCTGAGATCCGCATGTTTATACATACAGACTGAAGGACGGACTTGGCCATATCTATTTGGCTGTTGATCCCGATCAAGAATATATATACTTTATACTGCGTGTGCTTACTTCTGTCTGTAGCATACATTTGCACAAAACCATTATAGCTGTTTTCACAATTTTCAATGGATTCGATGTATGAAAACATCAGCATGACAATTTATTAACACACCCCCATCCCCCAACCCCCCCCCCCCCCTAACAACAACAACAACCACTAAGTTGAATCGGTCCAAAACGCGCAACTGCTAAAAAAGTTGCATATATGCAAATTGATTTTCTACACATCAGTTGTTGCTGCCGCTGCTGCTATTGTTGTTGTTGTTGTTGTTGTACATGTGTGTTCTTGGTATTTGTTATCGTTGTTGTGGCTACAGCGCATAAATTGTTGCTGACTTCTTAAAGCTGACGACTTAAGTGGCGCCCGCTGTAATTAATTATTTATATTGCAACAAATCAAGCGGCATTCAATCAATAACGTACGAGTTATTCTTGTTGCTGCTCATTGCTATTAAAACCATTTAATGACAGCTCATAAACATATATTTTATCCACAATTTTTTTTTTATATTTTTGCATAAATTGTCTCGAGGCCGAGTGACAATGTCTCTAAACGTACAGGTTGTCAAATGTAGACATCCACCCCGTTAACCTCTTCTGCCTAATATTTGGGCACTAGCCCAACAATCGAGCAATTGCCAGAAAGAAATACAAATATATTTACATAAAGCTTTATATATATTTATATATATATATATATATATATATATATATATATATTTGATAAAAGAGGACTGCGAAAAGTCGGCAAACTGTATTTGGCAACTGGTGTTACGACTTTTTATTGCTGCTGTTGCTGCTACGGACTGGCTGTGCAACACTTCAAGTGCCTGCTGCTTGGCTGCCTGGTCGCTCTCGTGGGCTATAATTAAATTGTTCAAGTGCTGGCAACACTTTTGGCACTTGGCGTTGCTCAATTTAGCAACAGCAGCCACATCCACCGCCACCAACACCACCACCACCACCAGCACCACCACCAGCACCACCACCACCACCACCACCGTCGCCTCCGCAAAACTCTATCGTTGCAAACAACAATTAAACAACGCCCACAATAATTGTCAGCCACAATTTGCATTTTGTGCCGCATAATTTGTAACGGCATTTCAGGTTTTTTTGTTGTTGTTATTATTAGCCCATAGTTGGTATTGGCATTCAGCCAAAGCAGGCCTAAGCAACAACAACAATAACGACCACGACAACAAGAGCAACACAAATGCACAAATGTTAAATATTTCGTTGCCTAGGCGTCTCCTAGAGCAATTAGACAAATTGCTTTATTTGTAGCAACAGTCGAGGGGCACTCATTCACTCACTTACTCACACAGTCACTCGCACACTCACTTGCACACTCACTGCGCACTCAATGCCTCACTCATAGTCATATTCAAAATACTCGCTTTCGTTATGCATACAGCGAACACAAAGCCAACTCTTTTTGGGTCTGGGACCACGTTTATTAACCTTTTGAACTCATTTCAAGCGACTCATCAATTCAATTTTTATAAACATAAAGATCCAACTCAGCCTCAATGCCCCGCGGGGCAACAGGAAAACCAAACCAAACCAAATTCGCCGCAGGCCAGAACCAAAAGAAATAAAAAAAGAAAAAAAAAAATGATAGAAATACGTATAATGGCAAAACGATGAAATCTTTGTGTAGCAAAAGCTATTTTTTGTTTTGGTTGCTTTTTTTCTCTTACAGATAATGGCTTTAAAAATAATTGTGGGGAACTTGACTGAAAAGCATACTTTTCCTTTCCTACAACTTTTTCTTTCTCAATTAAAGATATAAACTTATGTTTCGACAGATTAATTATTTTGGTTTCAGTTAGAAATAAAATTGGTTTCAGCTGCTTAAAATTTGTGTCTACAAATAAAGAGATTTGTTTTTATAATATTAAATGTGGTTTTCAATGTTTACCTATTGTCTAAAACAGAGATTTAAAACTCTAAAAATTCACTAAACTTGACATAAATTCTTATATATCATTTTGTTGCTAACTTAACTTAAACAAAACTTAAATATGATATGCACATTTATTATGGCTAGCATTAAAATTTATATAAAAATGGAACTAAACAGGGTAATTGTTAGTCGTTTCTTTTTCTTGCTTTGCTTGTAGCTTGCTCCGCCCCCTGGGAAGGGCAGTGCTCAGACATTGACTTGGGACCCTTCGCTGACAGTTTTTCGTGTGGCAAGGGACACCGTCAAGAGGTAGTTGGTGGGGGTCGGGTCGGAGCAGCAGCAGTAACGCTAAGGACAATTCAAAAATGAACGGCAGTTGAAACATTTTTCATTTCAGCTGCCGCTGGCTGAGTGGGCGACAGCAGAAAAAGCAACGACAAGGGAAAAAGCGTAGATGAAAAACGGGCAACTTTTCTCATTGTGTTTTTTCTTTTTATTTTTGTGCTTTTGTTGGAGTTTTTTTTTATGACTTTCCAACATTTTATTTATTTTTTTTTTTTTTTTGGCTCTTGACTTTCTGCCGTTGACGTTGCCTGTCCGTTGCTCTTGTTTTTATTATTTTATTTCCGGTCATTAAAAGTCAATCTCGGAGAGCTCCATAATGACATTGTCGCCGTTGCGACTGGGGTGTAATTGAAGCTACTTGAGTCGACCTCGAGTCAACGGACTCAATTAATAAACCAGTGTTTTAAGTTGTTTGCCACATTGGTTGCAGCTTCAGCTACATAGCTGAGCTTCTCATATGGGCGTGTCATTAGTTTAAGCATTACTTTTTTTTGCTGCACGAATTCTCACTTAGATGACTTGCACTTAGTTGTTGTTGTTGGATGATGGATGGTCAGAAAACAGTTAAATGACAACAGTTATGTGTGTTTACTTGTGTGCATTTAGAAAGTTACTGCTGCTGCTATTGGCCAACTTCTTCATCTCGATCCACAGTCAACGCTGGCCCTCAAGTACCGTATTTCAACTGAGCCGCCCATCAGCTGCCTCCCTTGTTGTTGTCGTCTTTGTGTGTGTGTGTGTGGAAAATGTGTGTCAGCCAAATGTCAAATGTCAACTTGAAATCGCAATTTTCTTACCATTTTTACTTTCAGTTAGCCCCAGATGCATAAATTTGATAGGGCAATCAACTTGTTACACAACAATTGACCATCATGAATATTTTAAGGCGTTTAATAGTAGAAATTCAAAGCTTAGTTTTCTCAAAGTTATTTGAAATTAAAAGAAAATTAAAAGCGGAACAGACTTTAAAAAATAAAATCATTTGGCTATATAAATATTTTTTCCGTATAACAACTACTTTAAATGCAAATAGTTAACAGCTCATTTCGTAAGTTATGAAAATGATTTGTGACAAGTCTTAAATAACAGCAGATTAACTGCAATATTTTAAGTAAACTCATAAGTCAGGCAAGGCGGCTATAAACCAAATCAAGCCAATAAGCAGCTCATGTTAATTTTCAGCAGGTTTTCAGACGCGAAGAAAAATACAAAAAAGCTAATTAATTTATTTTTATTTGTTGTTGTGCGTTTAAACGGATAAACTTGTTGTATTGCTTTGGCTGGGTTTTGTTGTTGTAGCTGTTTGCTGGCAGCTGACAGATGTGCAATTGTGTTGCCATTCAGTTTATTTGTGCGCTTGTAAACCATCCCTCCCTCCCTTAACGTCCCCCTCCATATCTCATCATGCCTCCATTTTCCCCTCGTTTCGTTTTACGCTCTTCCATTCAATTGTCATTGCGAATAACAATAAATTATTTATGCGTCACATTAATAAACTCTGTGTGGCAGCGGCAACTTCGTTGTTGTTGTGTGTGTGTATTCTGTCTGCGCGTGTTTTGTTGCAATATTTGTGACTATTTATGCTGAAATATGCAGTAAATTGAATTTCAATATTTATTCAATGCACGCATTTTATTATTTATTTATTTTAATTATGCCAGCATTGCAACTAATTTTTGTTTCTTTATCTCTTTGAGTAAGTTTCTTCCACACAACGCATGTGTCAGTTTTGGCGTATTTTTATTTAATTAAAAAACTTTTGCAATTAAAAAATTTTTTTAACTGCTGCTCAAAAGTTGCATAAGTATGCAAAAATAAAAAAAAAAACCTAATTGAATAAATATGAAATTGTCAAAAATGGTAATTTTTATATAGTAAATGTTGCAGCATAGTTTCTGACTAGCGAATTACTCAATATTTGGACAGAAAGTTTTGCATGCAAATGTTTTATTTGTCCAACGCTTATTCGATCCAAAATATGCAAATAATACAATAATTTAATAAGTTTCAACTGAATACATTTTCACATTTTTTATAAAACGCTTATCGCCAGTTTTGTATTGAAAGTATTTTTGATGTGTTTGTTTTTGTTTTGGGGTAAAAAAAAATCAACTTTATATGCGCTGCACAATTTAGTAGAATTCTCGGTTTGTGTTTTGCATTAATGAAACATTTCCGAAAGTGCCGACAAACGGTGTGCCACACCCTGTTGAGCAGTGAAAATTATCACACACACACAAATGCACACACACTGGAACATCATAAATAATTGCACAAATGAGTTCCTGTTTGCAGCGAGGGACATCTATTCATATTTCGACAACAATTCTGGCAAAACTATTTTTTATTTCAGGCATTTCGATTTTGTGTGTTGATAACAAAATAAATTTGCCTTAAGCACACAAATAACTTTTGTATTTGTTTAGCAAACGAAATTTGTTTAAATTCGCATCAATTGCATATGAATAAATAATTTAATCAGCAATTTAGAGATAACCTATTAAATTATCAATTATAATGTATTCAAGCTCAAGTTCGAAATGAGAACCACAAGATGTCAGCAACAGTAATATTAACAATAATAATAGAAATGCTCATAATTATAACTCAATTGGTCAAAGCATATTCGAGGCATTATGGGAATGGCCTGGCAAATTATTGTTTACCTGTTCGACTCAAGTACAGTGTGGAAATACAAACAGTAAAAAAACACACAGAACAATTACGTAAATCAAAACAAGTAAAATAATTCCCATCCAACAAGTCAATTTGTCTGGCCATGTCAGTCATTTGGCTCTATTTAAAAACTTATCAAGTAACACTGACTATTAAAAAATAGGAGTCTATTAAAAAAAGAGCCGAGAGTTCGATTCAGAGGTAATAAATCTTATTAAATATTCATAAAAAGAGTACCCAAATGTGTTATCCCACTTGACTCTTCTATTAATCTATGCGTTCTTTTACTGCTATTTGTCATATGGCACGCAGCGTAGTTTTGACACCGTTTGTCAGTGTTGTTGTTGTCGCAATAAAAACGCACATAAAAATGAAAACAAACTGAATACGAATTTCATTTCTTTTATTTTGCCGTTGCTCATTCAACAAAAATTGTAACTCCCCTTCCACCGCCCCCCTGCAGGTGCCTTCTTCTTTCTTTATTTTTTATTTCTGTGTATTTGCGTCTCTGTTTTGCATGCGCGCTGCCCATAAAATTTACGACATTTCGCACATTTGACATACAAAAATGAAATACATGCCAAAAAAAAGAAGAGAAATAAAGTAAATAAAAAGCAAAACCAACAAACTCATATACACATACACATGCACACGCACACGCATATCTGGCTGTCAGAATTACGTTTGAAAAATGCGGGCAACGAGTGGGAAAAAAACACAGCTAAAAAGAAAATAAATAAATCCAAATCGCGCATAATTTCAATGAATTTTGAGCATGTCAAAGGCAAAAGTCAGCCTCGAGTAATATAAAATACCACACACACACACATCACCCCTACCCCTTTTCTGCTGTCAGTTGCTCTGACTTAAAATGAATAAACAAGTTAATTTTCTAATATCCTTTTTGATTGTGCCACTTGAAAATAGTTCGATTAAAAAACTTTTAGACCACTGCATCGTACTGCCATTAAGAATTGGATATAATTAACAGCAGCAATGTGTCTAAACATTATACGTAAACAGCTCAAGCATAAGAGAGTTCTATAAATACGTCAATTGGATGCTGATAAAACAGGGTCAGTGGAGGACTAATGCCGGCTGTACTCAGATTAAAGACTCAAAGTTTAAGATTGAGATATTGACAAAGCTAGATTTTTTATACACAATGTATTTGCCTACATATTTTTCTATATACCAATTTATTTAAATTACAAAACAGTTTTAATGCGAAAACGTATACTGAGTTGGCCCATTTTACTTACATTTAAATGAGAAGCTCTTGGCAGATGCTTTCTGAATTTTGCCAAAAGAAATCCTATTAAAAAGCCATAATAATTTTCACTTGCAAATGTGGCCGTTAACTGACGGCGCTGACATGTGCAACACGTTGTATGTTTAATGTACATTTAAAACTTAATAAATACACAACATTGAAAATAATAGATATATAAAAATTATATAAATTTAAATACCATTAAAAGTTATTGCACTCGAGGTCAGCAATATAAACAAAATGCGACTCAACTTGAAGTTTTCTTCTTTTGTTGTTATTTTGTTATTTGTTTGTTGGGTTTGCCTTTAACGCTTTTTGGGGCTGTCTAATAAAATTTAATTTTATTGCCGCACAATTGCTGGCTGCTGCAAATTGATAAAGCTCTAACCACTTTGCTAACACGGCAAACATGAACGTGCCCCTTGCGTCTCTCGCTTTCTGCTTAGCTATATGGCTCTCGTTTTTTGTGTTTTTAATTTATTTAAATTTAAATTTGTTTGCTTGGCCAGCCACGCTGTTCATATTATTTATAGACCCTCTTTTTGTGTGTGTGTTCTGAAGCGTTGTCAGTGCATATTTTTGGGTCTTTTGTTTTGTGGTTTAATTAGCTGCCAAAACAACACGCAGGCCAAAGTGCTTGTCTTTAAGTGAGATAAATTCAAATCACATGAAAAGTTGTTTTGTCTGTTGGATATTAGTATTTTTTATTTGGCTCTTGGCAAATTCCACGCATTTTCCAACGTGCTACATTTGCATACCACTTTTGACATTCTGTCACGCCCCTCTCTGCATTTTTCTCTATAGATTTCTGTATTTTACTTTGTCGTGCGTTGGCGTGGCGCAGTCGACTTTTTTTTTTTTTTTGAGATGCGAACAAACAACATGAACCAAGAAGTGACATGAAAGCAACCAGAAACAAAAACCAAAGACCAGCTAACTAAAAAATTAAGAGTTGAATAAGAAACTTAAGACCTGCTTAAAGCCAGCTGTGTTTTGGTAGTAGTGGCGCAGCACAGCACAGCAGTCAGCAAACAAAATACAAACACATGTGTGTGTTTGTGGCAGCAACATGCGGTGCACAAAACATCGATTGTCACCTCACAAACCAAACATTTATCACTTTAAAGTGACGTGAAAAGGACGGAAAAAGCTTCAGATATACACACATCACACACACAAACAAACACCCACTGATAATAGATAGCGATACGTTTGAATGGTATGGTTAAGCTGACCTTTCCTTGACATTTGGCTCCTTGCCAGACCCAACCAAGTTGGTTATGCCACAAATAAAAGCAGGCTCAACGAAAATTTACAAATGTGCCTGTGTTTTTATTATTATTAACCAAAAGTGTCCTTTTAATAAGTATGAATTTAATATATATATATTTAATCCAACTGTCTGGCCAGACTTTGACTACAGTTGTCACTTCATTATATTTAATTAAAATTGCGATAGAAAAACAAGATTTGATTTCTCAATTAAGTCAGATCTGTCTGGTTATATTTAAGAACTGTTTTTTGTTTTCAAAATTTGTTATTATTCTAAATTTGTTTCTTGTGGAATTTGCTGTGAATATCGTAAGGGCAGGGCATAAATAGAAGTGAACACTAAGTTTCAAAGTTTTTGAGCTGCTTCTCATTTCGTAGCAATGCCACGAATGCTACCCCCTAACCTGTGCCCCTGCTTCTTGTCCCGGCTTAGACCCAGAAAACTTTTTCCTTGAGTTCACTTAACTACTTCCTTCTGCCTGGCAACACACAACTGAAGCACACTTCAATTCAATTTCAACCCCTTGTCCCGCATACCCGCCCTATGCTGGCTATGGCGTCAAATACTTTAGTGTTTTCCCCCATAACCCTTGCATTTTAGGTTGGTAAGGTCTACCCAAAATCACTGAAAACTACTCGAAACAGTTGAAGAAAATTGCTAGCTAAGTTTGCCAAGTTTTTCCGCTCTGTCTTTCTCTCCCTTGCCCCTCCCCCTTTCCCCTATCTTTTTCTCTATCTGCTTATTACTTTTTACGCTGTTGGTTGAGTGTATGGTGTGGGTTGTTGCCGTAGTTGTTGTTGTTGCCGCCACTAAGTTACCACTTCAGAGTCGCAGTTACTTTGAGTTTCTGTGTGCCAGTTGAAGTTGAAGTTGCTACTTCTGTTGCTCTGCTGCGTTTGTCCCGAAAGTTATACAAATGTTGGCACTCGGCCCAGACGACAGCAGCAACATTGTTGATTGCCTGCATTTGTCGCAGTGTAGCAGCAGCAGCAACTGCCAAACAGTTTCAGGATACGCCTACGAACTATAGGACACCAACACCAACACCAACAACAACAACAACAACAACAACAACAACAACAACAACAACAACAACAACAACAACAACAACAAAAGCATCTTCTCGGCTGCTGCTGCTGTTGCTTAATTTGATTTTCACAACTTGGCAACGGCGACAACTGTTATTGTTGTTGCCATTGCTGTTCCGTACTGCTGCTGATTTGCATATATTTAAACGTGGCTGCAACTCAGGCCAAACTCTTTCTGTGGGCGTCAACTGATTTGAAGACGCAGGGCCCCAAAGTAAAAGGCAAATGCGGCTGCTGCTGCCAGAGACAGCAACAACCATCAAGCAACCAACTAGCAGTAAACCTTCATTACGGCATGAAAACGGCGTCAAGCCAAGAGCTCGAAACCTCTCTGGCCGTATTTACAACAGTCTCCTCGCCCTGCTACCACTTGGCCAACAACAACAACAGTCAAAAGTATTTGCTATGCATGGCTACATGCTGCATATATGGCCTATTGCTGTTGTTGCTTTTGTGTGCTTTCCGTCGTGTTTGAGCAGATACGCAGCTGACACACACATTCACACACACATACACTTGAGCACCTTGAGGCATTAGGCAAAAGTCTTTGCATACAAACTTTATCTCTTATCCCCCCACCTGACATAATCCTCCAAATCCCTTTGACACATGTCTCCTTTTATTTTTTGTCTCACACACCTTATTACTTTCTCTTACTCGTACTCAGTCTCCCTCTCTCTCTCTCTCTCTCTCTCTCTCTATCTTTTTTCTCTGTCGGTTTATCTCACTTAAATATTCAGCATAGTTTTGGGCTTTTAATAAACAAAATGCAGTGCAGCAATGCGTAAAACTTTGAGACGTAATTGAACGGTTGAAAAAATGTTCTAATATTTTGCCAAAACTTTTATTCTGACTTGTTAAATTTGGTGGAATATTCTTATAATTTCAAGTTAAAGATTACTGAAGCAATTTAACATATATTCATTATTATTACTGTAAATACTTATCAGCTGTTTCAACTCAAAATATCTATTTATTCACTCGAAATTAACTCAATTATTGGAAATAAGAGCTATTATTTCTGCCTTATTACAGGCCTGGCTAATAGGAGAAAGGTACAACGCAGATGCAGTTGACTGAAATTGTTTGTGTGTGTTGTTTTGCATGTGTATTAAGAGTAGAATAATTAAGGTTAATTTGAGACAAGCATGCAATGTCATTTGGCCCATACATTTTTTGCTGTTGTCAATTGAGATTTGGACCCAAGTTACGGTCAAACATATATTCTCATATTGGTTCATATCTACCTGTAGCCGCAAGCATTTTCATCATGCATAAATATGCAAGCGCATGTGAGAGACAGAGATGGAATGATAATCGTTGCGGGCGTAAAAATGTTTTTGTGTATACTCTGCAGAACCACGTTACCAACAATTGCGTGTACTTATGTATGTATGCTTTTGAAGGTGTTTCTAGCCAACCAATTAGGACTCAATTAGGACTGGTGAATAAAAATACTCGTTTTGTATTTTTGCTATATGAAATGAAAGGGAAATTTGCCAATTTAATTCGAATATTTTTAACTACAGTGTTCAGGATATATGGTAGTAAAGCTCACTCGACTACAGCACTCTTACTTGTTGAAAATGTCCGCATTCTAAAAAAAGCCTTTTGAGATCTATTTGCTTAAACGCGACTACCTATTTGTGTTCAATTCGAATCACTGAAATTTGTATGCTTTGTCACTTTCCATTCCCCTGTTCCCCCTTCCCTCTTCTTGCTTTCCCCATTCTAATGCGAATTTCCTCGTTAAAGTCTGTTAAAATGATTAAAGTGCGTAGCACGTGTCCTGGGTTCAGTGAGTAAACAATTGCCGGGCTTTCGACTACGACTGTCGTCTTGCACATGCCAGGCACGAATTACCAATGCAACGCGCACTATCCAATCCTCTCTCTCTCTCTCTCTCTCTCTCTCTCTCTCTGCTCTCTCTCTCTCTCTTCTCTCTCTCTCTCTCTCTCTCTGTCTCTCTCTCTCTCTCTCTTGCTTTCAGCCCCTGCGTGTGTGCGATAGTCATCGTCGTCAGTGGTACTCGTCACGTTTCATTTGTGTCGCCACGCGTGCGTTTATTTAACCACTTTAACCTGAACATGCACACAATGTGAAATTGCTGTTGCCACTATTATTATTATTGTTGTTGTTGTTGTTGGTGCTACTGCTGTTGCTACTGCTGCTGCTGCTGTTGGGGTTGTCGCCGGCAAAGGGCGTCACTTCGTCTGGACCCTCTCCCATGCCCAATGCCCATTATAATACACTTAAACTTCATTATGCCTTCCCCTCGACCATCGCTGCTGCTGCTGCTCAGCTTCTCCCCCACTGTAGTAGAAGTTCTGCTGTTGTTCTTCCTCTGCTTTGCCTCTTGTTATTATTATTATTTTGGTGAGTGTGTGTCACTCTGTTGATTCATAAAAATTTAATTTCTTTAGCAGTCTGTCGACCACAGACACGTTTCCCTTCTACTTCCCCTACTCCTCCTGCCATTAAGCATTCCATCCGTACTCCGATCCTTGATTTGGCAAACACTCTCCCTGCCGTCGAATGACTTTATTAAAATTGACGTTTAATTTATGCACTGTGCATAATTTAAGAACGAATTTTCTCCACGAGAAAACCTTTTAAATTTTTTTGTGGCATGTGTCTGAATGTATTTTTTGAAGCTAAAAACATGATAAAAAAATATGGAAAATGAGAAATACATTTGGCAGGAAGACGACGTTGATGCTGAAATCCTGAAAATGTCGACAAACTTACACACAGAGACACATTTTTATATATATATAAAAACATATATATATATATGTATATATATATATATATATAGCGAGACAAAAGAGTTTGGAACATGCCTGTGGCAAAAACAATAATCACAGCAAAAGCTACAAAAAAACTGAATGTATGTATAATAAGATGGGGCATGGCGGGTAGGAAGAGGCTAATGCTTTGTTGTTGCTGCGCCACTGCGACAAATTCAAGGGTGTGGTGTTTGTATATGTGTATGTAGCAGCCACAGAAAGTGCCACACAAGCTGGCAGGATATTTTATATAAGCGACAGACAGCAGTAGCTAGAGGGCAAGGGGCGTGGTGCTATGTGTGTGAGTGGGCGTAATGGGGCGGGGGCTAGTCATTGTAAATTCGAGCTGGCATTGTACGTTATGGTCACGTTCCTCCTTCCTTACCAACCGGATGTGCCATGTAGGAGCTGAACGCGCATAAAAATATGGCCCTGGGTCGCGAGCCACAGCAACGTAGAGTGGTCTTCTGTGTGTTTGCGTGGCTGACTGGCTGGCAGTCGGACATTCAGGCATACAGCACAACGGACAGATATCCCTAAGCTGTGGTTGGCTTGCCTGCCCAGTCCTGTCCTGTTCTGGCCCCAGCTTATTTCTTCAAAACAGTGCGACAAACGCAAAGGAAAGAGGATAAATCTTTATTTGAGCATTTGTTTGTCTTGAAATAGAACATATTAAAATCTGAAAAAAGATTACGAATAAAGAAAAACAATTGCTTGATGAATTTTAAGAACATTAAATAAAATGTAAAAATTCATAAAATATTAAGTAATTAATTAATATTTTTGATATTGCAAATATGTGCTATTTACACAATTGCTTGAATATTTTTAGCTTTGTAAGTTATAGGTTTTGAAGGAGCAATAATAATAATTAGCCGATCAATCTTTATTTGAGCATTTGTTTCTTTATAAATAAAACATTTTAAAGTATGCAAAAAAAAAAATATTAACTCGTAAGATTCCTTAGAATTCGTTTTTGAGGCAATTTTATAAACATGTAATGAAATGAAAAAGTATATTAAAAATAAAGTAAATATAAAATGTTTTTGTATGTGTTTTTTGTAACATTGCTCGTATATGTTCGCTTTGTAAGTTTTAGGGTTTTAAGGAACAATAATAATACGTATTAAGTTATAAGTTGTACTTAAACTGCCACTCGTATTACATGTCACATAAACAAACTTTTGCGCCACTGTGCAGAGCGACGAATGTCATGTTTTTTTCCTTCCAGCTGCCTTCCGGCTTCCTGTGCTAAGCACTTGCCGCCTACACAGTAGAAAACAAACAAACACGCACACATGCACACGCACAGGCATGCGCAAATAGCAGCAAGCAATACACGTCGTATACGTAATGCCAGATAAAATGCGAAAGCGCGAATAAAACCAGCTTCAGTTTGTTGCTTTGTTTTATTTGTTTGCTTGTTTGGTTTGTGTGTGTGTGTGTGTGTCTGGCTTTGGGTGGCCAGTCAAGCGGCAAATCAGCTTTAATATGACGCTTTTAGCCGGTTTCATGTTCCTGCCTGCACCTACTGATGATCCTAGTTGCTTCTCATATTTTAGCTCTGTTTAATAATGTGAATATTGCAAATTAACAATCACATTGAATTAATTCAATTTGTGAGACCAGCAAGGAAAATGGAAAAAGGCATTCACTAAATTGTGTATTTAATGTAAAATGATTGCCTCCTGTTGTGTTGTCCTGTTATCCCAGTTTGTCCTTTGCGAACTCAATTATTTTCTCTTTTCCTTTTCCTGTTGTGTATTGTTATTGTTGTTGTTGTTGATGTTGCTATATATATATGTATATTGACTTTGTTGTTTTCCACCACATGCCTCCCACTTTCATTACCCCTTTTGTTGTAATTTTAATTAGTGCGCCTTTTATGTATTTTTTTTCTGTTGCTGCTAATGATGACGACCCATTTTAATTATTTATTTTATTTTTTTACTCTTCACGCTGTTGAATAAGCTAATACTAGTAATGATGATGATGATGACGATAAGGCTGATTATGATGTTGTTGCTGATGATGATGTTGTTGTTGCTGATGAGGCAGAGGGCGTTAAGGTGTGCCGCCCATTTTTTAGTTTTAGTCCAGTCAGTTAATTACAGCGCCGCAGCTAACTGAATTTAATACAACATTTTCTCACTGGCTTTTGGTTTCTTTTTGTTTTGTTTTAAAAACCCTACAAGTGGAACTGTCGCTGCAATTGGCAGCTTGTTGCGAGTCGCAGTTTTGTTGTTGACGAGGTTATTATTGTTATTATATTTTTACTTCATTTGTCGCCCTCTTTTGTTTGTTGTGTGAGCCCGTTTAGCAATTTTCTGGTTAAATCGCTGCCAAGCCACGCCCCAACAAAACAACTGCACTGCGAGTGCCTTCCTCACGCGATTTTAATGACATGACACTTAAAATTGAATCGAGTTAATTGCATTGCTGCTGCCCAACATGCACCCAACAGCGCTCACCCTGCACCTCCCTTCAAACTATGTGTTTGCGTTGATTATTGTTGTTCGTGCATATTTCATTTATGCTGCAGTTGCTTCTTCCTTAATTGCACATACTACAAAAACATGTTCAGCACCACAGATGCAGTAGATTTTATATTGTTTCAATTATTTTGAAGAATATTTTTGCATAGATCATCATTTAAATTCTAATAACAATACTGTACTAAGCTGATTAAAACAAATCTTTCTAAAGCTCACTAATAATGTATATATTTATATATACATTTATATATATGTCTCACAAAGCAGGATAAATTATTTGCCCAGACTCTGCTAGATGTTTATTTTATCATTTTTATTTGTTTTTATTGATTGATCTGCCCAAAACATATACGTTCAGGCAGACAGAAGCGGCAACATTGGTATGCAGTAAAAAGCCACAGGAGTCGGTCAGCAAAGTGGTTATAAAAACACAAAGTTGTGCATATATTATTATAAAAAAAATAAAATATATATGCTATATGTGCTGCATATGTTTATCCAATGTGCTCAGTCGCCCGCAATTTGAGGTGAGGTAAAATGTCCAAACAGAGGCGGCTTCAATTGTTATGGTTGTTGATCCGGCTCAGTGCTGAAAATAATTTTCCAACATGAATGCAATGGACGTCCATTGATTGACAACAACAACAACCTTTGCAACTTCATTGAATATGAAAACAAAAAAAAAATGATTAATCTCTTTTTCTATTGTTGGTTTTAGTTGCGATTGCATTTTATGCACCACGAAGCACAAAACAGCGAGCAAAATGTGCAAAAAACAATAAATTTAAATTAATGAAAGCAAAACGAACGACATTCATAAATTTCAATTGCTTGGCCCATTCCTCTGCATCCCCCACCTCCTCTCCACCACCCCTCTATCAGCCCATTTGTGGTTTTCTTTAATTGTTTATTGAAATGCTTGACATTAATTAACAGCAAATAAATAAAATGCGGCTTGCCACGCCCACCTCACCGTTCCCCATTCCCAGCATAGTCTCACGGCATATGCAAAATATTATATTTAAAATACATAAATATACAAAAGATAAATTGCAAAAATTATTATATGAAAATGGGACTGTTCGAAGAAAAAACAAAAATTGAAAGCACTACAAAACGACATAAAATTACTGGCACTTCATCATACCATATAAATAATAATGATGTTCATCATTATAATAATGAGCTACTTTCAACCAGCCGCAAAATGTGTCGAGCCTATTTGGCAAGCGCGTACGACTACGTCGAATGTGCACGCCGGGATTAAAATCTAGCAGCAGAAATAAAAAAAATTTTCCACAAGTTTGGGCTATGAAGTGGCATAAGGCAACACCCACATTACTCATTACGATTAGTATCTGGGTTTCCTCAAAAAGCATGGAATATACAAAGATGGATTGATTAAATTCGACATAAATAATATATTGATATTTTAGTAGATGCTTCTACTTAGAATTTCTATAATTACAAAAGTTATATGTAAAATCTCTATATTGTACTACTGTACTGTTTTTGATAATGACTTATCGATTTCTGTTAAACTTATCGATTATCAAGCTTTTATAGCTGTGTCCTCTGTGTCCTAATTAAAATTGTTTTACAATTCAGGATACGATTTACGCATTTGAGGAGTATCTTAGTATTTTTATATGTCAAAGTTGGAGTTTTACATTTTAACTACCATTGATTATGACTAATCGATTTCTTCTGAACTTATCAATTATCTAACTTTCATGGCTGTGTTCTTTGGCTGCTTTTCAATGTATCGCATTCAAGGTCCTAATTAAAATTGTTTTATCATTTTTGTACACGTTTTATGTTTGTGGATTTATTCGCATCGGCGATTTTACTTTATGCTAATGAAAACTGCGAATCTCTTTTGATCTTTTCCTCTTTTTTCGCTTTAGCGGCTGTGTATTGAAAAAATTTTTATTCACACACACACATGTTTATACGGAATATGTTTGGTATTTATTTTATTTTTTCTGTTTTTGTTGTGCGGAACGAGAAATGCGTTACTAATTTAAACAAATAACGGAAGCACTCGTAAATTTGCCTGCCACAATTTATATGTCACGTTGTGCGCAAATGAAATTTAATAAAAATATTTATGTCGCATATGTATATATATACATAGATTCATGTTTTTCTACGTGCCATTAATTTATCATATTGTGCAGAAGCCTTAGATAAATCTTTGGATGGGCAATATTTAATTGCTGCTGCTTTATGAGCAGTGCGATTTTTAAATCGTTAAATTTCATTCAATTATTGAGTAAAGTTTAATAAAAATTTTTCTCAAACAAAAAACTATTTTTACGCATTTTAGGCTTTTCTTAAAATAAACATTTATTTAGCTGTAGTTGCTTCTCTTTTTTTTATATACCAGCATAAAATTTATAGACTTTTTTAAAATAACCAATAAATAAACATTTGAAAATGTTCAATATTAAAAGAAAAATGCTGCTTAATGTGTGTGGGCATTTGACTGTTGTCCACACACTCAGGCACACACTCGCACACACACCAACACACAACTCAATGCACTCATAGTTAAATTAGCTTGCGCTCAGTCAAACTTTTTGTTGTAGCTATATTCATATGCAAAGCTAATTTGTTTAATCGAGCTAATCAAATGTTGTCGCTAATATCGTCATCAAGAAATGTTTACAGTGGGCGTATGCGTTATATTGAATGTGGTTGGCTTAGGGGGAGGGGATACCTTATGGTTATAGCTGGCAAAGATGTGAGCTGTCTGTCAGTTGTTGTCTTTGTTGTTACTGTCATTGTTGTTGTGCATGATAATAACAGCATTAGCTTATTGAGTTTCCAATTGACCACTCTTTGCTGTGAGCCAAACAGCTGGCACTCAGTTTGTGCCTTACAACTCACCCTGTCTTACCCCCTCCCCCTCCCATCAGCAATTGCGTGTGCCTGTGTCGATGCACGTAAATATATATATATATATATATATATATATATATTGAGAAGGCCCATTGCGGACCCAGTCGAGAGAGTTGAGCGCTTTTGCCCTCGTCGTGTAGTCGTAAAATGCAAATTGCATGCATTCAACGCGTTTTTCGTTTAATTATTATGAGCATTTTTTTGCTGGCACGGAACGTGCCAAGTGCCCAACAACAACAGCAACAAAATCAACAACAACAGTAACCCGAACAATAACAGACGGGCCAGCTTAAGCATATATGTTGCTGTTGTTTTGTTGGCTCGACTTGATCTCTGTCTCCTGTGGCTGTGTGTGTGTGTTTGTGTGTGTGTGCGTGTTGGCCTATGTGTCTACGGTTAGTGTCCGCCGTTTGTGCGCAATGTGGGCCCCTACGCCGCCCTCATTGCCTGTGGCTGCCATTTTCAATTAATTTACCCCCTATTTGGCATAAATTGCCAGGCACTTACTAATATATATTAATCTAAACACGTGTGTGTCTGTGTGTGTGTGTGTGAGCAGTGTGAAATAAATTCCATACCTAATTAATTTGCATTATTTATGATGTATAAACGCAAACAAGCCGAGCAACATCGAGTTGAATTCCGTTTTGTTATACGACAGGCAGGTGTATAGATATATATGTAGAAGTGAGGGAAGTTTTGGGGGTGTAGGCCGATGGAGCGGCTTTTTTTAGGTGGTAGTTGGTGCGCGCGTAAGGCTTTAGCACATGTGTCACCCAGTTGGGTGGCACAGCCATTAAATTTGCATACAAAGCACAACAATTCAAATTTTCGGTTTCATTTGTCCACGTGTATGCATGTGTTAAGGTAAATAATATAGCAAATCCATTTGTTTTGAGCTTGTTTTGTAATTAATCGAAATTTAGTAGCCATTCATTCAGTTAGTCGTTAATTCATCATCAGACAAACCGCATATTTATTCGCTGACGTCTATTTTAATCGGGCCAAAGACATTGAATCAATGTAGGCGGTGGTAGTTTTTTATAAATACACAACAACAAAATGAAAAAAATAAAGAAACTTTTTTTTTAACTTAATGCTAAAAATTTACAGTAAAGCAATAGTAATTTTGATTATTTTTTAATTTATAATTGGGCAAAACAAGCTGCAAAATGTCATATAAAGTGGCAAGTCCCTAAACAAGGATGCTACGTGATGACTGGATTGTCCAACAAACAGACGATTGGGATTGCAAAATAAACAGAGACAACATAAAACAGTTGTGCAAAATTTGATGAATGTCAATATTGTCAAGGAAATGACGTAAATCGTTTTCAAAGAACTGTTGGTATTAATCATTGCATATAAATAATTTAGTATTACAAACATAAATGCGATTACTCAAAAATTATTAAAAAATAATTAACAACAAAAATTGAGTATAACACTCATATTTTATAAACGTATCAACACGCTTTTAAATCCAGTTGTTCTGCCTGTTCTTTAATATTAACAAGTTTATTGAAATTATTAGTAAATCCATGTGAATAATGCAATTGATGAACTCATTTAAACTAAATTAATAGCTTTTCCATTTGATATGTAGTGTAAAATGTTAATTTGATTGTTTGTAAATTATTATTATTATTAAATTGAGTGAATACTACTAATACTACTAATAATACTAATACTAATACTTATACTAATTCTTACACTACTACTGATACTGTTACTAATACCAATAATAATTCGAAACAGAAATTTAATTATTAGAATTTCCCTGTTCAAATGTTTTGTTTCGATTACCAACAAAATGATACTAAATTGGAATTAGCTAGTTACTTGGAACATTAAATGAAAGGTCCTAATTGAATTATTAGCCAATACAGAAGAGAGAGAGAGAGAGACAGAGAGAGAGAGAGAGAGAGAGTGACAGAAAGATGGGGAGAGAAAGAGACGCACACAGTTCAGAAACAAAGGAACTAATGAAATTGCGTGTTCCATTTGGCAAAAGGACAGGTGGACAAGTGGCCTGAAGGTGTCTGCAGTCGGCAAATGTGCTCAACTGTGCAGCCTGGGAATTGCATAATCCAATTTACGAGACTGCAGCAGCTTAAAACCATGTGGGTGGGGAGAGAGAGAGAGACAGGGAAGGTGTGAGAGGGAGAGGCAAGAGTGTGAAGAGAAGAGAAGGGATGAGATGAGATGGGATCTGCACTCATCTGCACAATTTGCAAGCCACAACAGACAGACTCGAACAATCAGCCAACAATAGTTGTTGCGGGTTGGCGTGTGGTTGTGTGGGCGTGGCTGCGGCTAAAGGATTTACGACCTATCCGCAGCAGCAACAGCAGCAGCAGCCGCCAACAATGAAATTTGCAAAATGCAAATGTGTTTTGTTGTTGCTGCTGTGTTTTGTGTGCTGTGTGTGTGTGTTGGCAGTTTTCAGTTGGCAAGAAACTGCTTATGTATGCATATCTATCGGGTCAAGTCAAATAAACGTAATAATAAAATTGTAGCATAGCCGCAAGGACCAATAAAGTTGATGTGTGCAAAACTTGCTTGGCAAGGACTCTCTTAGACAACATAAAATGCAAACATGAATGCATAACTATGCATATTTCTTGGCGAGTATATGTATGTTTGTGGGTATGTGTATAAACCATTTTTGTACTTCAACAAATGCAGTTTAGCATTTTGAGCAAATTTTATTTGCATTGTGGAAAATGCCATTCAAACTGCCTCACTCACAAAATACATACACACAGTACACAACCACAAACACAACTAATTAAAATTAAAATTAAATTAAATTAAATTATTTCAAGCCAGCAACGAGTTACTTAATTTCATATTCTTATTAACAAATGTAATTTATTATTAAATCAGCCAAAGATATTTGATAACATAAATTAATAATAATAAAAGCAACTTGATGATTAGATTAGATTTATTTAATTATTTGTTTAACACACAGATATCAAAAGAATAAATTTTTTAATGTACTTCATAGCTTTAATTAATCCCAGTTCAATTACAATGAACAGCATTGAATCAAACAATTTAACAGCATGACCAGGCTTGAACACTGAGCTAGCCAGTAATTGCTGGCCATATCCTTCCCTTCGCCACCACTTAACATAACTCTCACCTGCTGCTTTTGATCAAAATTTTTTTGTGGTGGTGGATCTCTTTGTGTCTTGTTATTGTCATAATAATTATATGGAATGTATGCATGAACAATGCTATTATTGTTGGTCCCGCTGTGCCGCAACCCACCTCGACCGTCATGCAACACTGAATGCCTGTGTGTGGGGGACAGGCAAGCGGATTGCGTGACTTGCGCACATTTGTTTTGTTTGCGGAAAGTAATTGCAAAAGTTGTTGTTGGTGGACAGATTGCAAGAAGGGCCTAGGGAGGAGGGTGCTTGGTGTTTGGTTTGAAGAAACTGCACATAATTGGCAGCAACCGACCAATGCCACCCACATAAGCCAGATGCGCTGTTAGTGTTGAGAGGGGAGGTAAGGGATGTGAAAGAACGAGCAGAGTTTGGGGCAACAACATCAAAAACGCATTTCGCCTTAGGCCAAAAGTTGTTGTCAAGTTTGCCAGAAAAAAAAGGCAAAAGCAACATTATGGTGAAGCGAAGATGCGGCTTGAGAGGGTGGGCCAAGTGTGTAAAGGTTTAGATTGTGCAGCAAAACAATGTGAAGAGGAGCATGTTAAAATAAAAACATATACAAAAAAAAAATGAAGAAAAAAACCACTCGCCTTAGTTTTTGTGCCAGTTTCTTTGACTGCTTTTCTAAAAATTATAAATTTTTTTCAACTTTTTCTTTAAAAGCTATGTGGTGTATATGTGTGCAGCATATATGTATGTGTGTATGTGTGTTGCGTTTTTATGCACCACATCCGGCGCAAAAAGCGCATGAAATGTGCAAGAAACAAAAAAAAAATGGCACAACTGTTTTTAAATTGTTTCACTCCTTTTTTTCTTATTATTATTATTTGCAGGGCGCAGAACCAGAACAGCAGCAAGCAGCACATTGCTGAAGAAGCAGAAAAAATAGGCAACCCAACAAGTCAGACAGTCTGCCAACTATGGTGGGCTCTCTCTGTCCGTCGGTCGAAGAGGCCTTTTGGCAGTTGGCCAGTTTGCCAGCTTGCCCCTTAGATAGCTGTGCATTTTCTGGCTACTGGCTATGGATGATTCAAGCTGTAAAAAAATAGGAAAAACTAAAGTCCAGAAAAAAGATGGGGATAAAAACAAGTTAATGAGATCTGTTTTTTTTTAGTTAGACTTATTTTTAAAGCTTAACACAGATAGAGCTTAAAGTG
Organism: Drosophila dives; assembly: GCA_035042365.1. NCBI lineage: Eukaryota > Metazoa > Arthropoda > Insecta > Diptera > Drosophilidae > Drosophila > Drosophila dives. Next base: position 3,298,923 of record JAWNLJ010000133.1, on the reverse strand, counting down.
AACTAAAATCGCCATGAAATGTATAGTTACTCGATTTTTTGTATCTTAAGTTTGTACTGATTTCTGTGCACTTTAATAATCTTTGCCCGGTTGGGTCTTCTATGCCACTCGGTTTGCGAAATTGGCTTTAACTCACGTAACTTTTACATTTGCAAGTCACAACTGTTAACATTATATATGGCCTTTTAACGCCCCCATCTTTGCTGCCTGACTCACTCTACTACAACGTAAGAAGGGGTTGGGGGTGGTTTAGGTTTAGTTGCACACTTTGTTTTAAGTTTTGTTTGTTCCGCCTTCAAGCAAAAATACAATCAAGAAAGCGAAACAAAACTGGCAAGCAGCGAAATGCACATTTTGTACTTAAGGTTTTATGTCAGCTTTTGTGCGTTGAGTGGGCGTGGCTGCCAGTCCGTGACACTTCCTCCGCCCTCCTACTTGCTCGACTTCTGTTGCGCCTGCTTAAGAAAAAGTTGCGGCAAGTAAATTATGCAATTGCCAAGTGCATTTAATGACATATTAATTTGCTTTTATTTGCATTCTGAATGAGGTGGCGAGGCTTGCCTCATTGTTGTTGTGGTTGTTCATTGCAATGAAATGCAAATTCGCAAATATTTATATATATACATATATATATATTTATAAAGAATATGCAATATGTCAATTGAAATTCATTAACAATTGTTTTGTTTGTGCTTCTCTCTCGTTACAGGTTCGTATTTTAATTGGATCAGGTACCACTCAAATTGGCCTGTTGTAAGGAAATATGATTTAATTTCGAATTCAATTATGCGCACGCCTATTGCACAGAATTGTGATAAGCATATTTATACTTATTATATAATTTCTGGCTATTTAAAACTGGCGATATTTCTGCTTAAAATAGCAATGTGTCTCACAGCTCAGCTAGCAACTAATTAATTTAAACATGTAACATGTTTATATTGGCCAAGAAATTTACTAAGTTAAAGCTTGATTAAAGTACTTTAAATTTTACGTTAAATAGAAATTTTTTTTAAGATTTTCTTTGCTTCTCTTACTTTTAAAGAGTTCAATTGACTGTTGCCACAATTTCACAATTCTCACCCAATTACTTTCCCATTCGCAATGCCATTTAAATTAACTAAGTAACTGAAAGCAATAACGAATGAAAAACGAAAAACAAAAAAACAACAAAAGAAAAAACGAACTTTCACCCAGCAAACTTGGCAGGGACAGCAAATGGTAGCCAACCATTTGGCAAATTGAAATCAAATCGATAACGAATCAAATTGAAATCTCACCACAGGCCGCACCGGCGACGACCGCAAACAAATGCCAATAAAAAATAAAAATAAAAAAAAAACAAAAATAGAAGGAATGAAAACGTGGCCCAAGATTTTGAGCTCTATAATAATTCAAAAGTTGAGCTCTGGCGCTGATCCAGAAAACTGTGGAACCCCCTACGCGTCGTCCGCCGATTCCCCCATGTGCAGTTCAAAGCAATCCGAAAGTGCGCCAAGTATCCAAGCGATATATAATAACCAAGTTTGTAGCCACAGCAGCAGACTACTGAAATATGAATGCATTTGCTGTTGTTTCTGCTGCTTTCCCTTCTCCTGTGATGTGCAGCTTACTCCAACTGCTGTTGTTGTCTGATTAACATAAATCGTGCTGCTGCTGCTGCCGACTATATCTTATTTCGATTTTTGCACGGCATTTGTTTTTCAATCGCTGCTGCTGGTGCTATTGTTGTTGCTGCAGTTTTTTTTCACTCCAGCTTATGCAAAAAAAAGAGAAAAATTGAATTGAAATGAACAAAACAGCGCACAAAACTCTGAAAGACAGCAGCAGAAACAAAATGCAAACGAAGCAGCAACAGCAAAAGTGGCGGAGGGGTGTTAGCTTGTTTGGGGAGGTAGTAAGGGGAAGCAAAAACAGTCAAAAGAAGCAATAGCAGTCAGCCAGGAGCAACACATCACCACACCGCCTGCTGACTTTTATGTGCAATCGCCTTAACTCCAACTCCGTAGTTGCTGCTGCTGTTGCTGTGGCTGCTGTTGCTGATGAGCATGAGAATGATGTTCCTATCTCGACTGTCTGCTGCCTCCGCTGCTGCTGTTGGTGACCATCTTAGCTTTATTGTTGACTCGCTTAAAATTCCAAACAGCAAATTGCAACTGCCAACAATTTCGAGGCTATCAGTGGCACAGCATCAGACGCCAGAAACGGCGGCCAACGCTCGACGTTGCTGGTGGCTGCTGTTGCTGTTGCTGTTGCTGTTGCTGCTGTTGGTGGTAGCTGCCTGTATGCCTGCCTGGCCTGGCCTGGTTGCCGGCCTGACTGCCTGCTGTCAGTAATTTTATGCAAGATGCGATCGCCCAAGCACACCTCAACACGCCTCGCCAAAGAGAAGCGGAGCAACAGCCACACAAAGTGAAAAGGAAAAGAGCCAGAGAGAAAGAGAGAGAGAGAGAGAGACAGAGAGAGCGACAATGGAAGTGAGGGAAGAAAATGCTTGTGAGCCATTTCACTTGCTATGACAAACCGTCGGAGCAGCATTGTCGTTTCATTTTTAAATGGAATGAAATGGAATTAAATGCACAAGTGCACAGTGCAGAGGCAGCACAGAAGTTGCAACATCCTGAATATCTTATGAGAGTCGAGATGAGCCGGGTGTGTTTCTTTCGAGCCTTACTCACTGCATAGATGACTTACAATATTCTTCAAAATTTACCTATAATCTGCTTTAATACCTATAATTATGTTATACATTGTGCATAAAAAGATGTAAAAGAATGCGGACATATAAAAGTATAGAAATTGCCTTTAGTTGTTATTATTGCAGCTTGGCGACTGTAAATTTTCTAATGGCTTTGACTATTAAGTCGTGGTGTGTTTATTATAGACAGCTACACACTGCAAGTGCACTTTCTCGAAATCATAAAATGTAGAAAATTTAGCGCACATCATAAATATAAATATAAACATGAAATCAAAATTCAATTAACAAAAAAATTTTCCTTCAATTAAACAAAGAGAACTCTAAGCTGTACAAACTATACGATATATATAATAAATGATGTTGACAGCTGCTTTTCTGTTAAGCCTGTATAAAATAAGAAAAGAAACCTGTTTTCCATTGTCGTATTAAATTATGCATAGAATGTTTTGTGATATTAAATCATAAATATATCGAAAATGGTATGGTTACTTTGTCCATCTCTAACTTGTCCGCCATCAACCCTATTTTGTGTCTCCTTCTCAAATTGCTGTTGCTTTTGAGCTGCAGTCATTTGCCATTGTATGAATCTGCTCTGATGATAGGTTTGATTCCTCTCAAGTGCCAATTGTGCACCTATCTTCGAAGTATGCCGTTTGCCGTTTAGGCAAAACTGAATATTGCTTATTTTATTTAAGGTGAGAATTTGAATGTGTGTTTGCATTTCATGCAAATTAATTTGATAACGAATAGTTGACTCACAGTGGATTTTATATGTTGTGTCCTTTTGTGTGGCTGTTGCTGCTTTTCAAGTGTTAATTATTGTCGGCAGGATCAAATATTGTCCTAGTTTATGTATTTATTCTTGCGTGATGGGACAACGACTATGTTTGCTTCATCGTCGACAAGGCGACGCTGACAAGGGACAGTGTCAAGTTTAATCAAAATAATATAACAACATTAGTCAACAATCCAGAAACAACTACGGCAACTGCAACCGGCAGCTGCAACATCTACTCAGGCGCAAAAATGATTGCAGAGTTGGTATAATTCACGATTTCCTGCTATAATTGAAAATATATTTCAACAAGCAAGCAGGCAGCAAGAACAAGCTGCTTGCGTACAACAACGACAACAGCAACTGCAGCAACAGCAGCAACAGCAGCAACAGCAGCAACAGCAGCAACAGCAGCATCAGCAGCATTCAGTGCATTAATTATTCATGAGTTGTCGCGCATTGGCAAGTAACAGTGTCAGGCAGCAGCAGTAACACCACCACCACTACCACCACTGAAGTCGCAGCAAGCAACTACCACAACAACTCGCCAACTGGCAACATAATTATTCATAAGAGCTTATCGCCAGTAAGGTAGGCAACACCATTTTAACCACAAGCGGATTATAATTATCAAAAGTTGCCATCATGCGACCAAAGCAAGCACATAGCTGACAGCAGCAACATGTTGCTTACAGCAGCAGCAACTACAATTGCAATGCTTTATTTGCTTAGTCTGCAACGACAACAAGAATGATGATGATGATTATTATAAGGTGAATGTTGATTATAATGGCAAAGACAGAACTACAAATATAATTACACACGGCTACAACAACAGGGCGAGACAGACAACTGTTTTAATTGATGTTGATTGCTATCAGCAACATTTTGCTGCTGATTTTGCTGCTGTTGCTTCTTCTGACGTTGTTTTTATTAATGTTGTTCGCATGTTGCGCACCTCAATTAGAATTCGTTCGTTTCGTCTGCTTTCGTTTTAGATTTTCGTTTCTTTTGGTTGTGTTTTGTGGCTTGTTGTAACTACAAACAAAATGTTGCATGTCAAAGTCGCATTAAACGGTTTGCAAATTATGCATTACACAAAAATGTTGCTACTTAAATAATAACTAAATCGAAACGAAATCGAAATATTTACAACCACAGGAAACGTTGTCAAGTTGCTTTTTGCCGCACCTCCATCTCCTTACCGGGGGCAACTTGACACGCCCATCACATTAGCTGTTGAATGTTGCATGCTAAACGATAGTGCGACAAAACAACCTGTGCACATTTCAAGTTCAACATGAAAAAGTAAGCTTAAAATATGCAAAAAGTAGGTTGGTTAAATATTGAATATAATATAAAAAGTTGAGGTTTTTGTATTGAATTTAAGTTGTAAATTCTGTTTGTATTTACTTCTTCATTGCTCAAAAGATAATTAATCATGCAGCGATATATGCACACAGCAGTCATTAATGTGGAAATTGTTTGCTTATTTTGATTTTTATTACTGTTTTTACTATCAACCAAAAGATTTTGGTTAGAGTTTTTGAGTTTATGGCCGCTGCTGCAGCAGCTAATTGAAATGGAAACAAGTTGCTGCTGTGCAATCGGACAACAGTTGCTGTTGCTTTAATGGACATATATGCGCAGTGCATGTTTATACTATTTGCTTGATGGTCAATTGCATTTGAGGCTGGCAAACAATCGTATAAACAACTTGTGCACTAAATAAACTCTTTTCTTATGACTTTAAGCGTTTTTTTTTTCGCCCACTGCATTTTCTTAATTTGTAACTGTCAGCAGCCAAAGCAATTAATTTATTAATAGCAACTAAACGAACAGGACTTAAATGACAAAATTTGCATACAATATACAATTTGAATAATTTGTATTTTATTAAAATGGCAAACGACAACGTCGACAGGCGCAGGTAGATAAATCATTGTGAAACAGACTGCTGCAGAAGCAGCTTCTGTGTGCTACAATTTACACAGTTAAAGCTTTAAGATTTTAATTAACATTGGAATTGCACGGCCCTTGAGGCTCCAAAAATTGGCAATGGCAACAACAAGAGCAACAACAACGACGTCAAAACGCGCCATGCTCTCTTCCTCTCTCAAACAGTATTTGAAACACCACTACGCTCTGCTCCACTCTCTGCACCCTCGAAAACTCCACTTTCGAAGAGACACACTTCGGTTCTCTCTATCGACTGCGCTACACTTGCTCACTGGCAGCAGGTAAGAGAGAGCAGCCATATTTGTTTATGGCGCTCAGAGCGCGCTCAAGCGGGACAGCAATATGATGTTAGTGCTGCTGCTGGCTTTGCGACTGCGCTGCGCATGCACAAAACAAATTAAGAATAAATAAAACAAAAACAACACATCAGTAGTTTTTATGTAGTTGTTGCTGATGCTGCTGTTGCTAATGTTGCCTAATGTAGGCCTGCCTCGCCTCTTAAATGTTTAAGCGATTAAGTCGAATTTTAATTTAGCCGCAAAACATAACACGATTTTACAGACAAGCACACATGCACTCACAGGCATAACCCACATATGCATTGATAGACAGCTGGGCGTAATGCCGTTTGAAGCCGGAGGAGGGCTGCGGACTAAACTAACAGAAATGTAAAGCAGGCAATAAAGTGGCAACATGCTGACTTTGCCCCGACTAACCGAAACAGTCGGGGGCGTTTGGGATTATCATCTCTCTCTCTCTGTCTCGCTCTTTCACTCTGAAAGAATGAATGAAAAAAAACGAGCTATGAGCTTTTAAGCGTAATGAATTGGTCTCTGTGCCCCGTGCTGACGGGGCGTAGTCTTGGCCTTTCGGACTAGTCGTTGCTGTTGGCTCATTAATGTTTAAAGTGTTTTAGGGTATGCATAATTACTTGTACAGATAATAAAGTTTTGCTGCTCGAGTGAGCCTCACCCTCTGCTTAACTCAGATCAGATTGTTGGCTCATCCACTTAATTAAAATGCAAATGAAATTTCTTCAAAAAGCTGCAAACAAAAACCAAACCCTAGCATGAAGTGTGGCAATGACCACTGTTTATTTTGTTTTTATTACTCAAATTCTGGTTTTTTAAATGACGTGAGCTTTAATTATTTTTATTATTAATTTATAATTCGCATATCCATTTATAAAGTTTTTAACAATTAGTTAAGTGTTGCACCTGTTTTTACACTCTAAAACTATCCGATTGTATTTACCTGCCAACATTGATCAGGGCACGTTTTCTCTTTCCCCCACACGCAACATACCTATGTAGGCGGCGCATGCGGAACTTTTGACTCACTTCTGCAGTTGTTGTTGTTGCTTTTGATGCTCTTCCATTGTCTTTGTTGTAGCGCCTGTTTGGCATCGGCTACCGAGTTTACGACGCGTGAACGGCAACTCATCCGCACAAAAGAGGCGACAAAATACACGGGGAGAACCGCTCAGCAACATTGAGCCCTAACTCGAGGGGAACAAACACTCACACAATCACACACATACAACTACACAGTTAAGTTGATCTTGCGCTACTTCTTCGTTCTCTTCGCGTCGTACCTTGCTTCTATACCTTTATTATTCTGTATTGTATTGTAGCGGGTACATTTCCAGTGAATTTTTCGATGATATCTTTTAAATGTTAGCATTCAAAAAAGCGCAAAGATTGCTGCTGCCTCTGCTGCGCCTGCTGGTTTGATTTTCTTTTCCCCCTCTACCTCCGTTTGTGCACAAGCATATATCGGGTCTTTTTCTGGGCACTTTTAGTGTCGGAATCGGGTTGTTGTTGTTGTTGTTCGGGTCTTTGGACCCTTTTTTCGAAATCCATGTGTCGCCATGTCTGCCTTGACTGTGCATGTGTGTATGTGTGTGTTAAGTGAAATTCTTTGTGTCGACAAGCGAAAATAAAATTCACACAGTGCGAAACGTGTCAGATATAAAGTAGCAAAGAAGAGCAGCAGAAAAAAAGAAGAAAAAAAATGCCGTCTCGCACAATGGATCTGACTGGAATTGAGCTGAAACCTACGCTCAATGCTCGCAACTTGTCGTTCTCACATCTCTTCTCATCTCGTTCCCTACCTGAGCCAATCTGTGTGAGCAGTCATTGAAAAAAGGTGCAAAGGCAAAAACAACAACAGCAACAAGCATTAAGTGAGTGAGTGAGAACAACAACAGCTGTATACAGAATACACCCAATGACAAGCTGCTCGGCAATTTGACATAATTTATACGTCAAATTACTGCAAATTGATGCTAAATGGCTTCAAATTGAATTGACGGCCGAATAAGCGAGGGAGACGAAGTGCAAAAAATAAACGAAACAAAAGTAAAAATTATATGTATATATACACAAATCTACACGTATACACGAATATGAAAACCGCCAGGCGATGCGAGGCAACAACAACAGCAGTTCGTCGGCGTTTTGTGCATTCAAACGAAAACATTTTGAGATTTCAGTGGGGCGTCATTGTTGTTGTGGTTATTGTTGTTCGGTGCATGGCTAGCGGTGTGGAGGAATCAGTTTTGCGCACCTTTCGCCTGACTTGACGAGACTTGACTCTGCACTAAAAGTCCAATCTCTGAGCTGGTTTACTGCCAGACTCTACCAGCTTGCAGATTTCGTTGCAACAACAAAAAAAAAAGACTGACGCTAGAGGAGCGCAACTTATCTTGTGCTTTGTAATGCTGATTTCACCCAACAGCAACAAAAAAAACAGCAACAGCAGCAACAAAAACAATGGCAAACAATTGCAGCATTAACATGAACTTCAATTGGCTACGAAATAATGAAAACTCCACTAATTTGTTTTATCCAAAATATTGAAATATGTGGAGTACACTTTCTGCGCTTACAATGACTATACAAATTGTTTAAACTTTTGGCGAATCAAATTTGTAGCAAATACTTTTCCAAAACTTGAAAGTGCCCAATAAAATTTTTATTTATGCTTTGTTTGGTTTCAGATGTATTTTGCCATTTAAATTGTGTACGTTTTATTTACTTATATATACTTATTCAGAGAATAATATTTATTTGGTGCTCAAATGTGTTTAAAAATTTTACTCACGTTTTACTCAGACTAACTGTTTAAATATTTTATCGGAATTTTCAACTCTGACATCTTAATTGGAGGGGAATATTTTTCAAATCTCGTTTCTGTTATTTATTTTAATTTACTATTAGATAATCCTAAGCTCATTAGAGTTTCGTTGTATTAAATTAAACTGTGCAAAAATAAAAAAATTTTTAATACACTTCTAAAATAAAGCTTTTCAAACAATACTAAATTCTAAATGTATTTTCAACACTATCTTTACAGGTAGCTATTTTTCAACAACAGCAACATTTAAGGAAGGAAAAAAGAAACAACAACTCAATTGTGTGCCTTAACACAGACAGTGGCCACTCGACGCCACATTCCACACCTTTTTTACACCCACATACACTCAAAAGAGGTAAAAGGAAAATCAATTTTATTCGTAGCCAGAAAGCGCAAAGAGCGCCAGAAATAAAAGGAAGGAAAAAAGCAATGAAATGTGCCAGGCCATGAAATGCAACCGTCAACGAATATCTTGTTGTTCAACAAATTTTTAGCTGCTTGTTGCTGGTTACTGGTTGCAAAATTAAAATGGCTTGCAGCAGAGCGCGCGAGTACTGGCAAAATATTGAATTCAATTTAAAGCGCAAAACGCGTTCATAAATCTCAACCATGTGTTGTCGAGACTGTACAAAAGCAGGCAGCAAAGTGAAAGATTCGCAACTGTAGCTGAAAGTCAAAGAGTCTCGAGAGGCCATAGCCATGTTTTGTTCATTGCCTTGATTATATGGCCAGGAGCGCTGGTGGGCGAGCTGTTGTTGCCTGCCAGTGCAAATTTCTGCCCTTCTCCGAACGCAACTTTAAGTGCAGTAAAGAAATTTAAAAAAAAAAAATAGAAAAAACACTTGAAAAGAAAACTCAACACAAATTGTCGAAAACGTGAAATACAAATGAATAAAAATTGCAAAAACTTTTAAATCAAATGAAGCGAAAAGATTTTCACGAGCTTTATTTAAAACTTAAAACTATTCTTTGGTTAACATAACTTATGTATTATTATGAATTTATGTTAACCATTTCCCCTAGCAAAGTTTATTTATCCAGCTTTTAGCCAGGCTGCCACAAAGTCTGCTTAAGAAGCGCCCATCATATATTAGCGTAGAAAATGTTGAGTGGAAAGAATGAGAATTAGTCGCACTTTTTGATTACTTGTTGATGCCACCAAAAGTGATGCAGGGTGGTAGCACGCTGCGGGCACTATGCAAATCCCGACTAGTAGCTGCCGCAGCGGCAGCTAAATGAATGTTGCGACTTTGTCCATGCTATGCTGCCTGTGCCTGCCTGCCTGCTTGCCTGCGGAAATTGTTCAACTTGATCAGCCGGAGAGGCAAAGATGGAAGCAAAAACTGAATGTATTATTTTTCTCTGCACATCTTTTCCCCACTCTGCACTAACTCTCTATGTGTGTGTGTTTGCGTGTGGCAACGTCTGTTGACTGCCATCGTCTGGGCATTGTAGCTGCCCCGCAGCTTCTTCACTACTTCTTCTCGTCGTCGTCCATGGTTTTTGTGCCTTTTCTGCAATATAAAACCTAAAGTATGCTGCAGCCAAAAAGCCCCGAGGATAACAGGCCAAAGCACTTGAACAATGCGCAGAGGATGCATAGAAAGAGGCACGAACGGGTAGATAGAGCGAGAGGGGACTGTGTCGTGAGACAGTGAATTGCTAAAAGTTTTGCGGCATGAGTAAAACTCTTTCGGGGAACCCTTCAACTAAAAGATACTCAGTAATAAAAACTATTTATTCTATTTTGACCATCTGAAAATCACTGAAGAGTGACTAAAACTTAAAAATGTCATGAGTAAATAATATTTTTAGTTGTTCGAAATTAACTAGTATTGAAGTAATTTTTGTGCAGTCTGCTGAAAAGTTGTTGGTTTTACAAATGTTAACTTGGACATCCTTAAGCAGTCTGGAGTAACAGACAAGTAATAATAACAAATCAAAAACCTTTTAATAAACTCATGTCAATGCTTTGCATTTCATAATATTTAGAAGCCACAGTTATTCCATATACCCAATTTTATAACTTTTTGAGTGCGGAGCATGCAAATAGATTGAAAAACGAACTCCGAACTTTAGAAAAGCGATTTGCCGCCTTACTTGTTGTTTGAAGCAACTCGACTGCCGTTTATAACTAAGAAAATAAGCACAGAAACTAAAATTGATATTGTCGAAAGTTATGGATGTTAAACATTAACATAAACTACAAAGTTCAGAATGAATATCAGGGTTTTGACAGTGAATGTATGGATTTAAATTGCTTTACTTTTTTCTTCAACTCGATGAAGACTTTATATTTTGGAGTATATCTTGGGCAAGAAATAATAGTAGCAGAGTCGTTTTATTGGTGGTCAATGTAAAGGTTCAATATTCATTAGTTTCGATATAGTTGGAGACTGTTGGACTGGCGTTAGTGTCTTGGAAATGTTGTGTTAATTCCGGCAAAACGACAGCTAAGCGATTTGTCAATTTCTCTGTCTCTTTCTCTCTCTCTCTGTCTTGTATGTAAGTGCAGCAAAGCAGGTAAATGACTTGATTGCAATGATTATGCCTTCTGCGACGACGAGTGCGTCCGCACTTGATTAATTGACGCCTCGACAGTAACAACAGCAACAGCGGCAACAACGACTGAGTCTTGATTGACTTAACGTGGCCCGGAATCGGTTCTGGTCTGGGCCTGCCTTATACGAACCTTTTGCAGCTAAAAGTTAACAAGTTTTTGCCGTTCCACTTGACTTGCAAACAGCAATAGCGATGAATAGCGAATGAAGACGCAAACGGAGACGCAATCCAATAGACCGAGCCATGCCACACTGGACTGCAGAGACCAGAGAGCATGACTCTTGGGCCAGCTTCTCAGCCAAGCATGCCAAATGTGGCGCATGGTGTTTTTTTTTTTTTTTTGGTGTTGTTGATGGTTGGCGAGGCCTTTATCTAGTTGAGTCCATCTAGCTGTCTGTCTGTCTGTCCAACATGGACAGGAACGAAGCGTTTGCGTTTACGTTCATATCAGCCATGTCTATCTATGCTGTGGCACTCTGTTTCCCTCCCCATATTCTCTCTGTCGCTCTATGCTCGTATATTTGTCCATTGAAGCATGCAATTGATTGCAGCAACAACAACAACAATAACAGCAGCAGCAGCAGCGGCAATAGCAAGAATAACAATAACAACTAGTGGAGCCCAGCGCCTGGCTTCCATCTCTGAGTTTTGGTTTTCAGTTTGAGTTTCGAGTCTGTGCCTGCTGCGCTTTAATTGCCTTTTCATTGCAGGCCGTCAGCCGTTTGGTCGTTTGGACATAGGTTTTCGCCAAAAACGCTGACATGGCCCCGACTCCGGCTACGGCTCTGGCTACGGCTCTGGCTGTGGCTCTGATTCTGGCTCTCGTGCAGGCTGATGGCCCGCCAGGCTGACTGTGTAATTTGTGGTTGTTGTTCTCAGTTAATGCATTACATGAATTTTAACAAGCTTTGCAGTCGACCAAACTGGCCGCCACCCCTTTCCTTCCCCTTTCTTTGCACTCATCTCACTCGTATCGCACTGTTGCTCGGTTGTTTATTATAGCCGCATCGTTCTTGCCTGATATGCAAAGCTCTTCTCTACTATAAAATTGATTTCATTTGCAAATGCTGACCAGTCCAAGACCCAGACCCTGACCAGTGTTGCCAACAGTGCGCTGTGCAACTGCAGTCAATATTTATGTTTGTTGCTGTTGTTGTGTTTTGCACATATGTGCATGTATTGAAGTTAAAGATTTATGTTGTGATATTTATTACAAATACTTGGGATTTGAATATGCCATATGATTTCCATTTAAGAAACGTTTTCATTAGATTTTCATGCTTAATTAATTTATTTTTCATTAATTAAATCAAAAATGTTTTTCCTGTTATATTCTTCAGCTTAATATTGGCAACGGGCATTTCAATTATAATTTTTTAACAATTATATACAATTATGTGTATCGATTATCAATTCTTGCCGGGAACTGCCTTTATTAACAGGACTAACTTTTCAAAACTGGATTTCTTTTATATTTGACACATGCCAACACGTTTGCATTTCGCCTGCGATTTAAGCCACTTTGCGCTGTTGCGCTGTTAGCCAAACTAATTGGTTGCGTTTTTGGTTAATTAGCTCAGTTTGGTCGGCCACTGAACGAATGTTGTCGTTTGTTGATGCTGTTACACAGTTGCTGTACTTGCACACACACGCTTTTATTGCCACTCAAATTGGCAGGCAAAAATACTTTTACCAGCGGCAACAATTTTGTCTGAATTAATTCGTTGTAATTATTTTATGCCAGATAAAAATCTGATATTGTCAGCCCGTTAAAATGTTCGTATTTTAGTGGCAGGATTGAATGCAACTGCGACATGCGTGCATGCAAATTAGGCTGGACGCGGTTTGTAAAGTTTTTTTAATAGGCAAAATAAATTTATCGAATAGAGTTTTGGTTTTAGTTAAGCCGACAATTCAGCGTTGCGTCTAAATATTTATCAAAGATATGTTAATCTTTGTATTTTGTATGTGATTAACAAATAAATTTAATTTAAAACTAATGATTTAAGCGAACCAATTATTATATAAAAATAAAATGTAGAACATTCGACTTATGAATACAAATTGACAAAGAAGATTGTTGCTGTTTTCTTTTACAACTTAACTTGATTCAGTATTAGTCCTAACTAATAAACTTTTTGGCATTTTTCTAACTGGCAACCCACAATTGCATGCCTGATATAATAAAAACTGATCGTAGTTCCATATGCCTTTGGTTCATCCTAATGTCTGGCCAAACTTTAAAACGGCTTTTTTCATGCATTCGCCTATGTATAACAGCGACAACTTCGCGACTGTGGATACTGCCTGTTATCGGCTGACAGCCACAGCGAGCTCCAAACAGCAACATCAACAACAACAACTTGCAACAATTTCAACATAGTAGTAGCAGCAGCAGCAACCGCTTGTCGTCATCGCTTAAACAAATTGCAATAAATTATCCAGCAACTGAGGAGAGTTTTCCCTTGAAATGCAATTCGAATTGTACGGCGACATTTCGTAAGGCATTTCTTCTTAGATATATAAATATGCATTTTGCTTTAATGTTAGCCAGTTTTCCCCAGCTAGTTGCAAATGCGCCCCACCGCCTCCTACCCCAGACTATTTGAGTGCTAACACCTTTTTTTGACACAACCATTGCGAACATGTCTTTAAGATTTCACACTATATCTAACGTTGAGTTGTTGTTTGCAAACAACTATTGCAATTGCAACAAGCTGCAGCTGCTGCTAGTTAATTGTTACCTGGCTGCCACATTTGCCCTGGCACTTTCACGACACGAATCTGGACGGGGTTTCACAAAACTTACCTGGTATATGTTGCAGTTGTGCACAGCAGGCAGCCAGCTCGTTACGCCCACAAGCTATTTATTTGGTATTCTTGCAATTTAGTACATTAGACCTTTTTTTAAGCAAACCAAAAATTCCCCGAATTTATTTTAGATATACTGAAAAATTGTAATTGTAATTGTGTAATAAAATAAAAGTTTTAACTGCTCGCTGTTAACTTTCCATTTTTCCATTGAACAGTTTGTGGACAAATCCAACTTTGTTAATGATGCTGGTCAGTAATATCTATCTGTAATGCGAGCGAAATTTCAATGCAATGTTTTACAAAATATTATTATTATTGAATTTAAGGAACTAATAATTTTCAATTCGCAGCTTCATTCGCCCACATTAATATACAAAATTTTAACAAGCGAGTTACTACAAATTCAGAAATTCATTTTATTGCCTTTGGATTTAACATTACTTGTTATAATATGTATCGGTTAAATATTAATTCGGGAATGCATATTTTTTTGCTTATGTCAAATAGAAATTTCTGTGCCTCTAATGTGTGTTCAACCCAATAAATTAGTTTTGCGGAATATTCTCACAATGAGCTGAAAGCCCCAATCGACCTCACCGGTAACATTGAAAACTACTTTAAAGTAACCCTCAGGTAATATTTCAGGAAAGCCATCGCCTTCGACTACGCATTTATCCAGTACGTAGTCCCCCTGGGGAAAGGGATGAATTTTATCGGGGTGCGGCATAGTAGAGCAATCCTTTAAGTTTTTATAAATCATATCAGCGTAATAGTCCTCAAGGAAGGTCTTAAAGTTTTGCTTATTTATGTGCATGGGAAGAGGTGTGTAGTCATTTTCACTGCCTGATGAGCTCCGAAAGCCTGTTGCCTCTACCTAAAATTTGTCCAGGTTAAAGGCATATATATTTATAAGGCCAGCGATATCCTATACAAACCATAGTCGTGTCATCAAAGGCATAGTGTACTCCCAAATTTACTGATATGGCGTATCCTTCGCGTCCGATACGATCCAGTTTTGCCATGAAGGACAGCTTTGAATTATCTGACGAATATGTATTTACGGACACTGGCTCATAGTCCCATTGGCGCTGCAATAAAAAATAGGACAGTTCCTACCTAGTGTCTTTCCCACACTTTACATACCACGGCGCAGCAGGCGGCACATAAGAGCAGCAATCCAGTCAAAGTTTTGAACAGCGAAAGTGAATTCATTTTGGTTGAATTAAATTTGTAAACTGACTCTCTGTTCCATTGAGTTGTGCTTTATATTGCGATGGTCATTGGATCTGATTTGGTTAGTGCTGTGTAAATCTGTTACTTTGTGGCAATTATAAATTTGTTCACAAGATAATCTCTCTTTGTGTACATGACATGTATTTCATTGGGTAATTGAAAATTCTAATATCAATAATTTTGATTACAAACTAAAAATTTCATGTCACACGCAAATTATAGAGCTTATCGCTGTCAAAACCTTTAAATTGCGATTCTTAAACCACTATTGTTTAACTCTCAATGGATACAGTTTACGTTAAACTTGGAAAGGTTTATTGCTAAAAACAACAATGATTCTATTTGTATTGCATATGGTAAATTTATAAATATAAATTACATAACATCTTCTAAAGTATAGATAGTTGTCAAGTACTTAAAAACCTTTCCAATTAAATTGTATTTTTTTTTTATTTTATTATTTGGACTGCTATTTTTTAAGTGCATAAAATTTTTTTAATTTAAAGATTTGTTCCATTCATTAATTATAGAGCTGTTTATTTTATACAGAGCTCAAAATATTGTAATTTATATTAGTTAGTATTGTTTTGCGGATACATAAAAATTTGACTTGAATTGAATTTAATCCATATAAATATAAAAGTCGAATCGATCTCACTGGTTGCCATAAAAATGAGTTTATGGTAACCCTCCGGTGCTATTTCGTGTAATGCTTCTCCCAAGTACTCCCAAACACTCCTCAAACTTGTAGACATTTCTGGGCCAGGGATATGCATTTTTGGGATGTGCCAAATACGAGCAATTGCCAAGATTCACGTAAATAATTTTATTGTTGTAAGATTTGGTATCCATTTTGTTTTATAGTTTCCGTAATATTGCATGGCATTTGTATTTATATTCTTTCAACTTGTAATTATTAAACTAAAAATAAAAAATTTAATTGGATGGATAAAGCAATAGTTCATAAAGACATAAAATTTACCATTGTCGCCTCATCGGCATCGAAGTTCCAGTTAATTGTGACTCTGAAAGCAAAATCCTCTTCAAATAATCGTTTTATTTTCGGTGTAGACAAATGGACAAAACTTTGAAATACCAGAGACGTTGGCAATTCGGATTAAGAATATATTGAAGAGTGTCCTTAATATAAATATTCAACGCATACCTTGCCGGCTCAGTCATCTAAAAGCCGTAAAAATGCGACAGAAATTACCAAGAGAATTCATTATAATTAAGATCCATTTAGATAGATCAAGTCAGAGTGGTAGCTTAAATTTCTACTTGTTTGTATTTATATTTAAGGCCAGAAAATAGTGGTATCTTATCTGGTCGCTGGTTCATAACTAACTATATTTTGTATAGTCCATATCAATGTCGTTTTTATATTAGAATGGGTGATATTTACGACTATGGATATTTCGATGACACAACTTTGATATCGTCGTTGCTGTGGAAGAAATTTAATTTGTGGGTTCGGTAATAATCGCTTTATTTTTATTCGATTGTGCAAAATATAATAGCTCATTTAATTTTTGTAAAAAGGTCACTAAATTAAAAGATACATCAAAATAAGCTTACAACAAACGAGTTTCTGGAAATAGGTAACTACATTAAAAAAAACTTGACATTAATATTATGGCCTTTGTATTTTACATAATGTTATATATGACATTAATATAATATGTATACAGTCAGTTATATAATGATTCTCGTATATGCTATGTGTATGAAGTTAATTCATATACAACACAAGATATATTAGATGCATTTTAACGCGCTCAACCCATAAAATTAGATTTTGTGAATACTCTTAAAATGGCCACAAAGTTCCATTCGACCTCACCGGTAGCAGTCAAAACTAATTTATAGTAACCCTCAGGCAATATTTCAGGAAAGCCATCGCCTTTGATTATGCACTTATTCAGTACGTAGTCACCCTGGGGAAATGGATAAGCTTTGTCGGGGTGCGGCAGAGTAGAGCAATCCTCAAAGCTTTTAAAAATAATATCGTTGTAATAGTCTTTATGAAATTGCCGATAGTTTTGTTTTCTAATGTGCCAGGGATTTTTTATGTAGTCTTTCTCACTGCCCGATTGGCTCCGATAGCCCACTGCCTCTATCTAAAATTTGTTTTGGTTAAATGCAGGTGCTTATAAATCCAGCGATATCCTATACAAACCAAAGTCTTGTCATCAATCACATAGTGCACTCCGAACTTTGCTGATATAGCATATCCTTCGCGTCCGATACGTTCTATTTTTGCGTTAATGGACAACTTTGACTCATTTGACGTGTTTGTAATTACTGACACTGGCTCATAGTCCCATTGGCGCTGAAATAGGATAGCGAAGCAGGCACCACATAGAAGCAGCAATCCTGTCAAAGTAGCAAACAGCGAAAGTGAATTCATTTTGGTTAAAATACAATTATCAACTGACTGTTTGTTCAATATAATTGTGCCTTATATTGCATCTAGTTAGTGCTGTGTAAAGCAGTAACTGAGTGTCAATTAAAGATGTGTTCACAAGATCATCTCTCTTTGTGTACATGACATGTATTTCAACATTATTGGTTACTAATAAAAATAACATGTCACACGCAAAATTATAAAGTAATGTGTAATGTGTAGAAATTATGGAAATTATGTGTAGATTTGTAATATCATCTTTTATTCTTAAACGATTCATGTTTCCTCTTAATTGTCTTAAAGCTTTAGTTTGACTCACAATGGATCTATTTTACGCTAAACTTGGGAATGGCTTATCAGTAAAAACCATATCGGTTGCATTTTTATTACAGAATAATTGTATTTTGCATATAGCACATTTGTATATTTGTATTGAAATTAATTATTAATTTTCTTATTTCATGGACGCCTCTATGTACGAGTATTTTCTCCTAAATTGGCTTAACTCAATTTTTAGTAAAGATAGGTTTACTGTATGTTGTTAACCAGCGCTTCACGCAGCATTTTTTTTTTAAATAGATGTTTTATTTCTTAATGAATATATTCAAATTAACATGCAACATTATATTAAACTGAATTCCGATATTTTATATATTTTAAAATGTTGTTTCTGATTTTTTCTCACATTTATTTCGTTTTCTCTGAGTTAGTATGCATATTTAAGAAATGTTATTCCGAAATTATCCAAGTATATCGATTTTTGTTGTCACTTTTGAATAAATAGTGAAATCGAAACCGAAATCGACCTGTTCGCTAACAGTAAAAACAATCTTATAGTAACCCTGTGGAACTATTTCAGGCAAACCTTTACTTTGGTCGTACACTTGTTGAAATTGTAGTCTCCCCTGTGAACAGGATATGTGTTTTGAGCTCTGAAATATTTGAGCTGGGCTTAAAATTCATATTTACCAAGTGCTCGTAGAACTTATTCCAAAATTCTTAAAAAGTCTCTTATGGATGCTCCAAGACAGTGGCTTATAATCATTTAGATGTGCTGTATTAGGCAATCATTTCAACCTGACGAGTAGATGGGCTTACAATAAACGGCGTCTAAGATTCACCATTGTAGTATCGTCCACATCGAAATCAACCTTAACTGTGCCCTATAGTACGTAGTCACTTCCAATATAGTCAACATGCACACCAACATCCACTTTGGCTTCATCAGAGCTGTAGACTTCAATTCAATTTCAGTTAATTTGGTTACATACAGCAATTATATATTAGCATAATCAGAAAATTATGTGCCCTTAAATGTATGCAAAGACAGTAACTTGACACTGTTTAAAGTATATAATCATACAAATATTCCGAAAAAATGTTATTCTAATAGAGGTGTATAAATTATTTTTAAAGATTTAATAAATTTTTTTTTTAAATTTGAAAAGTATTGTTAGCATTTCAGAGAAATAAAAAAATAAATATTGTTTACATATTTTGCACAATTTGAATTTACTGAAGATTTTTATGATGATTATTTCATTTGCAGACACATATTTTTTTTAACCCATGATATTATTTTTTTGAAATACTTTCACAATGCATATAAAGCCCCATTCGACATCACCGGTAACATTGAGAATCATTTTATAGTAACCATCAATCATCATTTCAGGCAGACCTTCGCCAGAGACCACACACTTAGCTATCCTGTAGTTATCCTTGGGAACGGGGTAAGCGTTGTCGGGAATCGGAAGGTTCGAGCAGGGGCCGTAGTTCTTATAAATGATATCAGCGTAATAACTGTTAATAACCTCTTTCAAGGGCTGTTTAGGTATGCTCCATGGCAAAGTTGTATAATCTTCTTCACTGCCGGTTCGACTCCGATAGGCCAACACCTCCATCTAAATTGTTTCTCGTTTTTAATACATACGTTTAAATAGTCAGGGATATCATATACAAACCATTGTCGTATCGTCTATGTCATAGTTTAGGTCAAAATTAATAGTTACAGCGTATTCATCGCGTCCCAATCGGTCCGTGCTAGCATCGATGCGCAATTTCGTTGCATCTGTTGTGCTTGTGGTTATGGACAGAGGCACATATTCCCAATAGCGCTATAATAATAATATTTAACAGGAGATTTATATTGAAATGTCTTGGCCACACTTTACGTACCTCGGCGCTACAGGCAGTTAATAGAAAAAGCAACAATCCTTTTGTAGTCGTCGAGCTCAGCAAAAGTGAATTCATTTTCGTTAGGCTTGAGTTGTCTAATGGTTTTGAGCTCAAGCAGATTGTACTTTATAAAGCCCATTGCATCTGATTGTGGGAATAGTATTGAAAATGAGTAAATTTGTGGCAATTATATCTATGTTCACAAGCCATTTGACATGGTTTTACATGTCATGCGAGTATTTCAATATTTATTTAACAACTATTTGCATGTCAATTAAAACATTATTAAAAAACATTTGAATTTGAGCGGTTGCTTTGTTGTACAATAATCTGATAACTTTTTTATTGAAATTAAAGTGGACAGCATTGGAACGGTAAAAAACATAAAATCAGACGGACACTTAATAATACAACCTAAAAATTTGAAGAGCACAAATTTTCTTTATTCAAGTTTTAATGCTTTAGTAAATTACAAATATCACTTTCGAAGTACGCGATTGAGCTTCAATAATTGACAGTTTGTATCATTAAAAATTTAGTTAAACTCGTAACTTATATAGATTTGAGCCAGACTCCTTTTAGTTAAATTTATTTACTTTATACGCTTAACCCAATTTCAGTTTGTTGTAGACTTGTCATTACTTATAGATAAATGATATAAGTATCCACGATGTTCAGCACTATGTCCGATATATTCATATCAAATTAAAGTAAAATAAACATTCAACATATGGTTCACAATACATTACAAATCTTGACCATTTAGTTATTTTATACAATTCATTTTTATTGATGAAATCATTTAAATGTTTTCACATGTTATCGAAAGGCATTTAAAAATACTTCCAATCAGCTCTCGTTGTCACCTTCGCAATACTAATAATCCTAATGTCGACGTGCCCCGAACTTGAGAGAATAATCTTATAGTAACCCTCTGCCATTAATTCGGGCAAACCATCGCCAGTGATTTCACACTTGGAAAAAGTGTAGGTTCCCCTGGGAGTAGGGTATACGTTGGCGGGCTCAGGAAGGTTTGAACAATCCTTCAAATTCGCATAGCTCACGTCGGTGTAGAAGTCATTGACAAACTGCTTAAATGTCTGGTTCTCTACACTCCAGGGCAGTAACTTATAGTCAGCCTCGTAGCCCGAATAGCTGCTATAGATCGCCACATCTATCTGAGGGATGGATTAATTTACATTAAAAGCTTACATAAAAATAGCTATCGACTTACCATTGTTTTCTCGTCCATATCGTAATCAATTTTAAATATAACCGAAAACGCGAAGTTCCGTCCAACTCGATCAATACTTGCCTCAATTTTCACTTTTGTTTCATCTGAGCTGTAGACTTCCATGGAGAGTGGTTCATAATCCCAATTACGCTGCAATGGGAATCAGGCTGATATAAGTCTTAGTCCGTTATTCTAGGATTCATTTGCTTACCGCTCCAGAGCAGCCATTGAACAGCAGGAGCGTAATTGAAGATAGCAGCAAACGCGACATTTTCATTAAATTTGGTCACCCCAATCAGATAGTATATGCCTTTTATAGCAAAAGTTATACATGCCAAATTTAAGTGGATTTCCGTTTGTTGTCCAATAAAATCATGTCATCGTTTCATTTCTGAAATGTTTTTCAATTTCGCATACTTATAACATGCATCTTTGAATACCATTTATTCACATGCGACATTTTCAAATCACATTGTCGACAACAAGAAGTAAAAGAATATTGTCAGCAATCTTTGCAATATCAGAGGGCGATAAACTAAGACTGGGGAAGTTCTCATAAAACTGAGGACAGTTCAAAGACACATTTATCAAATGTCCTGCCTAGCAATCTGTTAAGCGACTGATTTACAGGGCATAATAACAGTCTATAAAATGTGATAAAAAAAAATTTTTTAATATAGTGTTAACATTTAATTTGTTGTTCAGATTAGTGTGCATGTTTGGTCAGAAAGTTTCCCTTATTAATTTAGTTGTATTTTCAAGCAGAAACAACACATATAATTAATAACAATAGTCAGAATGTTTACTTGCTTTAGTATGTTAAATGTGGTTTTAGGATGTCAGTGTTAATTTCATTGTATTCAAAGCATGTCAATTTATAAAAACGATCCCAAATCATTTAATTTACATATTTTTCTTTTAATTTCTCAACTTTTTAAATATTTTTATTTTAATTCTTTAATTAATTTTATTGGGAACGATCTCAAATCATTTAATTTACATACTTTTCTTTTAACTTCTCAACATTTAAAATATTTTTTTTAAATTCTATTATTAAATTTATTGGGGTGTCTGCTTATAAAAGTTATAAAATTAAATGTTGATGTTGAGGTGTATACCAACATTTAGTATAATTTTGTAGTTATTTCTGCCTTCTGAGACGCATGTGCAACACGATACCCTGTTGTTTTTTACCACAGATTACGTGGTATAATAGCAATTGTTCGTGGCATCGTTAAACAAAGCAGCGGGCATTTGAAAGTACCTGTAAGAGAATAACCCGCCACTTCAGTTTCAACCATTCAGTGACCGATGTTGAGGAACCAATTCAATTGATGTGCGGCTGCGGGTGTGCACCCCTTTTGTGCACTTAAGTGGCATGATCGGCACTCGAGTGCGTTCATCCGTTTACATTCGATCCGTGGTTGCTGCCTGCGCGTAATGCTGCTAATGGTGGGCATGGCATCCATATTTATTCTACAGGCGACTGCAATTAATTTAGTTGAAGCCAGCGACGACGACGATTCACAGGCGTTTGAGCCACCAACGCAACAAGACACCCACCAGTATAAGTAGGCAACATATATATACATATATATATATATATTAAAAAAAATCAAAATTATCGCATATCGCAGTGATTCATAAACAATACAACAGGCTAGACGGGTACTCAATTGATGCCGCATTTTGAAGAACTTTCAAGGAGTTTGAAGTTGTTGCTTTTTGCTCTTTGTTACTTGTTTGCTAATAAAACTGCAACTGGCGACTCCCCAGAGGCGTTCATTTAGCGGCAGCAGCATCGGCAAGAACGCATCGATCTCTGCTCCAACCACAAAAGATGACGATGTGCTCGTAAATCTTGAACTTAGTTGCGCCCCGTTCGTCCGGTCACCCGTTGCCATAGCTCTGCTTGTTTAGTACGTGCGGACAGGCTTTGGGGCACAGAGCAGCTATAACAAGACGCGGATGCTGCATGCCCCATGCTTCCCCTTCACTCCTTATATCTCTACCCAGCCAACGAGCAGCCATAAAAATGCAGCAGTGAAATATTATTATACATACGTATATAATCTTATTTTGGACGAGTTTTTTT
Organism: Drosophila dives; assembly: GCA_035042365.1. Taxonomy (NCBI): domain Eukaryota; kingdom Metazoa; phylum Arthropoda; class Insecta; order Diptera; family Drosophilidae; genus Drosophila; species Drosophila dives. The sequence goes on along the minus strand of JAWNLJ010000133.1, from coordinate 3,275,827 downwards.
ATTTTGGTTTTTTTATAGCTGGGTTCCAATTTAAAACACGATTTCGTCGAACGCTGACCATTGCTGTCTTTTTGTGTTTCTCCCAAGAGTTGCTCCAGCAGCTTATTTTTCCTTTGCACTACTGCTCTGCGTTGTCGTTCTTTTTTTTGCTACTTGGCCGCTTTGCAGTCGAGTTCGATGTTGTTCTTGATGTTGCTGCTGGGGATTGTGTTCAACGGCGGCTATTAGTTATTTATTGATTTGTCTAAATTATGGAGTGTTTCAATCGAATCTTGCTTGTTTGTTCTGTTTATTATGTCTTGCAACACAACTTGCCGCACATTGGCACATTAACGCTGCCGCGTGCCGCATGCCTCATGCCGCATGGCACGCATGGCCCACCCACATGCACGTGGCGTTAATCAGCGCCGCTGTCCCACGAAAACTATTCAAGAATTTGAGAAATTATGTGATTTTTTAAATCAAAACGAATTTAGAAACATTTACAAAACTTAACACACCGAATTTTGTATACTCTTACAGAGATAGATCGGAACTTTTATTAATATCATAAATATTGAAATTTTTATGAAAAAATATCAAACCAAATTATTGTATTCCCTTTTATATATAAATAATTGATTCTTTTAATCGTCAACACTTGTTTAATGGACTCCACGAAGTGTGGCAAATGTGAATTAAATGAAATGATTGCTTTATCAAACTGAGTTATAAGCGTCGCTTACACAAGTGGGTTCGTCGCTTTTAATAACGGTAATTAAAGCAACAACTCAATTAATAAAATATCCATATTAAATGCCACAATTACAACACACCCCACACACACAAACAAACGGCAAATGGCAAATAAAATATCAATCCACAATAAAAATGAAATAAACGTCAAGTACTACATGCGCACATATATTTAAATGTAGAATTGGCTGTGTGTGTGTGTCTGGGTGTGTGAGTGCTATTTAATAATTATCGTAAAAAATATACTAACCACATGCAAATTTAATGGCTTTCAAATAAAATAATTGGCGAGACTTTCCAACATTCACATATATGTCATTCAGTGGAACCGCCAAAAGACTATGTAGGAGTTATGACGACCATAAACTGTTGGAAGTTGCGACCCAATTTGAGAAACTGGCATAGATAGTATAGCCATAAAGCACAACGAACTTTTTAACTTGCACACACACGCACACATTCAAGTGCACCGGCTGAATTTAGTGCCTGACAAAGTAGCTTACGTGGACGAGCAAATAGGGAACTAAAAAGTGATTATCTGCTCACAACTTGCTCATACAAACACACACGTGCAGACATAATAGTATGCACATGTGCATGTAGTGGCTTAAGTACTTCTTAATAAGCACCCACTAACAGCAACATAGTGAGCAGTTTTAAGTAACAAGTCGACAAAACAACGACTTAATTACGGGCGCCGACATTTGCCGTCAGTCACCGATGTCGTCACAAACTGGCAGTCAGCCAATAGCAATAACAGAAAACTATTCAAGAGTCAAAAAGCTCGCTCTATGTTTGTTTGCTGTAATAACTCAATTCCTTATACTTAATTCACTTAGCAGCTGCTAAACTGATTAGTAAGTCATACTATAAGTATGAGCATGTGTGTGTATTTGTGTGCGTGAGAGTAAGAAAAAATATTATTTGTATGACAAATAGTTTTGGTTGGGGCGTTTCTAATTGCGGTTTTGGTTACTTAGGTCTGTTATCGCAATTATCTTATCACTGAATCGCTACCGTATATACACATGTATATGTGCATGTATACATTATCCCAAAATCATATTTCAAGCACTCAAGTTGACTGGCTTATCAGTCGATTGCGAAAAGTGGTTTAATTGCCCAAGTTGTTAAGTTGTCTGCCATCCCGCGCAGCAAATCACAGCTGCATTGAACGTGAGACTTTTTCCTCTCCTCTCTCAACACTCCCGTCTAGTCAGAGCCTGAAAGAGAGTGATCGAGTGGGAGAGAGGAAGTACAACCGATAAGAGGGCGGGCAAATCGCTAAACACGAAATTGGAAAGGCCGCCACACTTAAAAAGCAAAAAAAAATTGGTATTTATTTATATATATTTTGCATGTTTATTTATAGACTATCAAAGTTGATGGCATATTGGTTGTACACAAATATTACTCTTTTACTCAAACACATACTTACACACTCTATCTCTCTCTCTCGTACTTATTGCAGTTTTGAAAATGAACAGTTTGGCCCGAGGGCCGAGGCCCTGCGTCTCCACCCAGTCACGTCGTTGCCTGGAAAATTCATCAATGCGGCAACGCCACCAGCAGCAAGCTTTTAAAAATAACAGCCACTACAATAAATATAACAGTAACACAAATATAAACAAGCAGAAGATTAGCCACATAACTGGCTGCAGCAGCAACATATTGAAAAGTACGTTCCTAGGCAATATTGGTAGTACTTTGGGCCCGCACAAAGCGGCCGCCCGATCGTTTGCGTCTGCATGGAGTCAATGAGACGTAACGAGGCGAACACTAGCCACCACCCGAATAAGGTAAGATATATCTCTATTACATTTATATATTTTCCACACAAACCCTCCGAACCCCACCTCACTCACCTTTAAAAAAAGCGATAATAGCTATAATTATTTTTATTGTCATCTGGTTTTCGGTGAGGGCTCTCCTCATCAAGTGGTCGGTTTCTTAAGTGGCCACTAGACTTTTACAGTGTGCAGATAAAGCACAAAATATGATAATGATAACGTTGAAGCAAAAAAGAATAAGAAATAATAATACAACTTACTATTTATATTTGTTAAAGCAACGTTTTGTTGATTTTGCTTTATGTTTGGCTTAAGTGTGTTTGGGTTGTTGGGTGAAAAGGATAAATGTATGTAATCGCAGTTACTTAAAGCTATCTTACTTAATATTTTATTATTGAGCGAAGCGTAAATCAAACAGAAACAATAACAATCACAGCAAAACAACATCAACAACAACAGAAGTAGTCTGAAAACTACAATATTAGTTTGTCGTTTACCAACACTTTATTTTATTAAAGTGGCGATTTTGTTTATACGCGCTCTCTCACTTCGGTCTCTCCCGCTCTCGCTTTCTCTCAATGCGTGTGTGTATGCGAGTTTTGGTGTGCATGTATTATATTTGTTGTTTGTATTGCGTGCGTGCTGTTTTCGGTGGTTGCTCTTTAAGCTGTTTTTTTTCTGTTCAGTCTCATCTGCGTCGCCGCGCTGCCAAACGAAAAAGGACGCCGAAGAACGTTCGCGCAAATCATTTTCGGTGTTTATCTTCTTTATTATTATTATTATTATTTAAATTTTGTTAAAAATTTACAAATGTACAACGAAATTCTTGCACTACTCACATCGAATTATCGAATAATTTGGTCGCTTGTAATGGAATGGAAAAATCGCTTGAAAAGGTAACCACCGAGAAAATCAAGGCGCATTTTAAACGTCAACTTCTTTTCCCCTTTCCACTAGTCTTTATATGTTTTTTCTTTTTCTTCGTTCTTTTCTTTTTTTTATGTGTAATCTTGTGATTTAGAACTTTTTTTTGTCGTACTCACAGCTGCATGGCTAAAATTTTTTTTGGTGTTTTTTCTGTTTGGTGTGTTGCAGGTGGCCCTGAATAGCAGCAACGTAGCAACGGAAAGCAATATTAAGAGTAAATTGTTAGCTAATTTAAGTGCGGCAAACGCAACAACAGTAGCAGCATCAGCATCGGCAGCAGGAACAGCAGCGGCTACAGCAACAACAACAACAACGACAACGGTAGCCACAAACCAAGCATTGAATTTCAATAACAAAGTGAAGGCAACAACAGCAACGAATAATTTGCAAGGCAACAGTGCGATTAAAAAGCATACGAGTAAGTAGAGCACGCAATTACACACATACACACATATATACAAAAAAAAAATATATTTATTTGTGCCTAGTGCAAAATGCATCTGGAAGTTAAATTGCAAGTTGCGCGAGCAAAAAATTGAGCAAAATTGCTGCTTTTAATTTGGTCTACCAAATTGCATTGGCGCTCTCTCAACTCCGACTTGGGCCAGCAGTCATCTTGATTACACGCATAACTGAGCAGAAAGTGCTGTTCACCTTTCTACTTTACACTCAGCTAGTGATTAATTTATGAGCTTTATATTAAGACTATTTATTGAGTAATCAGCATTTGGTCGAAATTACTCAAAAAAGTCTGCTAAAGCAGAGCCCAAATTGTAAAAGCATTTCTAATATTTCTCTCTTTCTTCGTCGTTATCTGTGTTTGGCATGCAGAATTAATTGGCGGTAGCAAGTCAAACGCCGCAACAACAACAGCAGCAGTAACAGCGACAGCGGCAGCATCGTCAAGCAGCAGCAGCTCATCATCTAATTCGAGTGAATCAAAGGATACGAATTTTGAGTACGAGGACGAGTGGAATATTGGCGGAATACCAGAGTTGCTGGACGATCTAGACGCTGATATTGAAAAGTCGGCGGCGCATTCGGGTGGTGGCAACCAATCGACAGCGGCGACAACGACACCAACAACAGCAGCAGCCACAACATCAGCAGCAGCAACACTAAATGCTAAACAAGCAACAACAGCAGCAACATCACATAAAACGCACAAAACAACATTGCATAGCAATTTGTCGGCCACATCACCAACCACAATTAAGTTTACACGTCAGCCAATTGCCAGCGGCAGCGGCAGCGTCCCAGGAGCGTTAACAGCACCAGGAGCATCAGGCGGAACAACTGCTTCCAACAACAGCAGCAGCAGTAGCAGCAGCAGCAGTAGCAGCAGCAGTAAATCATCATCGAAACATTATCATCATCACCATCATCATTCGCATCATAGTACAAGCTCGAAGGGCTACAAGTCTGCATTAGTTGCACAATTGAATAGTCCAATCAATCACAATAACAATAACCACCAACAGCAGAATAAGAATAACAGCAGCAGCAGCGCTGTTAACAACACCGGCAGCACATTGTCCTCCTCGACATTTGCCGGTTTCAGTAAAGGTGGCAATTTGGTTTCCTCATCCTCTTCGTCATCCACATCACAGAACAGTAGCAATAGCGGCAGCAACAGCAGCAGCCAGTCTTCCACGAGCGGTACTGGTCAGCCTCAGCCGCAAACTAAACTAAACAACGCTGACGGCATGTCCTCGCAATCAGGTAGCAACACGAGCAACAACAACAGCACCAGCAGCAGCGGCGGCGGCGGCGGCGGCGGCGGCAGCAGCAGCAACACGAGCAGCAACAACAGCAGCAGCAGCAATAATAGCAACAGTAATACTAGCAATAACAATACGCTTGGTGGCGCCACAATTGGTGGCCAGAGTACGCAAAGCGGCAGCGGTAAATCGAGCGCAAAAATGTCCATTGATCATCAGGCCACGCTCGATAAAGGACTAAAAATGAAGATCAAACGCACCAAGCCCGGCACCAAAAGTTCCGAGGCCAAACACGAAATAGTTAAGGCCACAGATCAACAGCAACAACAGCAGCAGCAACAACAACAGCAGCAGAACGGTGCGCTGGGCAATAGCAACCAGCAGGACGATGGTGGCAGCAGCAGCAGCGGCAGCAGTAGCAGCAGCAATGTGCTTAGCAACAACAGCAGCAGCAGCAGCAATAACAGCAGCAGCAACAGTAACAATTCAAGCAATTCTTCCAGTAAAAAGCATCTCAATAATTCCAGCAGCAGCAGTAACAGCACCAACAGCAGCAACAACAATGCGCACGGCAGTAGCGGCAGCAGCAACAACAACGCACAATCAACGCCGCAGAGCAACAAACGCGGCAGCAGCGGCCACCGGCGCGAGAAAACCAAGGACAAAAACGCACATTCCAATCGCCTCAGTGTGGACAAGTCAGCTGCCGCCTCGGCAGCCGGCGAAAAAGACACGCCCGAAAAGAACGCCAACAACAACAACAGCAGTAACAACATCAGCAACAACAACTCCAGCAACAGCAGCCATTGCCAATGTAATGGCGATATTGCTGGCAGTGCAGCGTTGCAGCCATGTTCGCCGCATCACGCCTGCACACGGCGCATCAGTGGGAACAGCAGCGGCGGCGGTGGAAGCGGCAACAACTCCTCTGCATCCGCTGTGCCACCAGGCGTATTTACGCCTTCTGCTGGCTCACCAGCTGCTGTTGTCTCTGCTGCAGCATCGCTGCTGGCTGCCACATCGGCAAGCGCCGCCGCACAGTCAGCCGTAGCAAACAGCAGTGGCGGTGGTGGCAGCGGCGGCAGCGGCAGTAGTGGCAGCAACAGCGGTGGCATTAGTGCTGCAAATGCACCAAATGGGCCGCCCGGCAAGGAAGTTAGCATTAAAATCTCCTCACACATTGCCGCACAGCTAGCAGCAGCAGCGGCCTCCTCCGGCAGCAACAGTAACAACAGCAGCAGCAACTATGCAGGCAGCCCAAGTTGTGCTGCTGTTGCAGCAGCAACTGTTGCTGGTGGTGGCACTGGTGTTGCCGGGTTGAGCATTGCAGAGAGCAAGGCACAAGCCAAAATGATGGCGCCCGGCATGATCTCAGCCACCATGCACCACACAATTTCGGTGCCAGTGGGCACCATTGCAGGCGGCGGCAGCGGCGATGATGACAGCAAATCACCGCCTGCAAAACGGGCAAAGCACAGCGAGAATAGCAGTGGTGGCAAGGAAATGGTCGACATATGCATTGGCACCTCTGTCGGCACAATTACCGAGCCGGACTGCTTGGGACCCTGCGAGCCAGGCACCTCGGTTACGCTTGAGGGCATTGTTTGGCATGAGACCGAGGGCGGTGTTCTCGTCGTGAATGTGACGTGGCGCGGCAAAACCTATGTGGGCACCCTGCTCGATTGCACCCGACACGATTGGGCTCCTCCAAGGTGAGTGGCTGCACCCATAGTTCCTACTCATTCCGTCTAAACTTTCAAACTGTTACTCAAAAAATAAAGATGCCTTTATCCAATAATCAAATTTTTTTTTTGTTTTTGCTTATATTACGTTTTGTGATTTTTTGCTTTTTGGCAGCAGTTTGAAAGACAATTGAAAAAGTAATGTTTGATGCTAAATTTGCATTACTTTTGTTGACAACGATTTTTAATTTTATTTTCACTTGTTCTTCAAAAAATCTTCATGGAATTAGTATCTTATTCATATCCAAAGCTTTTCGTTATCTCATTTATTGTGTACAGAAAACCAAATTTAGTTATGAACATTCTTTTTATTTAAAATCTAATGATTTATATAGCAAAATTTGAGAATTAATTTAATACTGTCTTTATATAATATTAAGTAAGTTATCATTTCTAAAAAAACAATTTCTCAATACTTTGTTAAATAATACTTTCTGCAATTCAATTTACCTGAAGATCTTTTCGATCATACAGAATTTGTACATTATTTTTGTATTAAACATATATAAAATTAGATGTGACAAAATATTTTGTTATGCTTTGGATAAATTAAGTAGTTATCAATATTTTACAAGTTAATTTTTACTGAGTAATTCATGCTAAAACATTTTAAAAACTGATTGCAGATTCTGTGATTCACCAACTGAAGAATTAGATTCTCGAACTCCAAAGGGACGCGGCAAGCGCGGACGCAGCGCTGGTCTAACGCCCGATCTGAGCAACTTTACCGAAACCAGAAGCTCGGTAAGCGATAGCATTTACTTGTTACTCTTGTGAAATCGGTGGATTTAATTGTTTAATGAATCATATTGCAGATTTACTTCTCACATGCCCAGGTGCACTCGAAGCTGCGCAATGGCGCCACCAAAGGACGTGGAGCGACGCGCAGCGCCACTGGGAATGCGAACAGCAGCTCATCAGGCAATGGCGGCGGTGGTGGTGGTGGCAGCAGTGGCAATGGTGGTGGTGCCACACCCAGCACATCACCCACAGCATTTTTACCGCCACGCCCGGAGAAGCGCAAATCAAAGGACGAGGCGCCGTCACCGCTCAACGGCGATGGCGCCGATGGTGCAGGTGGAATCGTAAGCATGGTTAATGCCAGCGGCATACCCATCTCGGCCAGCGGCGGTGGCCTGGCCACACAGCCGCAGAGCCTGCTCAATCCGGTGACTGGACTCAATGTGCAAATCAACACAAAAAAATGTAAGACTGCTTCGCCGTGCGCGATCTCACCGGTGCTGCTCGAGTGTCCCGAGCAGGACTGCAGCAAGAAGTACAAGCATGCCAATGGGCTGCGCTATCATCAGTCGCATGCGCACGGCACCAGCGGTGGTGGTAGCAGCAGCGGCGGCGGTGGTGGGACCAGCTCCATGGATGAGGATTCCATGCAGGCGCCCGAGGAGCCCGCAGCATCTCCATCACCGCTGCCACCAAATGGAGCAACAGCAACAGCTTCCGGCACAACAGCGACCACAGCAGCAACACCAGCCACCGCAACACCTATTGTCGCATCGCCCATCGCAGCTGTGGCTAATGGCACAGTTGTAATTGGATTGGGAGCAGCGGCAGCAGCCACCACAACAGTCGTGTCAGCTGCAGTTTCTGAGTCGAACAGCGCAGCAAGTGGAACTGCAATGAACAATGCTTCCAGCACAGCAACGGATGCGTCTGTCGCCGCAGCAGCAGCATTAGCCGCTCCACTTCCCCCGCTGCCACTGGTGGTTGCTCCAGCATCTACAGTAGGAGTTCCACAACTTCAGCAGCCTGCATTAGCCAGCCAAGTGCAACCACAAGCGCTGTTGGCGCCTGGCAGCGTTGCTGCAGGCAATCAGCCCGTTGCTGGTGGCAGCATCACCGCTGGCATCTCCACACAGGCTCTGTCCCAGCATCAGCAACAACTGCTCGGTGGTCTTGTCGGCAACTGCGGCCCCGGTCTGCCGGCCATGCTAACCGAGCAGCAGCAACAGGCACTGCTTCAGCAGGGCGCATGTAAGTAAAACAGAGACTTTGGCTTACCAATAGAGTCAGGTCAAAAGAGTCATCTTGAATGGATTACAGAGAGCTTCCTCATTGTGCTTTTTTTGAATTTCCTTTTTTATTTGTTTTTCCTCCTTTTATTTGCCATATTTTGACTAAACTTTTCTATCTTCCAGTAAAAGCGGGCGTTTTGCGTTTTGGTCCACCAGATGCGGCGACTGGAGTTGTCGCACCGCAGTCGACGCCCGGTCAGAGTCCACTGCGTCCGCCCAGCCTGGCTCAGGATATACAACAGCAGCCACCCGCTGGCTATGTGCAACAGCAACAGCCGCCGCCTGTCTTGAAGAGCTCCTCTGGCTTTGGTGCGTCTCCAGTCGGTGTGAGCAGCAAACAGAAAAAGAATCGCAAGTCACCCGGTCCGGGTGATTTCGATGGCAATGTTTCGCGCGAGGATGTGCAGAGTCCTGCGTACAGTGATATATCAGACGATTCGACGCCCGTTGCGGAACAGGACTTACTGCTGGACAAGTCGCAGCCGAGCAAGCACATCGAACTGCTCGCCGGCAAGAAGCTCAGCGAGGTGGGCGTGCCTGCAGCGCCTACGCCCAATATGCCGCCCACTTTAGCCGGCTATGGCATGTACCAGTTCTATCCGGCTGCACAGCAACAGCAACAACAACAACAGCAACAACAGCAGCAGCAACAACAGCAGCAGCAACAACAGCAGCAGCAGCAACAACATCAGCAGCCGCCGCAACAACAGTACATGGTGCAGCCCAATCCAGATGCACTGCAGCCTGGCAAAGTATCGCAACAGCAACACCAGCAGCAGCAGCCGGGACTTCCGCCAGCAAACTCTCAGTCCCCACAGTCGCATATGCTGGCGCCGCCCACACAGCAGGCAGTTGGACATCTTGCCGATTACAGCATCAAGAACAAGGAGCCGCCATTGGATCTAATGACAAAGCCGCCGTCGCAGGCGAGTGGCCCACAACAGCAACAACAGCTCCAGCAACAGCAGGCCGAGAACAATGGCAAAGACACGGGACCGCCAACTTCACAATCTGGTCAGGTGCCGCCGCCGGTTAATCTCAGCGCTGTGACTGGACCACCACCCGGCGCTCTGCCACCGGGCATGGCTGGACTCGCTGGTCTCGGTGGACCCAATCCAGCCAAAGCATTGGGGCACTTCTACCCCTACAAGTAAGTTTGCCCAAGATGACAACCAAAATCAATTTTGCTACACCTTAATTAGAAAATTAATATTAATAATCACAATTAGACATTCTATTTAAACCAAAGAACATATTATTTGTCATTTCATTTCACAGTTTTTCAATGTGCGAACGCATCGAACCTTTTTAAATTTACTTTTACTTCAACAAAATTATTTTTTTTAGCTTTATGCCGCCGGGATATCCGTACAGCGTGGATCCCAATTTTGCACCCGTTTCTATAGTGGCCTCCGACGAGTCAGCAAAGCTAGGCGGACATCCAGGTCTGCCACCCATCGCTCAGGCGCAACAACAGCAGCAGCAACAACTCGCAGGCATTGCCATTAAGGAGGAGCGCATCAAGGAGAGTCTCAGTCCACATGAGAATTCCAAACATTTGGCCCCACAACAGCAGGTGAGTCAAAGCAAGAGTGTATGAATTAGGTCAATTAATAAGTTTGATAATATCGTGCAGCTGCTGGCAAACAAGCTGATTAAGCAGGAGCCGATGATCAAGCAGGAGATTAAGCAGGAGCCCAACTCGAATATGGGGCAGCAACAGTCGTTGTCACAGCACCAGCAGCAGCAGCAACAACAACAACAGCAGCAGCAACCGCCGCCACCACAGCAGCCTCATGCGTTGCATCCAAAGGATTTGCAGGCGCTTGGCGCTTATCATCCAAACATCTATCAGCGTCACTCCATGAGTCTGGCAGCGGCAGCACGTGAGGATGAGCTGCGACGGTAAGCCATATACCCCTCAGTTGTAATCAATTGAATATGTATTAAACATATCTGTACATTTTGCAGCTACTACATGTTCTCGGATCAGCAGCGGCGTCAGAATGCTGCTGCAGTGGCAGCTGCACAGAATGCTTCTGGCATGCAGCCACATCCTGGCATGCCGCCACAGCACAAGGATGAACCCATTAGCGCACAGCAACAGCAGCAGCAGCAACAACAGCAACAACAAATGTCCATAGCACAACATCAACAGCAGGCGCTGCAGCAGCATCATCAACATTTACAACAGCAGCAGCAACAACAACAGCAACAGCAGCAGCAACAACAACAACAACAGCAGCAGCAGCAGCAGCAGCAGCAACAACAACAACAACAACAACAACAACAACAACAACAACAGCAGCAGCAGCAACAAAAGCTCAAACAATCACAAGCAGCCAGCTCAGTGGCCAACAACAAAGCTACCAACCTGACCAAAGAGTCGCCTAAGCAAAAGGGTAACTCAGGCGACGACGACCAACAGCAACAGCAGTTGAAAGTCAAGCAGGAGGGTCAGAAGCCAACAATGGAAACGCAGGGTCCACCACCGCCACCCACCTCGCAATATTTCCTGCATCCTTCGTACATTTCGCCGACTCCTTTCGGTTTTGATCCGAATCACCCGATGTATCGCAATGTGTTAATGTCTGCCGCTGGACCGTATAATGCGCCGCCTTATCATTTGCCCATGCCGCGCTATCATGCGCCAGAGGATCTGTCGAGGAACACGAACACCAAGGCGCTGGACGCGCTGCATCACGCTGCCAGCCAGTATTACACCACGCACAAGATACACGAACTAAGCGAACGCGCCCTTAAATCTCCCACCAGCGCCAGTGGCCCCGTCAAGGTCAGCGTCAGCAGTCCAAGCCTTGGCCCGCCGCAGCCCGGTGGAGGACCCAGCAATAGTGGTCCCGGTTCCGGTCCCAATGTGCTTGGTGGCAATGGACTTGGTCAGTCAGGTTCGGCGCCTGGTGGTCCTGGTAGTGTGCCTCTAAATCTGCAACCACCGCCAGGTAGCATGGGCGGTCCGTCATCGAACAAGCCGGATCTGGCTGGTCAAAAATCACATGGAGTGGCGACCGGCGCTGTGCTCGATGGGCATAAGCAACCGCTGCCCGGTGCACCACCCATTGGCACCGGTTCTGCAGCAAATGTAGCAATTGGTGTCGGCGGCGGCGCTGGCAATGGTGCGGCGGGTGGTGCCGGTGCCGCCGATTCACGCAGTCCACCGCCGCAGCGGCATGTGCACACACACCACCATACTCACGTGGGACTCGGCTATCCCATGTACCCAGCGCCCTATGGAGGTGAGTACAGTGGCAATGGCAATCTCAAATGACTCAATTGCTAATTGTTGTTGTTGCTTGCTTATAGCGGCCGTCTTGGCCAGCCAACAAGCGGCTGCCGTTGCTGTGATAAACCCATTTCCGCCTGGGCCGTCAAAATGAGATCAACTGAACGGCAGCAGTGAGAAGAAGCCCTACATTGTCAAAAACAACTAGCGCGGAACGGGATCGGGATCAGCTTTAAGTATCCCATGTGTGGAACTGGTTGACTACAAAAAAAAAACAAAAAAAAATGATCCAAAAATTGCATTTGCTATTTAGCCCTGGGGCACACACACACATTAAAGCATTAATATAGTATATAGCATCAAGCATATTTTTACAATGTTACAACAAACCAAGCACCCCAGAAACAACAACTATAACAAACAGAAATAAAAAGTCGACTATTTATATGCATAAGTATTTTTTGTATGTTTCGTTTAACGTGTTAACTATAAAATTTAGTTTAAGACCTAAGTTATCACTACTATTACCAGATAAAAACAAAACAACCTATAAATATATATATATATATATATCGTAAACTACAAATTAGCAATGTTTTTCCTAAGTGTATTTTGCATATATATATATATATACATATATATATATATATATATATATATATATATATATGTGTTTATATATATACATTAAACAATCACAATATATTAATAATTATTATACGAGAGGCGTAAATCGAACATGAGCAAAACAAAAATATATAAAACCTGTAGTGTGTTGATTTCTTGTAAAAAAAACAAAACAGAAAAACAACCAATATAATTAATATAACAACTAATGCATATTGCTTAACGATTATTATTATTGATTACCGATTACAAATTACCAATTACAAATTACCAATTACAATGTAGCACTTACCTTTTAGCATTTAGCAGTGTGTATTAATTAATCCTTATCTGTGTTGCGAATGGAGCCAGCGCGATATTTGCATCTAAAAGACAAAGGGCCCATTCTTATATCTTATGTATATGTGTCTACTATTCGTATCTGTAGATTCTCTAAAAAGAAAAACAAATCTAAAAAGATGATAACATAAAAAGCACATTTTACTTTGTGAATTTTAGGCTCAAGCAGCCGCCACTAATTTAAATGTTTCTAAGTATCAAACATGTACTTTCAATATATATATATATATAATATAATAAATGTGTATATATACATATATGTCATAATGTATGTGTATGATATTATGAAAATATAATTATATGATATGTAATTTACATTTATTAACTAGATTCTGAATGTAAATGTGAAGAAGGTGGATGTGTGTTGTAGTTCACTAGCCGCTTCATCATAGACTACACGCGTGATTTAATGGCACTTAATGTTTTATAGCCTAAGCCCCTGACAACAAATATAAAACAAAAAACACAATTCTTTAGAATTTATTAATAAAAAAGTATTGCATGTAAATATACCTTAAATCGAGTCTTTTATATTGTAAATTAGTTCGATTCATTGATAAACATACATACAAAATGTGTGGGTTATAAACACTTAAACAACATATTTGGGGGATTCCAATACAATACAGTATAATAAAATACTACAACATTTTGAATATTATGACAAGAGTTTTTTCCCCTTTTGTTGCATATATCCACAAATATTTGTACAACAAATTAACTTAATGTTCGTAGTGGAATCAGCGTAGCTACACAACAATTAAGAGATAAAAACAAACGTAAATTACCAGCTTAGTTTATTCAATTAAATGGTACAAGCGAAGGATTTTTTAAACGATATATATGTATTTTAAATAACAAACAAAGCAAGAGCAAACTTATTGACATTCTACACAATGAAATTGTATGTTATCAAACAACTGCCGAAAACAGGATGTCGGATGCCGGATGCCGGATTTCGGATGGTGACAAGTGTCGGCAAAACGAAGCGGAAACGGATAAATGGCGTTCAAGTTAAAAACAGAACAAATTATTACAAATTATGAACAAAACAAACACATTACTAGTGTGTAAGAAATTCACGTATATATATACATATATATAACAAAAATAAGCTTTAGATGTGAATAAAAATGTATTGAAAATTTGAAATTGAGTTTAAATTGTTTAGTTTATATGAATTTATAGGTTGCATATTGGCTCTGGCGATACTCTGAACTTGCGAATATAACTACAAATATTAATTTTCTGACCAAATCGAAAAATCAGCTGAATAAAATGAAGGCTAAAGAGTCGATTGTTAAATATACAAATTATTAATTTATTAGCATATGAATTATAATAATATCAATCGTTAAGTAAATTCCTACTAATCTATACAATTACGCACTGCCCAGTGGTATTATGAAGCTAATATAGTCTGCAGTTGCGCCCCAAGCAGCCCGATTCGTCTGGAATATGATAATCCAGCTGATCAGAGCAATGGTCCAGAGAAGTGTGCCTATCGCTGAGTAAATAACATCTATGTGGAAAAGAAATTAATCAGTTTGTTGCATTTTAAATATACAGCACGATATCTTACAGCGTTTAATCTGGGCCTGTTCGGGATAGGGGGGCTTACGAAAGGCTTCCTCACAGAACCAGCAAACATTTATGGCCCAAACAAAAGGCAAAAAAGCGAAGCCAGCTAAAATCAGTTTTATGAGACGAAAGATTGGCTAAAAATGTAGCAGTCGCTTACTCATAAAGTAGGTGCGACAGAGTTGCAGCTTGCGTGGATTTGGGGCCTTTGAGATGTCCATTGTAGATGGTGTTTTGTTTTGTTTGATTTTCAGTGGAATGCAAATATTGCTTTGATTTTAATACTTTCGTGCAATTAAAGTGTTTTATTTACTATTCATATATATGTTCATTGTACCAGTGCTCCACAGCAACAATATGTGAGAGTTTGTCAATACTGAAAACGTTCAGTGTTGTCAGATAATTAAACTTAGTAAGGCCGCTTGAAAAAGAAAAATTAAATAAACTGTTCGGTTAAGTTGACTATATTAAGGTTAACAACGTACAAAAATAAATATAAAAAGTGCAGTTGTGAGAGAGACAGTGTACAGAGAGAACTTCCTCGCATCATTGCAAGCCTGTTGAAAACTTATCGATTATTGACCATTGCTCATCGCTAACAAACATCGCACCGCGCAAAAAAAGGTGACGCGCAATTCCTTTCAATTTCAGCGACTGGTGAAAAGCTATTTACGAAAACTGTGATTATGGCCGACACTGACAATTTAGATTCGCTATCAAATGCTGAATTGCGGCAAAAGATGTTAGCACAAGGACTGCCGAACATACCCGTAACTGATAGCAGCCGTAAAGTACTCGTCAAACGTTTGCGTACCTCACTTGGCGGCATTGCCGCATCGCCGGCATCTGGCAGTGCCAAGAAAGCCGGCAATCGTGACACAATGCAGCCAGTTGCTGCCACTGCTGCTGCTCAGGTGGACGAATCGGATGGGTTGACAAAGACACGCCGCAGCATTGCTTTTCCGGCCAGCGACACCAAGGACACGGAACGTCGTCGCAAACCGGAAACTTTTGCAGCTCCACCCAGTGAACTGGAGGCCGTTAAACTAGTAGCTGTAGCAGCAAAGGCCGCTCCCATACAATCACGTCGCACCTCGAATACGGAGCAACGTGTGGTGCACATCGAACGTGTCGTTAAGAAGCCCGAAACTATACTCGAGGAGTCAAGGGCAACAACTGCAACAAAAATGAAAAAACGCCACCAGGTGGAAAGAAATTTGGAGGTCAACTCGCTGATCATAGTGGAATCCGATGAAGAGGAAGATGAGGAGATTTCTCTGGCAGGAGAGCGTGCTAATGTATTTTTATTCCATCCGAACACAGTTAAGCCCACATCTAAGCTGACCGCAACCACAACAAGCACTCATCAATATGATGGCGGCTCTCAGTATACCCCCCTGGAGTCTACTCGTCAGCGGATAAAGCAGCAGCCACTGGAGCGCCCTAGCTTGGCGCCAACCTCCTACAGCCACCCGGCACCCACAGTAACATGCACCAATCAATATATTAGCACCGACTCACAGTATTCCACTCGGGAGCAGAAAAAACAACAGCCACTAGAGCGTGCTAGTCTGAATTATGATCATCAGGCCCCAATCTCACATAGCCAGGCGGCGCGCACCAATGTGGCCAGCTCGTACGCGTCGAGTGGACTTTACAGAAGCTACTTGAGCGCGCAGGCCGAAGGACGTGCAGTCCCAGCCAAATCCACAACCTCAGCGGGTGCTACTATTTCTAGTATCCATCGTCGCTCGCCGCCGCGCAACTTTACCAATGAATTCAGCGATGATACCGTCGATGACGAACCCTCCTCGCAGAATGTTCAGTTTGAGAGTGATTTCGCACGCAATTTGGCGCGTTTGCGAGCCGAACGCATTGGCGACCGCAACAGCTCGGTCAATAGTTGCATCACAGGTGGTCGTCGCTCCCTACGCCCAGGACAACAGTCAACATCCGTTGGACTCGGACGATGGTGGCAGAGCCTCGATCGCAAATACAATCTCAAGTCGATGTTTTTCATATTATTTGTGGCACTGCTGCTCTATGTCGCTTATCGCATCTACTACTGACTGAAATGAATACGGATGTGCCATATCGAAAAAAAATATTTCAGAATTTCGTTACTATTTATTATTGTTGCAAGTTCGCTTTCAATTGATTCACTATGTATTGCTCTTTATAATATTTAATATATGTATAATTGTGTGATCGCTCGAAATGTAGGCCTTAAATAAATTCTAAATTCCCACATTCATAACAAACTTACTCTTAATGATTACATAAAACAAATAATGTTCAATAGTCTTAAAACATTTATTTCCATACAAAAATAACACTAATTTATTGTAAAATAGATATAGTTTTGGAACCAAAGTGATCGGGCGATCACTGTATTTGTTATAACATCTTAATGAATTTGTACATGAGATGTTTATATAACGATTTATTCTATGTAATTTTACCAAGCACTGTGTGTGTTTTTCATGTTTCCAAGTATCAATAATAAAAAATCAAAAGAACGCTGTTACTTAAATATGATCAAGATTTGTCAACGTCGTAAGTAGCGAATGGTATGCGATGCATCCGTGTTGCAACAGGCCGACATGAGGACCAACCACTTGGGGCAGCAGCAGCAGACGCTAATGATAGAAAAGTATTTGGAATGCGTGTACAACACTTGTCGACATTGCTGTGACCAAATGAAGGTACACACCTGCTCACACACACACACTTAGACACGTTTAACAGATACACACACGCACACTTGAGAAGCTGGCGGCACACATTGAAATACGCAGAAAGAAATCTTTGTTTTTGCGATAACAATTAATAAGAATTTTAGCAGTTCCTCACCCTCCCCATTGTCGGTCGAAGGGGTTAATTTTATTAACTGGAAATCTCACTTGAGTGTATAATGTTTCTTAAGGAAATTTTCACCTTATTTAGCGGGCAACCAGATCTCGATGCAATGCTCTTTACGACACGGCAATAAGTTATGAAAACATCTAAGTGCAAAGCGGAGACGCAACCCGCCTGTCGCCGATGATGAATTTCACAAATACATGAACGACATCCAGTTGGCTGGCTGAAAAGTCTGGCTAACTAAGCAAAAGCGGCAGATTCCTTGAAAAGCAAAGGCAATCTTTGTAAGTAGAATTATATTATATATATATATGTCTCATGCGGCTAATAAATACGACGCGCATTGGAAGTTGCTCTTAATGAAATTAAGTTCCAGGAATTACTTACATGGCATACTGCCGGCCAACCAGCTAGTCAGCCAGTCATCCAGCCAGTCCCCGGAATGAACTAACTAAACAATGGAGGAATGAAGCCACATACAACTGCAGCTGCAGAGGCCAGTTAATGCATTTGCCAGCGCATGCATTGGCCATGGAAATTAAATGGAAGCCTGCAAAAAACGTTTCACGCGATGACTTCACACTGTTTTGTGTGGCTCCACGATAATAATAGAGACGTAGACGGAGACGCTGCTGCTGTTGCTGCACCCACCAGTATACAGCGGCTCAAGTGTGTGACATTCATGGAAAACAGAGTAGAATATGATTTTTATGGCCGTGTCGTTTCGTTTGGCCAGAAACTGTCAACCAACTGGCGGACCAACGCCTTTGTCTGCATCACGTACCATGCAAAATATGGGGTTGAGCGAAAAAATCCAACTTACTTTCAGTCGGATAAGTAGACTCTAACCTGTGCTGAGCTGTTTAGCTGCTGCTGCTGCTGATGATGATGGGACAACGACTTCCTCGTTGGGCCGATTAAAGTCGTTGTCCCCATTGTTGTTGCTGTTGTAAGTGCACAGAAATCATTTGTAACGCAACGTTTGGAATAATTGAAGCGCAAATTGCTCCACTCGCAAAATATTGCAACATTCCACAACAAATTTTACGATTATGCGTTTCGACAGCAACCAACAAGCAACAACATAACGAGCAACAGGCAACAACGATGGCGACAAATGCCAGAGCCAGAAACACTGGCAACATTTGTAGGCGCACATCAAATCAAATCAAATTGTAAGCGACAGCATTGTTGCACCCATGCTGCTGCTTCTGGCATCAGGCGGCAGGCTTCACGCAAGTCACGTTGTTTTAAGCATCCCGTTTAAGTTGAAGCAAACCATTGGTCATGTGCTGCTCCAAATTGATAAATCAGTTAGCTAATTGTTCAACTCACCAGAGCCGGCAACTCTTGACGAAATGTGAGAATTGAGAATTGTGTACCTGTAACCGAGCTGAACTCTATCTTTCAAACTGTCCCATTCCCCCTGAAATGTAAGCCGTATGTGGCAATGGAAACGCATTGCATTGAAAGTACTGTCGTATGAAAAGCATTTGATACCACACACAAATACTTAAATAGTATTTATTTCGGTTAGCTGCGTTCATTAATCAGCGTAATCTTTAGTTTTGCTTAAGATATGCCAATTTGCTTGTAAGAAATAAGAATTGCTTAATTTCATTTTGTTGTCAGCTTCTGAAAATAGTCGAAGAGCCAAACTTTATCGTGGGAATTGTTTACTGAGATAACAGAAATTACAAGAAAAAGTCATGTTATACACAGGAAAGACTATATTGGCGTTGCCCAAAGTCTGTCTGCCCATCCATAGATGCCTTTTCACATTTGCTCAAGTCGTAATAAATTGGCGATAAGCCTGTAGTAAATAGGTATGTATCATTCGGTAGCTTAAGCCTTCTTTATGGACGATGCTTCTTTTATTTTTAATATATAAGAAAGTATGTTTGCAAATAAAATGAAAGTTCACATCAATTCAGTTTGCTGTTCAAGTTAAATCAAAAGGGTATGCCTTAAATTTGCTAAAATGCTTGTGTATATCAGAGGATTTGACGCCCAGTGTTGCGAAATATAAAACGTTCTTCAGTTTTCTCAAAAAGAATAACCGATTTCGGTATGCTTTTAAATAAATTTAAATTTCAGGATATATATTTATAATTTATTGCTTTGAATTATCATCTTAAACCTGCCAATTATTTTAAAGAGGCAGGTTAAAAATATAATAGAATTACTTACAAGTTATCAACATATTTAATCATGTTATATGTTAACTTGGAGTGCAAAAGGTCAAAACTGTAGCCGCGTCTGCTTATAGCAGAGATGAATTTATCAAATTAATTCCATAAATAATGACAATGTGTCTATAAAAAGACAACTCGACAGTTTTGGTGGCCCACTCATTCAGCTATTGGCATTACTGTGAATACGTTTGCTATTTAAGTATGTGTATTTCTCACAACAACACCACAGACGAACACACATTTGAGTCAAATTTAAAAAACTGGCAATGCGAACAGACTGGGACTACTCGTTGTCAAATTGTGGACCACAGCGACCAATCAGTGTCAGCTGGAAGTGTCTCTTTTAGTGGCCTAAGTGATGAGCTAATCAAGTTTGCCTCTGGCTGACCCGGCTTCAGAGACTTGAGAGCCCAAATCACATCGTCTGTCTATTTTAATAACATTATTTATGTGCATGTATAGGTTGTTCCTATTGGTATCTTGTTTTCTACCTCCTAATTTTATTGGAATCACAAATGAAGCGAATCAAAGTGTGAGAGAGAGAGAGAGAGAGAGATAGAGAGAGAGAGAGAGAGAGAGAGAGAGAGAGAGAGAGAGAGAGGGGGAAGAGTGAGATGGGGAGATGAGCGAAAGCCAATTTTGTATACTTATTGTAATTTGAAATTTTTTGTGTTTTAGGTGTCAATTGCATTAGGCGGAAATCAGTTTTGTTTTATTGGACCAATTTATCACGTCGCATCGTCTTATTGGTTTTTGTTTTCTCTGTGTTTTTTTTTATTTGTTTTGTTTTTCTTTACTTGTTGTCTTGTTTGTTTATGTGTTTCTGTTACCACAAATGTGCTTTAGTATGTTGCCGTGCGTTGATTTTATGTTCAATTAAACGTTTTAAATTGCCTATGAAATAATTTGTAATCTGTGTGTGGTCTGCTACAGATCTGTGTCAGTTCGTAAGTGTTTAAGGCATCAAATAAATTATAAACTAATTTAAATTAAAGCGAATGGGATACTTTTATTAATTTAAATCCCGCGCATTTGTTGCCTGACTATGCCGTGCCTACTCCTCTGTTTATCAAATTAACAACATATTCAAAGCGAATATGGCTTTTATAATTAATTCTTATTGCAATTACGCAGCACACTGCAAACGTGCAACAAATTGCTGCTGGGCCACATGCAAATGGATTCAAGTCATGCCCATAATCGGATTTGTTGCTTCTCGTATAATAACTTGTCATAGTTTTCTGTGTGTGGAACATAAACACAATTTGTGCCTAATCCGGTCAACGGCTGCACGTGTGGCAGAGCGAATGAGAGGGCATTTGCAACAGAAGCTGCCACAGCAGCTTGCAGCATCGGTTGTCGCTATCAATTATGACATTTTGTTGCTGTTTTGTCACTTTCTGCCACTGGCTGTGACACATCCAGCGTTGCTGCTAACAGAATCTCTTGCTTTTGATGTGGCTGCGATGTGCGATACGCAATGCGATACTATTCAGTGATTGAATTACTAAACCACAATTGCTGTTCATATCATCTGACAATCAATCAATTGAAATGAGCACCTCTGCTCCCTTTTTCAACTTTACCCCACTATAGGCAGAACTCGCACACATGGCGCATGAGTAACTGGGTCCAATTGGCGTTGCGCTTTGTGGTTATCGCAATTACTAAAAAAAATGACGGCTGACCATCAGGAAACGTTGGCTGTGCGCTGCAGTAAATAATCGCTAGATTAATAACAATAAATTTGATTGCGCCTAATCAAATTGCAGCTACTTAAGTATTATTTATGATAAAATTGCAACAAACCCAATGTCGATTGGCTGGCTCTACTGTGTAGCTGTGCAACGCCAATCTAGATTGCATATGACGGTAACACTGTGCACAATTATATACTATATACTATTGTACTATCTATATATCTAAGTTGAAAGACTGTGGAATTTTATACTATTTTATTTTCTCTTTGATTTAAGAATATTAAGAGACGAGAAAAAGTGAGAAAGAGCAAGAAAGTGGGCACTTCCTATCAAAATGATTTCTGTAAAAAAACTCGTTGGCGATTTAACAATTTATTACAAAATAAAACAAATGATTGAACGAATACCCTATTAAGTCGTAATCATATTGCGGTTGGCTGCAAATTAGGCGCGAAAATATGCAGCAAAGCGAGACAAACAAGCAAGCCACTAAAATACTTAAACAAAAAACAAAATTTAAGAAAAACACAAAAAAACTTGCCGCTGGTAAGTTAATGGTGTTAAAATTTTGTGGCAGCGATTGCATCTATGGCTATACAAATTGCAGCGGCTGCACAAAATCGACAACAGCTCTTGAGCATCACGGCAGCGGCAACACCAACAATAACACCAGCAACATGAGCAACAGCAACCATAACAACAGCGGCAACAACAGCAGCAGCAGGTCAGTTGTTGTCTCGTTTTGTCAACACGGCGAATGCTTAGCCGCGTTTTCCCAGGGGACACTTAACGCGGCTGCTTAACGTCTAAATCTGTCGTCAAGACGCGCTCAAAAGGCTAAAATGTTTGCGTTAACCAGAGACGCAGATGGAGATGCTGTAGGTGACTCTAAGGGGTGCTGAAAGACGCGCCAAGTGGCCAAGAAGGCTGCAACAACAGCAACAGCAACAATTTGTATGCAACTTTATTTTTCGATGTCGTCGTTCAAGTTGACCAGTTGAGATTTCCTTTTACCCCAGTGCTTGACTGTTGTTGTTGCACGTTGTTTGGTTGCTGGTTTGCTCGCTGCCTTGTCTTTGCCTGAAGTGCGTAGAACGAGTTAAAGTCAAAGCTGCAGCTAAATTTATGAACCGTCCCAGTTCGGCCATGGCCATGGACAAATAAGAAGCCCGACAACAGCCAACGAACGCGTGTAAACATTCTCCAAGTACACACGGGCAAACAGGCGACAGGCAACCAACATCCAACAACTGGCAACTGGCAGGAAGGAGAGAACAGGAGATTGGAAGAGAGAGGCAAGCTACAACTCTAAATGCTGCAACGGAATTTATATGCAACATAATCAGCATAAATGCCGCCATGCCCCATCAAAATGTTTCGATTGCAATGCGACGCGTTCTGCTCTGTGGTCAGCTGCATCATTTGCCATCACTTGGGTGGGTGCCATTGGCAAATGGCGAACGGGCAACGGGCAAACAAGCAGGAAACAATTTCTTGTTGTTGTCCTCTCTTTTGGTCGCATCGGCTAATTTAAGCAATTTGCAAATTGAGAAATTGCAAATAATTTACAATTTAGCCAAGTTACTCGAAATACTCACAAGTGTTAAGTGCGAACCATAAAATATTGCCCTAATGATGAAACGTAAATTTCGCTATATGAATCAGATGATTCATATTTAGTATTTCCCTTTGTGATATTAATATTAATAAGCCATGATAATATGCATCTGTAGTTATCAATATTCTGAGCTTAATTCATTAACTTTGTAGTTGAAGGAGTCTTTGTCTCTCTTTCGCGTGCTCCCCAATTTGCTCTGTTTCTTTCTCTTAAGTTGTCTCTCATTATATTCCTAGTTGAACTTAAAAGATTTAAGTATACCCACGCATTGCATTACATAGACTCTCTTTCTTCTTCTCTATCTATCATACACTCGGTCAGATCTTATTCTTGTTTTCTTTTTGTACTTACTACCGCATTTCTTGGCAATCTTCATGATTTAAAGTAATACTTATCGATTTTAATTTCCTAAGTCAAATTTTAAGAGCTTTTTTTTTAATAGCTTTTCGTTAGTATATTTTTTTTTTAATGTTCTTAGAAAGACATAAAAATTTTGTAGCAGCAGCACTGTCTTCCAAGTGGGGTCAAATAGTATTTAAACACGTTGAGTGAATAGTTTAGAGTAGAAATTTAAAACCCGCTAGGGAAAAAGTCGGGCTAGCACCACAACAAAAGGCTACAAGAAAGCTCAGTGGTTTGCGATTGCGCTCCACTGCCTCCCACTTTCTTTTTGTACACATATATATATATATATGTATATGTTTACAGTGAAATTTGAATAGTAAAAGCCGCAATAGGATGACAGCAAAGTATGCAACGTGCATTGAAATGCCAATGGCTACAAAACGCAATTCAAATCATTGAGATGCGGTTAGCAATGGGCAGGGTGAAAGGCAGATAGCAGCAGTCAAATGAGACACCAACGAGTTAATTAAGTTTGCAGTGAAAATTGTTTGAAATTACATACACTGGCAACCAACAGCAGCAGTAGCAGAACCGGGTAACGAAACCAGGGTCCGAGTTGAGTCCAAGTCCGTAAGGGTCTGACAAGCTGAGCCGGAATTGTGCCAACTTCTGTGACATTTGTCCAAAACGAATTGCTGCCATTTAATGCGGCCCAAAAAAATAAACAAAAAACTCAGCGCTCGAACTTAACCGACTGCGTAATGCTTTCAAGCCAGAAAAACACTGGAAATTAAGTGGGGAATATTTAAGTTCTTATATTTGTACTTATTCCCGACTAGCAGTGATCTTTTATTTTTATACAAAAATTCCACTTTCTAACTTCTATATATTTGAATTCCAAGTTTCAAATCTCTTAACTTTGCCAATATACTCTGATTTCTTTAGGGTGAGAGAATGTAACGAAAAAAACAACAACGAAAAATGAATGCAGCCAAGCAATGTGTGGCAGCTTAGGTGCAGATACATAAAGAGTCCATAAAGAGTCCAGACAGCGACTGCTGGCTATGACAAATTCCTCGAAGTTGTTACCACTCAAATTTCTGAATTTTTCGTTTTTCTTTGCTTTTACTTGAGTAGCCACAGAGAAGAGACTGCAACTGAAACTTACTCATGTGCCCAGATTATTAATCGCTTTTGGGCAGCAGTCGTATCTTCATCATCATCATTTTAATTATCAACTGCAAGTTTCGGCTGCGTAATTAGGCGCATTACATGTGCTTGGGTGTTTCAAAAATGTTCGGTGTAGGGTTTACCAACTTAACTTGCTCAGGCAGCTTTTATGTAAATAAGTTTCCTGTTCTTACCTTTTTTTTTTGCAAGTTTTTTGTTTATTAAGGCAAGTGACTGTCACGCCCCACTCTAAGCGCAAAGTAAACACTTGCCAAATGACCATACATTTGAGTACGTATCCACTCCCACCAGTTGAATCTTATTAATACATACATCGCAAATATATAATAACACACATAAGTATTCAGCACTTACGAATATTTCAGTGTGAACTGGAGATTAGAATAAATTATTAATAATCCAAAGATAATAAACGATAATTAAGTTTGAAGGCTGATATGTGCGAGTTTCATGCTTCGAAATAACTCAAAAAACGGGGCGACCGAAATACATAAAAGAAAGACACAGCCCAAAACCAGAATTAAAACTTAGCGCATATAAGGAGCAGTAACTACGACTCTGGCAGTGGCAGTGGCAGTGCTTGTCAGCATCTTGTGGCTCTTACGGGACTATTTATGTATGCGCAAGCAATGGCAATGGTATTGCAGCGCCAACACGTCGTATGTCTCTTTGGTTTAAGTCCAGTTGCAGCAGCCAAATGAGAGACAGAAACAACAGCAAAATATGCAAAGAGCATTTTTACATTTTAAATTGGGGATTTGTGGATTTTAGAGTTGCGAGTGCCAAGTGCAGTCTTATCGTATTTATATATGCATATGCAGACATCTCGCCTTCACACATGGCCAAAAACGCGGCAACGCGGAAAACAAAAAAAATGTCAATTCATAAAACAAAAGTCTTCGGTCACGAACTTGTTTGCGCAGCATGTGTAGGGCATGGGTGCAGTCGATGCAACGCAAAAGTAGCACACGCAAAATGCAAAATACACACACACAAACAGAGAATGAGCAAACGCTGGCGATGTATCACCCAGTGCCAAGGCAAGCAAGCTTATCAGTAACCTACACTTAAAGTTAATGCATGCCCGGCAGGACCAACCAAGAGTTGCGCAGGCGCAAACAGCGTTCGCCGTCGTCATCAGCGTCAGAATCAACATGGTGCGGACCTTCTGCCTTCTGCCAGCTGCTGATGTTATTGTTGTTGTTGTTGTTATCAATGCGGCTGAAGCCTTTTTGCAACGCCGACGCAGCAGTTGCCGCATCTTCAGGTCTTTGCCGTCAAAAGGCTGGCAAAATAAAATCGAAAATGAATGCGACTGTAGATAAGCAAGCGCATTTTGAAATGACACACCGACAGTTGACAATTGACTAGAGAGGGTAAGAACGAAAGAAAGACAGAGTAGGAAAGAGACAGAAAGCGAGAGAGAGAGAAAGGGAAAGAAAAAAAGAGAGCATTAATGAGAGTGCGAGACAAAGATAATAGGGCATATAAATATGGTAACATGCTAGTTTAATTTGATTTTTATCTGTCTAAAAAATCATGTCTCTATCAAAAATTTTGAATCCTTACTTATAAAAGATATTACTACACTCTCATACTTAAGTCAAACCTTTACTGAGAAATGAAACTAACTAAAATTTAATTTGGAACTCTGGAAATTAAATAAATATTTTCTAAGCTTACTTGAAACTAAAAAATAAATTCATTTTAAGCCTAATATAAAGTTAACTATTAAAGATGTTAGCTAAATTAATTAATTAAATACAGAATAATAGAATAGAATAGCTGTACTAAAAATGATACATATATTTTTCAAGATTGAATTCTTAAGAACTAAATTTGTAATCGGTTGCCGTCAAAAAAAGGAGTATTTTTGCGAGCTGATTTATGAGCATTGCTCGGGTCAGCAATAATGCTGCCAGGCAAGAAATCTGCAGTCAACAAACATCTACATTCCCGCTTCAGACAAACTTAAATGCAAATCGATGGGGCAATAAAACTATTAAGCCATTAGTAAGCCAAATACGAGTACAATGCCAAAAACAAACACGTGCAAAGTTACCAGCAGCAGCAGCATAGCAGCATCAGCAAAGGAAGGGCAACAGCAACAAGCAATTAATGCAAATGTGCAGCCGGCAGCCAAATCGAGGCAGGCAGGCAGAAACAAAGCAACATCGAGATTGCAACAGCCAGACATACATACCAGACAGCAATGCCAGGCAGTGCAAAAGGCTGCTAATGTTGCACAGGCATTTGCCTGTTCCTCAGGCCAACTGGCAACTAGTAACATTGTCTGCACACCGGCAACAGTCACAGCCACAGCAGCAACAGCAGCCTGACAATACATGTGCGAGGTGCAAACTAATTGAAATCATTACACTAGTAAAAATGTTAATTCAATTAAAATGCGCGCAACACTGCTAAAGCTGCAGAAGCAACAACAACAACATCAAATCTTGCTGGCTGTTGCTGACCCATAATAGCCTGTTCCTGGAGCAGCATCAAGCACAGCAACAACTACTGCAATTTAGACTAAGAGAGATATCATCGCAACATGCTGTGGCCGCCTATTACAGCCTCAACGGCAACAGCAACATCAGCAACATGTTGTTAGGTCAGGCAACATTAGCAACTCTAGGCCACTGCCAGGGCAACAGCAACAACGGCAACAACAGCAGCGTGTATGCATGCAAATACTGCTGCAGTAAGCCTTACTTCTGTATGTGTGTATATTGGTTTTATTTTGGGACTGCTGCTGTTGCTGTTGCTGCTGCCAAGGGCGCCAATATGTTTGAATGTGCATTGAATTGCATTTTCAGTTCGACAAGTAGCACCATAATAAATGTACAACCATGTTGGCCAAGCATAAGTTGGTAAATGCGACTGCTGGCTGCCAATAAAAGGTAATAAGTTAATTTCACACAATACACAACCACTTGCAACTGCAACTTTAACTTGAAATCAGCGGCTTTCTAACTCCAACAGTTTTATGGCCGTGTGTGTTGCCATAAATGAAATGCAAGTCCATAAGCAGGCAACACTATCTATCGCCTGGCCAAAAAGCAGTCGTTTCGAGGTGTGAAAATGTTTACCCATATTAGGGCATACTTTAACACAACCAATATGATTATTATGAATGTACATTTGCATTTTTATAGCAGGCCCAAAAATAAGAACAACAACCAACACAACGGAAGCTGTGGGGATAAAAGACAAACGATTGAGTGGCTGGCTGCCACAGGAAGCATATATTCCATCACGAAGAAAGGCACATCGTAAACGCAGTCATTAACGATAACTAAATTCTACCAGCTTATCAAGCAGCATATACGTATGTATATGTTTAAATATAAATACATATATATAAGATAAGCATATCCCAGGCCATAAAATGACATATAAAATAACACTTAAAATATATTCGGAGAGCGTTTTTAATGGTCGAACTGAGACAATCCTTTTTTGGTGGTCTCCACATCTCGGTTGCGAATATCTCTTTGGGGCTGCGCTAATGCAAATGACGCAAACTGCGCACAAACTACTGGTGTCGATATAACAATAAAACGCCCCATGCTACGCCCAGAATCTTTTGGGGATGCTGCTGTTGCTGCAGCAACTTTTTGGTTGCTGCGTCTGCGGCAAGTCGGATTAAATAATTGCCACAGCCGCGAATGTGCAAAGCAAAACGTAACTGCCAAAAAGACAAAAACGAGCAAACGTGCAGCCAGCAAAGAGGAAACTGATCTGACAGATCTGATTGTAAGCATGCAACAAAAATGTGCAACAACAACAACAACAACAGCAGCAGCAACAGAAGCAGCAGCATCACCAGCAAAACCCCAAACCAATGCGCCCCATCAAAGGCCGTGCCCGGGCACCGCTGCCACTCTATTAGCGTCTGCGTCTGCGTCTGCCTCTGCCACTGCCTCTACCCCTTTCTACATCTCCAGCCTTGATCTGCAGATTCCTCTGCTCATCCTCATATTCAGGCGCGTCGTGGGCTTGCGCCGTTTAAGCTTGCGCAATTTAGTTATCAATCATAGCGGGAGCAGTGAGCGGCCCGCACAACGCAACGCAACGCAGAATTCAATTTTAGTGCGAATGGCAGTTTTTTTGCTGTGTGTTGTTTGTGTGCAACTTCGGATTGTTGTTGCTGTTGTTGTTGTTGGTTTTTATGCCGTTGCTGTACAGCTGCGCATCAGGCTTTTGTGAGGCGGCTGCTGGCATTGGCTTCCACATGCGACGAGAAGGTGGAAGCTATAAATCTTGGCAACATGAGAAATGACTTTAGCAGTCAAAATGATGAGCTGCCGCAAAACGCTAAATAGAAAAATGCAATAACTATTTTTATATCCACACAAATTACAATAACAAATATATGTATTAATTTTCAAAATAATTTCTTTTAATTTTAAATAAAATTATTTAAAATTTTATTTTTAAAATAACCCGAGAATATCATAATTTATCAATTGAAAACTAATCAGTATTAAACTGTTTTATGGATAAAAAAACATAAAAAATTATAATTCCTAAATAATTTACATTTAATTGTAACTTTATATTTATTTATAAAGTTATTGACACAAGTTTAAATAAAAAAAAACGTACACTTGGTAAACATTCTATACTTTGTGGTCAGAGATGCCTTCCACATAATTTACATCAATTTATTTTATTTATTTATCAACACAATCAAATGGAAATTGCGTTGAAGAGAATTTGACAATGTTCAACTGGAAACATTAGGAAGAAGATTCTTTTAAAAAACCTTAGCCGGGTAACTTAATAGCAAGGCTAAATAAAGTGCTGTAAGCCAATTGTGGTTTTTGTATTTAATGAACCCAGCAATTAGCTTTACCTAATGGTCTCTGATGTGGCAATAAGTAGCATTTACAAGCTGATCTAGACTTTGTTTTGGCCATGTTTTGAACATGTGCGTATATGTAATACATATACGAGTACATATATATATTTGAGTGGTCAGTCGGCGCACAGGTCATTGTAGCCGCACACCCCCCGTTGCGAATTAATCGTTTTTAGTGCCGGTGCAAGCCGCTCACTTGCCGCCCCGGTCTCCAATGGCTGATTAATATTTGTATTTTTTTTCTTTTGTGCTGTTGCAATACTCTTAGCTGTTGCCAAGTCCAAGAGCCGTGGTCTTTGATTCGCCGTGTCTTGTTAGCATATCTTGCCTCGCATGCACTTTTTGCATATTTCGTTTGTTTGTTATCGGCTGATGTTGTTGTTGCTGCCTGCTGTGTGAGTGTATTATTGGCGCAAAAGTTCAAGTTCAAAGCCATATTTGACTTTGAAAAAATCAATAAAACGATCGCTTGGTGCGGCACATGCGTGTGCGCCTTACTCTATATATATATACTTTACATAAACATATATATATATTAAAATTTTTAGGTGTGTGTGCTTTCTCATAATGAAATTATTGCACAGCGATTGAAATCTGTTTATGCTAATTTAAATGTGCACTCGCACAAACAGAATAAAGCACAGGACGCCATCTGCCACACGTTGCTGTAGCAGTTCTTATTGTAATGCTGTTGCTAGTTGCCACTAACAAAATTGTTCCAGCATTTCCGCATTTTGCTGCAGCTGCAACGCTGCGCTGGGCATTTTGGTATTGGACGACGCCCACAAAAAAGCGTATCAAACGTAAAAGTAACCAAAAAAATAAAACGAAACAGAAAATAAACAACTTGATCTTGATTAGAAGTGTTTGGGCCGCAGCGGCATTTTAAAGTTGCGGGGCCCAAGCTGTTGACAATTTTCAATTAAAATAACGTTGTGTGAGTGTGTGTTAATCCGCCCACACAACACTGGGGCAACGCCTTAGCCTCCAACATGACTGACAATTCCACCACGGCTTAAACTTCTTTTCGCGGTTGGCATGTAAATAGATTGAACTTTTTTTTAAGCTCCCAAATCGAGTTGGGGAGCAAACAGAAAAATTGTCATGTAGAGCTTATGTAAAGTTTGTACGATCTTGACATTTATTTGCCCGGCATTCAACATTTGACGTTTAATTATAAATGGACCACAAAGCTCTGTGTGTTGAGTGCATGTGTGTGTGTGTGTGCGTGTGTATCTATTGTGCCTTAATTTTTTAGCTCTGGCCCGGTAAAGTGCGTTATAAAAAATCCGCACACTTCGAACGATTGCTGTGGCTGCTGCTGCTGCTCCGGCGCCCATATCGAACAGCAATTTCATATTTTGTTGTTGGGATTATTTTATCCAATTAGTGACGGCACCCAGACACCAGGCAGCAGCCGGTCAACTAGCCAGCAAATCCCAAACAACAATCGGGGACACATAAACTGCTAAAATATCTATACATGTTGTATGTTGTTGTATAAAAAGGGGCCATGCATAGGAGAGACGGGCTGGAAATCAGCCAACACCATGCAACGGGAATACTTGCGTTATACGTTACGGCTGTAGGAAATCGGAATCTTTTTAGCCGTACGCGTCTGGGGTCCAGCACCAAGTGCAGTTAAGTTTTGTCGCGCTGCGACTTGGAAAAACCGGTTCGCAACCATTTCGCCTTATGCAGTGTTGCTGCTTCTGCTGCTGCTTTTGCAGTTCTCGTCGTATTTGTGATATATTTTATTGTCTTTTGATGTGTTTTAAAATCCCACAGCAAGGAATCGATAAAATTTATCGATGCTGTCTGCCAGACGCCTAGAAAGACGACAAAACAAATACACACACAGGCACAGACACACATACTGTGAAACTGGTTCCACGGTCATATATAGGTGAATAGTCCCATGGCTGGCTGAATGGCTGGTTGGCTAGCTGGGAAAGCTAGCACGGGCATGGCGACAATTTTAAGTGCGAAATTAAAAGTAAAACAAGCAATTAACATAAATTTTAAGCAAAGCGCAGTTAATGTTCGCCTCGCTGCACGCTTCTGTCGGACGGTCTGACCTGTCCGACCGTCGCCATCGTTTGTAGCAAAACTTCTTCATGTTTTGTATAATTTGCATGGGCCATTTGGCAGGATAAGGCACAAACCAGGCAACTGCCAGCGGAAATTGTGGACGTGTTGGCAGATTAAGACACTGTGGTGCGTGGCTTTGTGCTGCGATTTTTAATGAAAACTAATGCAATTTATTGATTATTGTTATTTAATAATGTGAGAGTCCGTTATCTCAAGCTGGTTTGCATCCCAACTGACAACACAATTAGGCGTTTAAATTAACTGCCAGTGGGAACGATGAGCTGAGGTTAAACAGAACTTGACTTGATCTCAATTTGGCTGGAGTGCATCCCAAAAGGCACTTGTTATGGTGTACCAGAAGCCACCACTGACCCAAATACTGTGGAGTGTCAGTGTGCAGTCGCAAACCAAATTATTTACCTGTCTTTCGGCTTGTGGCTGCCCAGTGGTGCGAGCACACTATGTGGTCTGTGCTGGCACTGATCGCAAAACGCATTATTTATGTAGGATTTGCCCAACACTAACTCCGACTCCGACTCCAACTTCAGTTTCAACTTATGTTCTTGTCCAGTCTTGTGGCCGTAAGTTAACAGTTTGGCATCATGACAAGCGGGCACTTGGTCCAATGATGCACGCTTGTCAGCCGACTGTCAGTCCCAGGTCTTCTTCTTTTTTGTTTTATTTGTGCTCAGTCTGTTTGTTTTAGCGCCTGTTGTGACAGCCGTCTGCCACGTTTTTGGCACTCGAAACGGGCCCAGTGCGAGTTGTACACATTTAGCTGGAGGGGGATTTATATGGATTGGGGATGGGTTGGCAACCCAACACAATTGGTGCGTCCAACAAGTGCTTGAGATAAAAAAGAAGATTCATTACGCACTGATCGTGATCACAAGTTGTCAATAAAGCATAATACGGCCTATCAACCAACTCAAACATCTCTCAAATACTCTACTTGAAATCTACGTTTATCTATCTTTGGGAATTAAATAATTGGGTTCATAATCCTATATTAACTTTGTGTGTTTAGATTGATTGGCTAATCAATCAAGTACATAAAAATCAAGTGTCATATCATTACATTTAAATAATTTTCTAAAAAATTTCCTTATTTTAAATTAGACTTAACTAACTAAATTAAATTGGTTATATATCCTGTATAGTATTATGTGCTTATTCGCATAGAACTCTGCAGGCGAAAGTGTATTTTTTAGCGCTTGCAGCCTTTAACAGTTGTTGGAACAAACAAGCAACATGTTTTGCAGGCTCGAGTCAACAGTTGTTGTTGTTGATTTTGTTGTGATTGTTGTTTAAGTTGTTGCAACTGCCATGCTTCCAAAGGATGGTACACAATGGGGCCAGCATTTCCAACTGTAATCAACAAACTGTCGTCAGTTCGATTACAGACCAAACTTAGCTTTTCTCTGAGCGAAGCGGGTACGAACAGTAAATTGTAAGTTGTAGTTAAAGCACAGATAGCTAATGTTCGATGATGAAAAGAGCGACTTGAAGTGATGTGATGACCAGCAAAGTTCTCACAGGCTATGCAGCCATGCAGCCAAAAGGCAGATCCGTCTGCGCCAACTGGCCACAGTTGATATTCTGCGGAGAACTGGCCGCCTAATTATGTGCAATGATTACGCTTGTAGCTTGCAGCAAATTTGAGACTTTAGACTATGCGCGGGTGCGGCAAATTTCTTTTTTTTTTTTGTTTTTGGCGGCAATTGAAACGAAGAATTCATAATGCAATGCCAGCAGAGCCTTGCAGCCATTTGTGAAATCGTTCTCCGTGCAATTTATTGTGGCGCGGCAACGCAGCAACGATTGTGGCACTTTGCTAATGAAGTCATTTGGCCACAAAGGCCGCAGGTTCAACGTGATTTGCGTTTGATTAAAATTATGGATTATAAATTGTCCGTCAATCGCAGTGGCTGGCCGAGAGCCGTTCTAAGTCCATTTCCCAAACAGTAATCAAAACAATAAGAGCAGTTCTCGCATTGACAACACGCTGTAAGCAGTATTAAAAATTATTAATTGTGAATGGATCCACAAAAATGTAAAAAAACGAATATTTACTTTATTATTATAATTAATTTAAATTTATTTTCAAGTCTGAGCTCTTTGTTCAACTCTCTGATTAAGAATTCATATATTATGCAATTTTATTCGCTCTACTTGGTAAATTTTATGATACCCTTTACATTCGATTTTAATGGATAAAAAGCAACAATAGTTACAACCACTGGCAATTGTTTACGCCATTATCAGCCAAATTAAATCAGCTAACAAGCCAATTCAGCATTGTTTCTCTCTCTCTCGGGCTCTGCCCCTACCTCTCACTGTCCCTTTCTTACTCTGTAATGACGCACAGCATCAAAGATTTTGCTAGACAATGCTAGACTTCAGACTTCAGACGCTGATTTCTCAATTGGGTCGACACTTTTTGGCAGCAAGAAAAGTATAGAGAGAAATAGAGAGAGAGAGTGAGAGACAGATAAAGTGTGTGTGTGAGAGAAAGAAGAAGAGAGTACGAGAGCTGTTTTGGTATCGCTATTTGGTATCTTTAGGATTATTTAAAACTTTGGTGTTGGTATCTTGATGTATCTTACAGTTGGGGTCTGTTAGCAAAGCTTAGCCACGTATTGTTTTGCGCTTGCTGCCGCCCACGCAATTGATTTGATTTTTGTGACACAATTGAATTATTTATTGGATTAGTGTCCAAATGGAAATCTAGACAGCTACGCTACGGGATCAGGCGGAAATGTTTCCACATTGTCATGTAGCTGCAGACAGCTTTAGCCATCGCCATGCCATGATGCCTGCTAGACTCTGGTCTAAACCAGACAAAGACCTAAGAATGTTATTCATGGCAGTCATAGAGAGCCAAAACAAGACAATGGCATATAGCATGTTCAACACATACAGACTACAATCATAAAAGCATATGGATGAAAGTTATGGTCATGTGTGACCGTTAATGCCACGCAGCTATCCGCCCAGCATGTCAGTTTCTAAGCACTTGGCAATTTGTTAAGATAAGACAAAGAAGAACAAAACCAACAAAAACAAAGTCAACAGTTAAAAGCGTCAAAAGTTACGCGCTCAAACAAGATTGTCAATTAAGCGAACCGAAGACGTAGCGGAAATCGTATTTTAAATGAGTCGGAAAAAAAAAACTCCATGCCAAAGAAACCCGAAATTGATTATGCAAAACAAACCGATAGATATCGCTGCTGAATTATGTTCAATGAGAAGCCGAAAAATGTGTTCAACAATAATGCGAAGCCCCAGTGCAAAATTGCTTTTTAATTTAGTGTTTATTTTTATTAATATTTGATTTGGTTTGATTTGTGCGTTTCACATTTTCAAATTATTTCGATATGGGCACTCCCCTCTTTGGCCTTTGTTTGGCCACTTGTATAAAAAGCAAACAAGAGCTGCCATGGTCTACTCTCGACTTATGGATACCATGTACACAGACATAAAATGCTGCTAGAATATTTAATTTCTAAGAATAGGAAAAAAGATTTAAAATAGATTTTGAAACAAGCTAACATTAAATGTATGTACTAGGGTAAGACTAATGAACATTTAGCCAAGTTAGGTATAAGTCTTTTACAGGGTATTGTTTGACAAACATAGACAGATGAAGATGAAGTGGGAGATACGGCAGCCGTTTGTATCGCGTCTGCAGATCTTGATTTGGCAACAATTGATTAAAAATGTAAATTGTTTATTTATTTTAAACGATTTTTCCATGTTGATTTTGAGAGAGAGTCGTCGTTGTCCGATGTCCGCTGTCTATTGTCCGAGCTGCCATTGTTATTTATAGAAATATGAATGACTCTACGAAATGATTGTTTATGACACTCAGACATCCTAACAATGTTTGAGGCCAATACATATTTGTGTTTGAATTTGTTGTTGCTGTATTTATTGTAGCCTTTCGGTATGGATTAAGTCATAAAAATGCCGTAAAACTAGTCGAAAAATGCGCGCACTTGGAATCTTTGACTATCTCAAACGTCCATAGACATACTGAAAGGTATCGATGCCATATGCTCTAGGCTTTTGGGTATGGTTATGGGCATTAAAATATGGGCCCAGTCGTTTGCTGTCGGTGTTCCTTATACTTTGGCCCATTAAATAAAAAAAGCATACACTGCCTCTGTAAATGCCATTAAGTCTCAGCCAAATCTCACAGTTATGTTACTATTTTACGATTCTTAAGCTTGCTGCCTAGAACAAGAACAACAACAATAAAATTTAATATACATTTGATTACTTAGCAGATAGCTCTGCTTTATTCCAGCTACTGTTGTAAACGCCATATATATTTGATATATTTTTCTAACTATCAAAACCACATTTGGAAGTCCACAGACCGAGCTCCCGAACCATATATTCTTCAGGTGTAATGTGCAAAAGGCCTCAAGACTTCAATTCAGTTCAAATTTAACGCTTTTTAACTAACAAAATTATTATAATTGAATAGAGCATTTTTCATATAGGGTATAGTAGCCCAACAGACGACAGCTAAACAGCTGCACTGACATTTTTGGGCAGTCCAAAAAAATCGAGGTGTGTGGCAACCCAAATGAAATAAATTTGTGTATTTCAATTGAAATATGATGTGACTCATTTGAAGGTAGATCTTTTAAAATATGAACATAAAGTAAACATGAAATGTATTTAATTAAAATTATCGTGTAGATATGAAATGAAATGAAGTGAAATACATTTGAATACTCACCACTTGCCGCACGTTTGTATGTGCCGCGAGCGTCCATTTGTAAAGAGTCAGAAGCGCTTGAAATTCGCATAAGACACAAACTGATGTGTTGCGACAAATGCTCCCAGCGCTCCTTGGGGCTGTGAACGTCGTTGTGGTTACAGTCAGAGTTTATACCTTGAGCTAACACCTTGGAGCAGCAGCACCTCATGCTGACAAATTTGCAACATTGTATCTTTGCCTTATTCCTCAACTTCTGCCGATATGTTTGCCAACTAAGCTCAGCTCAGAGCTGAGAATGTTTTGCTGCTGTGCTGCGCACTTCTTGGTATTTTAGGGCTTGGGTCTTTTTTTTTCGCAGTGTTTGGTTACCAAAGTGCTCATCAAATTTCAAGGGGAATGCATCCAGTGAATGGTGTTCGGCGCCCACAACAGACTGGGAGAAAAAAAGAAAACGGAGAGAAAAATTATCATTAATATTTAATCGAGAGACAACATCATCAACATATTTACATAGAACAACGAAGTTGAACACCTTGGATATGGTCAATTCAATTGGCCGGGATTGCTGCATTTTCAGCTTTTTAACAAAAAACGCGCATAAATTAATATAGTTTATTTATCAGGCATATTAATGGCCACAGATTAAGACATCATATGAGTTCTCACATTATCATTATACAAGTAAAAATTAAATAAAAATGCGGACAACATTTTTGCCTTGTTCTTATGAAACTTTTTCAAAACCATCAAAACAAATAACTGAATCTTGAGACGAGACTATAACGGGGAGAAACAGAGAGGATAGAGAGATAGACAGATAGAGACAGAGGGAGAGATGGAAGAGGAACGTATTCAAGCCCCTGCTGTGAAATTATGCGAAAAGAACGAGCGGTCGCCTCGGCAGGGGTTGGGCCCTGGCTAGTCTCGTTGTCTTGGACAGTGAATTTTTGGGCTCTGGGTCTTGGTAGTTGTGGTCGCGCTGATCGTCAGTCGGCTCTGTCTGCCCCTCTACATATTCATCTAAGTATGCGTCTCCGCCTCTGCAGCGGCCAATGGAATCATATTTAAAATGTGGCTCAAGTGTCATGTGTCATTATGCCACCACCAGAACCGCTGAGAACAGTTAAGCACCGTCTGTGGTTTCTTCAAAATGGCCGCTTTCTTGCTCTGGCGCCATTTTGTTAACAAGTGCCAATTTCTTTCTCTTCGAAAAATAAATATAAAAAAATGTACAAAAGTAATATTTAAAAGACAAAAAATGGAAATGGCAGTGGCAATTTGGTGGCTTTATTTGAAGCAACAACAGATGAAAAAAGTTAATGATGTTGCCACATATTTTTCATTGGCGGCCTCAATGATGATGGCCGACTGGCTGCCGTCTGCTGTCCGTCGTCTTCGATTCTGTTACGTTCCCATTGCCAATTTACCCCCTCGCTGCAGTAGCCGCATCCGCTGTTCCCATAAACGACTTCAATTGCATGCGAATAAGCTGACTGTGTTTGTAAGTGAATGAGTGAATGCTGTGTGAGTGTTTGAGTGAGTGTTTGTGTAAGTGTTTGTGTGAGTGTGAGTGTACACAAGCACTGTGTCTCTTCGTCTTCACTAAGGCGGAGCACCGGCAAAAATGGCGGCAGCTGCCTTGGCCAGAGCAATGACGACGACGTTTTGCCGTCGGTAAAACGACATTGGCATTTAGCAAAATAAGTAAAAGCTAAAATCAAAATTAGCAGTTGCAGCAAATTCTGCTCCGCATGACGGATCGGGCTACCAGAAAGTTGTCCAGCTGTCTGTCTCTCTGTCCATCTGTCCGTGTGTCCCTCTGTCAGTCTTAGCGTCTATCTGAGCGACTAACAAGCGATTCCGATGCGCCGACAATGTCGCTGCTCTTATCTGTGTCCGCTGCCCTTGTGGCCAGGCTAGTGTCCTCACGATCGGTGGCCTCGTCCAGCCTACTTTGTGTTTTTCGGTGCTTGGAATTTGGCTGGTTGCTTGCAGCAATTGCCTCCTACCACATACCTCATGCATCCCGCTTCCGATACCAATACGAATGCGCGGATTGAACGCTGATCGCAATCGCGTATTCTGCCAAAACACTTCTATGCAAAGTGCCGCGCGTCGATCATGGTTTGTGCCTGTTGCCAGTTGCCAGTTGCCTGATGCTGCTGCTCCTCCTTTTATACATACAGGTCTTGCTCCTTGGCGTTGTCTTGCTTGTTCCTACTGCAGTTTAACAAACTTTGTTACGTTTCGACAAGCGAAGAACCTGTTGCCACTGCCTCCTGGCTGTTGTTTTTTTTGCTTCTGCTGTTGCAAGTTGAGTGAGTTGGATTGGGTTGGTCCAAGAGTCTCTGGCGAACGCGCCTATCAAGATGACCAAGGGGTGAACAAATTCATTCAGTCATTCATCGAAACAAATTGGTTGACTGATGATGACGACGACGACGACGACAACGAAGACGCTGACAGCGAGGCAGGCGGCACCAATCGCAAACTGCATGTGCAAAATCCGCACAGCTTGTCAATCTGGTTGCCGGGCAACACTGCCTCATCTGCATCATTCAATTTGTTGTTTACACAGATTTCCAATCCTGCGTGTGGGCAGCACTGATCATCCGTCTGTTATGGCCACCACTCTCTCTCTCTCTCTCTCTCTCTCTGTTCCCTTCTTCCTTTTCGGACACACACGTTTGCCTCTTTCTGGCCATCAGTTGCGTGTCAACGTTTGAACAATTTTATTTATTTGTCATTAGACGGCGAACGCATTCGGAATGCAAATGCCTGGGCACCACTCGTGTCATCTGATACGCGAGCCAAGTATAACAATTACGGGGCATAAATAAATGTTTAGAAACAGAAACGAAATCCCCAAGCAACAATCCACAATCTACGATTGCCACACACGCGCAGCGGCGACATAACAAATGAAATGAAATCAATTTGTAAGCAGACATTTTGATAAAAATGAGCTGAAGAAGCTCGACTTGATGAATACCCACATTTTAATTTTTGAGTAAATATTAACAAGAAAGTGTGTAAAATTAGTTTGCTGTTCTATTGTTGATTACCAACATACTGAACATAACTTTCGGCGAGGCATTATTTGGTAAAATGATCATGTTTTATTTACTTTAAAATATAAGTCATGTTATACAAATTGAAATCTGTTTATTAATGACATATTCCAAAACGAATTGACATACGGTGTGCGGAGAAATTTAAAGATTAAAATAAGCAGTTAAATAATATAACAACGCTTTTAAAAAGGTGTTGTTCCGCGGGGATCTACATTTAAACCTAAGTTATGTAATCGGCTAAAAAAAATCACATCATTCTGGGTTACGAAACCACACATAGTTCTACTCTACTTAATGATAATACGTGGTATTTTAAATATGTATCGCTGGCGGACAGGTCGAGGCGGTAATCGAGTTGGCGGAGCTGACGCTGTTGCGGACAGCTGGACATGCATACGGAGACTGAGACGGGCTGAGTCCGACCAATTTACGCGCGAAACGCATGCGCGTCCCGTGCGCGTGTAGCGTCAATATCACGGTCCAATAGTTGGTGGGTGGGTTTGGCAGCCGTTAAGGGGTTTTGGGAATGGTAGGGACTTATAGGGGCTTGTGTATTGTGTGGCAGTTTAGTTAGGTGTGCAAAAATACACGGTGGGTGTGCGCCTGTTTGTCAGTTTTTCAGTTACTGCACGCCATGCGGATCAACAATAATTTCAGCTGCCGCAATAGCATAAATTGCGCATTTTTATGAGTGATAGTGTAAGAAATGGGCGTGGCACATGTGAGATGCCAACTATTTGAGCTGTGCAGCAGCTTCATGCCGTGCAATTGAATTTCTAGCATGTCAGACATAAATTGCACATAGCCGCAGAAGCAGACACAGCCACAGATCCAGTGCTTGCTGCCACAGACTCTGCCTCTGCTGCAGTTGCCGCAGCTGTTACCGTCGTCGTCGCTGCCTATCGCCACGCATTGATCAATTGGGCGTTGCCCAGGCGCTGCGACTGAGTAATGGCCAGCAAGCGCTCACGGACATAATTTCCATAATGTCCTTCACGGGGTAACTTTTTCGCGGCACTCAGCTGCAGGTTGCTTGAACTATGCTGGTAGATGGGGGCATGTTTGCAACTTGGTTGTCTTCGTTGCTTTGGTGCTTGTTTGTAAGCAGATTTGTATCGATCGCATTTTATGCTACAATTTTCGTTTGATATTTATGTCGATTATAATATTAAGATGATGAGCAAAATTGCACTCAGAGCTGTGCATGAAAGGGGCGGCTCACTTCCGAAAAAGGGCCAATATATTGGGCAACCAATCAGACACAGCGCAGCTGTCGACCTGATCAATCTCCCATCATTATTTGCTGGAAGATGTGAAAGAAAGCAAAAAAGAAAACCAGAAATTATATATATGTAAAACAAGAATAAATAAAATACATGGTAAAGATTGATAAAGATGAAACAACAAATAATTGAGCTCTAACTGTTATCGCAGCCATTTTAAAATCTATATATGTATTTGGTCAAACATTTATTAATGGGTTTTATGACAGCCAGTGGATTGTGCGCTTTTAGGCCTTTCAGGTGCCGCGCGCGAAGGCAGTTTTGCTTTTTGAAACCAGTCTGGATAAAAAAAACAAAAGCTTCATCAAAATGTGATCACATGTGACTCTTTAAGTGTCTTCTTCCACACGACTTACAAGAGGGAACCCACAGCAGCAACGAAAGCGGCAGCAACCATTCCAGTCATCGATTTTGATGGAAGATTAGCAAAACGCTGGAAGCCAAATAAGCAGGCACTGGATGAATATCTGTTCTGACTAATAACAACAATCAGGCATGGCGAGTGCAACAAGTACACAACAAAAATAAGGGGAAAAAAGTTCTAAATAAGAAAAAAAAGACACATCCGCTGGAGGGTAAGAGTAACAGGAGGATGCAGAGGGAGGAAGCCGAGGTAGCGGTGGCGGCAGCGGCAGCGGCAGTGGCAGTCATGCGAAGCAACAACAGCTGTCAAAGCCAAAGATGAAGATGATGAACAACAGCGACAGCGACAAAAGGGAACTTACAACAACCAACAATGACGACAACAACAATGTCGATGGGTTGACGTTTCGCCTGTTTAGCTAGCGAACTCAAGCGGCAAGGAATTTAAATCGCCTCGGGTGCAAATTACCACGAAAACAATTTGAGTCTGTCCGCTTGCTGTGTTGCAAGTGCAGCAGCAGCAGAGCAGCAAAAGAAAAATTACAACAGATTGCCAGGATAAAGTATACACGTTGAAAGCATGCGTCACAAAAAGGATGAGTGTAGAGAGCGAGAGCGAGACCCAGACCAAGTGGATGCCACATTCTGCCAGTTCAGCTTCTGTTAGTTGTTGTCTAGGCCACTCAGCAGCTTGCCACATCTGCTAGCTGCTGTTACCGCACTGTCATTGATGAAGCATAAAATTATGGGAGGCAACATGATGGCTCACATTAAAATGGCCGTACGGCTGGATTATAGCTGCTGATGCAAGAGCGTTGGTTGGCTGGCCGTCAGACAGCATACTGGACTGACGGACGGACGGCGTGTTCTGTATGTTCTAGGTATGGCGGCGGAGTTGCTAACTACAACTGCAAGCTGCAAAATACTGTGAGCGCATAATTAAGCCATGGCTTGCATATTTTGCATGGCCACTTGCAAACGGCGATTGGCTGCCGTGATTGTGGCAGCCGCAAACAGCACCACCATTACAACCAGCACGCCGTCAAGCCAGTGGCCACTAAGCTTGGCTCCATAGATCATTGCACTTGCTTTGCAGCATTCCAGTTGCAACTCAAATGCATTTAATTTTTTTTGCATTTTTTTGTGAAATTTCTCTTGGAGAAACGAGAGATTATAGGCAATAAACGTGGTTCAGTTAGTGTCACAGCGCATCAAATATCAAATCATTGCATTGTTCAATGAGTTTTCAAAAATTGCTCATGTCTGCGGGGCCCAAAAAAAATGTACAATTTCGATAACTGTTACAACACCTTCAAAACCTGCACGCAACGCACAGATTCGGACTGCTTCAATTCCTCTTTGGCACTGTGTGTGGCTCAGAGCAGCAGCAACAGCAACAGAAGAAAAGAACGCAACTTGACAACTGGACAAGTAAAGTGAGAAAGGAATAGTAAAAATCTTAAAAGACGGAACAGCAAGATCAGAACACACTTTCCACAGAACGCTTTTTAATATACGAATAATTTGTATAGCTAAACAATATTGGATAAAACCCTCAAACATAATTAGACATAAGATACTCAAAGTTTAACATGTCAAAATATATATTATCTAAGCCCTTAATCTTGCCTTCTATCTCAACTTTCTTATGTTGTTATTTCGTTACATCATTGAACTATAGCAGTTAACTCTTTTGCTGAAGCTTTATTTAATCGACATTTTACTAAATAAAGAATGAAATTCATGTATTGAATAGAGCATTTGAGTATCGGTGTGCTTTAAATACTCAAAATGCATCTTTCTGATTGCAAATTGCTGTCGCATTGCGTGCACATTTTAGCCACAACCCTCTCTTCCTCTCGACTTCGTATCCTGCGGACGTTCATAAACATGACAGTTTGGGCAATTTCCATCAATCACTTTTTTTCTTATAACTGTTTTTTTTTTGGGCGTTTTTATTATTTTTGTGAGATTTCGTGACTTTTTGGTGCACGAAACGAAAATGCCATGTGGATGGATGCTGTTTGTTGGAGTCGGTAAAGCAAACCAAAAAGATTAGCTTGAGTCCAAGCAAAACAGAAATGGCAAGATAAATATTTTAACTTTATTATATAAATGTTGGGCATGTCAGATGGAAAGCAGCATAATAGAAACAAACCAGCAAACAACAAAAGCGGCTGAGCATGCTAATGATTGCGCAAATACAACAACGTATTTTAAACGATACTCAAATGCTATCAAGGCGTAGCCGAAAATCTCACCTCAGAGCGGCTCAGCTCTGTTCCAATTTTTTGTTTTACAACTCAATCAATTAGCACCACCAGCAAAAACTGCAGGCCGCCAAGGAGAGACAAATAGAGAGAGTGTTATATCGAGCAACAGGGGATGAAAGATAGTGCTATATATTCGCTTGAGCCTGCATCGTTCGTTAAGTTTTCACACTCTACCGCTAAGTGCAGCAAAGTGTGTATGCGTATGACTTAGTGTGTGCGCGTGTGTGTACAACTATATTTTCGTAGAAAAGCGAACCGATACATCAAATTGCAATTAGGAGAATCCCTAAAATATTGCAATTGGACGCTAAGCAGCGCTTCCACAGTGAACGTCAACCACCCAAGCCAATGCCGAAACCTAAACCCAAACCCGAATCCGAAAGCCAAACCAAAAGCGAGCGCCGGCTTGGTCAAAAACTGGTTTTTCCTTCAGCGCTAAGATTTGGGTAATGTGTCCGCTGGTTTTGGCTCTTTGGCTTTACGTCTTTCGTCTAATCAACTTTGCAATCGACGTTCATAAATTTATTTCATTTAAACATAAATTACAAGAGTGTAGGGTGTTTAACATTGCTTTCAAGTTGTAAGATCAAATTGCTGACCAGCAACCTCCCAAACGGTCACAGTAGCCAAACAAATTTGTTCAATCTTCGATATTTTATTGTGGATATACAAAAGACGCAACTGCATTGTCAGGTAATAAATATAAATAAATATTAATGTTCGCATGTATTTGTGGATAATTGAGGATATGAGCTGCTATGATCTACTAAAACTTTAATGGTCAATTGTAAAATACAAGATTATGCTTTTAATATATTTGATAAATCACGACTATCCACATTTTAATGTCAAATACAATTGTTTTTTTTTATTAAGAAAAATAAAATGTAAGACAGCTTTTATTCAAGTAACAGGCAATTAATAAACATAATTATATTTCTAGGCAACATAAAATTTTTAAAAATTGAGTCAGAATCAAATTAAAATCATTATAATTTTAAATTTGAAGAATATTGTTACGACTTCATCTACATAGGATAACATTTTCCTTTGCCATAACTTTATTTCGTATAGTTATGGAAATTTACTTGAGTTCAGTAGTTTAAACTTAAATCAAAAGGAATATGATATTACTATAGTTTATCAACATATATTGCTGCTAATATGTTACTCAAAGATGCTTTATTCGACGAAATTAATTTGCCTTATACCTCTTGTTCAAGTTCAGATATCATATATATATAGAAAGATATAAATATCTCTGAGTGTATAAGCATTTGCAACATCGAAACCCGTGTCGCTTGCAAAGCATTTCATGTAGTTTTCTCAAATATTTTTTGCCAATAAATAATGTGGCGCCTTGGCGTTGCAATTTCAAGCCATACCAATTTAGGAAATTAGCTAAATCTAACAAACGCGATAACGAGAAAACTAAGCCAACTGCGAATATCTGTTGGCAGTTGCGCCTACAGTTTCTCTGCACTTGCCACTTGCAACTTGCCCCAGAAATCGATTGCAGTTGCACTGGCAGCGGCGGTAAATTGTACAATAATTATCAGCGTCTAATTAAATCGTTGCTTTATACGCTATCTAAGCCACGATTCGACTGCCTGGTTAGCTGCTGGCCAAGATTT
Source organism: Drosophila dives (assembly GCA_035042365.1). NCBI lineage: Eukaryota > Metazoa > Arthropoda > Insecta > Diptera > Drosophilidae > Drosophila > Drosophila dives. The sequence continues at coordinate 3,230,863 of JAWNLJ010000133.1, read as the reverse complement.
GCCAAGTTGACACAGATTTTGTCCCGGACATTTTTTCCGTTAAATAATAATTTGCAGTTTGCTTTTGTTTTTATTTTTTTTTGGGCTTATGAGATTTTCACACTTGGCAAATTTGTCGCAGCGGCTTAATTAGATGAATGCAAAGGCCGTTTTGATAAATTGGTGTTGGGTTATGAAATTGTCTGGATTTATCGGCAGGCGGCATCGTTGTTTGCACCGTGCCACAAATCAGTGGCTTTCATTGCCGTCTGCCGCCACCGCAAGGATCTGGCCATCAGGCTGGCTGGCTGCTGGGCTGTCTGTCTGACTGGTCAGCACATATTTTACACTTAAGCATGGCTTTTGACCAAAATCAATAAATCCACATGGTATTCGCACAACAAAAGAACATTTGCTAGTCAAAAGCAAAGCCCCAGCTAACCAGACTGCAGACACTCTGCTACGCACCGACTTTCAAGCTTCAAGACTCCATTATCAGCCACATCATCATTGCCGCGACGTTGTGGCTGCAGCTGCTGCAGATTGTGCTGTTTACTGCTGGGGCTAACCTAATATCGTTTAAAATTTATGATTTTGAACTTTTTCTGCCAGGTCTCTCTTTTTTGACCGCGCTGTGGGGCCGAAACTATTTTTGCGTTCCAAATACTTACAAAATTCTTGCGCTTTGATGAACTGGCACTGAGTTGAGCATTGTGGCTGATAGGCAGTTGAGGCGAGTGGGCGTTGCAGCGGCTCAAGTTGCTGTATTTACAATACCCTTTCAGAGAATATATATTTATATATTTATTCCGGATCAACCTACAGCCGTTTTGACATAGTTTCTTAGTTTAAGAACTAGTTTTATGACGTAGCTCTTATCAAAAGATTTTCTGCTGCAGCCAATATATTTGTCGAACTCAAACGGTTTGGGCTACTATATTTTAACAAAACTGCAAAATGCTGAATATGAAGTCCATGTTTAAACAACATATTTGTCTTACAAACTTATCTGCTGACAAATGTTATTTTCCATTTAAGTTTATTATCATCCAAGTTAATTAATGTCAGACAACTATTGAATTCATTAGGAACAGTCCATAAATTATATTAAAATGGGAGCAGGTGGATTACGGTTTGCAAGTGTATATGAAAATCGGATTGCATAATAAATCTCATTGTTGTTTGAGCCACTCGTACGTCTAGCAAAATATTGGCTTAACCTAATTTATACGGGTTTGAGTTAGTGTGTGTGTTAGACGGGCACTGACGTTTTTGTGGTGGCCACTAATCACAAGAGCTGCTCAGATTTATAGTTTGTAGGAGTCGTTGCACATCAGTGCGTGAGAGCCAGAAAATAAAATGCTAAGAAAAAAAAATAAAGAAAATCTTGAGAAAAACCGGCTGCGAACAATCAAAAGTTGCAGTTGCAGTCTGGGGATCTGACGCTATCGCCAAGAGCGCTGCGCACTCATCTTAGAATGCAGTCGCTTATCTAATCGTCAGACATAGTAGGTTTAATTTGACTAGCCAGGCTGTTAGGCAGCTAGGCGAGCAGCTCAGGTCTGCTAGAGCCTATGCCCCTGGGCAAGTCGCGAGTTGCGATCGCCGTTGTAACTGCGTTTTGCCAACTAAGTCAAGGCCTTTTGGCGATTCTCCTGCCCGTACATGCGTAGACAATCGTATGGTCGTCGGGGCTGTCATGCGGTCAGGCAGGCGGTCAAGTGACAGGTTAACCCACTTTCCAAAATCTATTGAATTAGTTGCATTTCGTGGATATTTGCTGGCCATACAACGACGCCAAAATATATTCTTCTACTCTTTAGCCACTGCTTTATTTAACATTTATATATTTATATCGTTATGAACAGGCGCGACCCACTTGAGGTAGCAAAGATGGAAATTCTGAGCATCTCGAGGTTCCAGTCTCAAAGCTCACTTAAAAAACTGATGAATAGAAAAACGATATTGACTTTTAATTTTTAGATAAGTTGCCATATGAAAGTTGGGCTAATCTTAAGATCGAGTAAATCTTTTTATATAACTGCAGTTAGTGCAAAATCCTTATTAATTGGTGGCGTAGTTGATGTTAGCAATTTTGTGCTTGATTAATTATTACAAAATTGTTACATATACCGCCAAAAGCATCACTTGGACGGCTTTTGTTTGTTAGCTACTTTATTACCATAAAAATACAAATCTATTAAAAAAGCGTTAAAAATGCTATACCCTGCAGATAGCTCGTAAGTATTGTAACAACGCTAAAGAGACCTAAGTATTTGCTAATATAAAACTGTAAGTATTGTGAGAATAACAATGCTTAAGCTCTTTTTTTTTTAGTATGGTATACAATATTAGACATATTCCTATCTCATTCACCTTAAGAGGTTAACTCGTTTAATTGGTTTCTATACAAATTTTTAATTACTTTAAGTGAATTAAGTGAATCTCTAGAAAAAGTTAATTCTAAGAACTTGAGTATTTGAAGGACTTGGTTAAATGAACAGGTTAAGAGAAATATGTACTATTTAGTATAATTATTATTATTATTTGTTTGGGGTTTTGTGCACTGCGACCTAGTTAGTCTATTGTGCCCCCTTCCGAGCTTATAGCTCCTCCATCAACCCCAGTTCCTGAATGAATGTCGGGATCTTTGATGGGTCGAGGGCTGCTATGTCTTTGACATTCACAGCATGCATCCCTAGGATGCTGCATCTTCTCCTGGCAAGGGCGATGCATCCCGTTAGGTTGTGAGTTGAAGACTCCTCCTCGATCTCACAAAACCTGCATTGACTGCTGCTACAGATACCCATTTTGGACAGGTGGCTTTTTAGTCTACAATGTCCTGTCAGTAGACCGACAAGTATCCTTAGCCTCTTCCTGCCAATGGATATTATTTGTTTAAATCGTTTATGATTATAGCCGCTTTGGCTTGTCGGAGTCCCGGTGCTTCCTCCCAGCTCCTTAGTCTCCTTTGTCTTTCTTCATTCCTGAGTTGCAGCCGTATTGTGTGTTTACCTATGCCACAAAACGGTTCAGGCCCTATAAGGGGCCTCTCTGCACCCATTCTCGCCTGCTCATCCGCGGCTTCGTTCCCTGCTATTTCCCTGTGCCCGGGGACCCACCTTAGGGTGAGTCTGTTGTGTGCCCCGAGCTGGTCCAGCTGGGATCGTACCTCTTGGACTAATTTTGAAGCTACCTTCGTCCCATTTATAGCATTTATTGCTGCTATACTATCGGATAGGATAGATATATCCGCATTCCGATAGTTACGCTTTAGATTAAATTCCGCGCACCGCCCAATGGCACATACCTCAGCTTGGAATATGCTGGTGTACATCCCCAGAGGTTCATGGTATAGTACCCGAGGACCCACCACTCCCAGGCCTGTTCCCTGATTGGTGAGTGATCCATCGGTATACCATTTTATGGTGTGCGGTTTCATAGGATGGATTTCATCTAATGATGTCCATTCCTTTTTGCAACTCGTTTGAACTTTGAAATTCCGCTCGAATATATGTTCTGGCTTCATTTCATCCCTAGGTTGTAACAGAAGGGGAAGTTCATCTGACAAAAGTTGGGCATCTTTATGACTCAGTATGTGTCTGCTCCCAACTCCTTCTGCTGACATCCTTAGGATTGTAGCATTCTGTTGGAGCATTATGGTGTGATGGAGTGGCGTGAGCTCCATTAGGGCTTCCAGGGCCATTGTAGGGCAGGTGCGCATTGCCCCTGTCATACATACGCAGGCCATTCTCTGCAATTTTTGCAGTTGATTCTTTACGGTAGCTAACCGTGCTCTATCTCTTTGGTGATGTACCCCATGATTTCCCTGCTATACTACGACATGTATAAAGCGCTCTAGAGCACTCTATTATTGTGTTTCGCACATGGGTTTAACCATGGGTTTAACCTGCTGTCAAATGTGACGCCGAGGTATTTCACCTCCTTGCTTATTTCTAATAGGCTCCCTATGAGCCGTATCTGTTTCATTCTCTGTAGCTTATGCCGTCTAGTAAAGGGGACAGTGACTGTTTTAGTAGGGTTCAGGTTGAGTCCAACCTCCCTACACCAGTCACTCGTGATTTTCAACCCTAACTGGACTATGCCACAAAATGCTTCTTCGTATTTGCCTCTTGCTATTATTACAATGTCGTCGGCGTAGCCTTGGCATTGAATTCCTCTGGCAGAAAGTCTGTTAAGTAGTTCGTCTACTAACAGACTCCAGAGTAGCGGAGACAGTACTCCCCCCTGGGGGCAGCCTTTAGTGGTTAAGACTGTTACCGTGCTCTTATGCGTCAATGCGGTGGCCTGTCTGGACTGCAACAATGCAAGTATCTACCTGCTGGTAGTTGGGTCCAGGCCCCTCCTCGAGAGAGTGGCCGCAACGTGCGAAGTATTATCAAATGCGCCTTCTATGTCTAGAAAGGCACATATTGCTACTACCTAATGCCCGCCGCAGCTGATAAAGTGCAGTATCAGTTGACCTGCCTACTCTGTATGCATGCTGCGTTGGATGCAGCGGACTTTGCTTCAGCAGAGTGCTTCTGATGTTATAGTCCACCAGCTTTTCCAACGTTTTCAGTAAAATCGATGTTAAGCTGATGGATCTGAAGGACTTTGGGTTGGTGATATCTTTCTTCCCTGCCTTGGGGATGAAGACCACCCTAGCTCTACTCCAAGCGATTGGTATATGCCCGAGCGCAAGGCTGCTTAAAAGCGTTTTCCTAATACGAGAGAGGAGCAAGTCCTGACCCGTTTGAAGAAAAATTGACAATATGCCGTCTATTCCGGGAGATTTATAGGGTTCAAATGTACCTATTGCCCATTTCAATATCTCTTTACGGTATCTGTCGACTTGGCACATGCCCAGTCGCCAGTCGACGGTCTATACCAACCTCCACTGTTGACCGCGTCATTTTGTAGAAGTGTACTGCCTGGAAAATGCGTTTCAAACAGGAGTTCTAGCTTTTGGATATCATTGCTCGTAAATGAGTCATCTTCACGTTTCAATGATATGTTAGCCCGCTTGGAAAGCGCTCTGTGAAGCCTAGCACCTTCGCTGGTGCTTATAATGCTTTCACAGAAGTTGCTGTAGTTTGTCCGTTTGGCCTTCCTGATCTCCTTGTTGTAGGTGGTCAGACTTTCACGGTATCGTGCCCAGTCTCCGTCTCTCTTAGCTATGTTAAAGAGATGGCATGTAGTTCGACGCAGTCTCTCAAGACTGACGTTCCACCAGGGGGCATCCTTCTCCATTTTCTTCCTCCCCACCGGGCAGTTATCTTCAAAAGCATCAATTATGATTCTGTTCAGATTCCTTACAGCTCTCTCTAGGTCCAGTGAATTTTTTGGAATACCATATGCTTCACTAGATAAATTGAGCTCTAGGGACCTCTTGAATCGTTCCCAGTTTGTTTTCCTGGGGTTACGACTGGGCACACTACTATTCGTATTTAGTTGTAACCTAAATAGGATAGTTTTATGGTCCGACATAGATTCCTCTGATGAGACGTGCCAGTCTCTTAGGTAAGGTTTTAGGGACCGACTAATAAGGGTGATGTCTAAGACTTCTTCCCTGATTCTATTTGTAAATGTGGAGACCGCACTACCACATGTTTGTAGTACCAACGGGACACAGTCTCTGGTGAGGAACTCTGAAAGGATAGTGTAATTAATACCCCTTCTCACCATGATGCATGCTCTGAGTGCTGGGTCTCTTTGATCCCAGATTACCTTTGAGTCGGCCGTGTACAGGCCTTTCACTCCATCGTGCACCCATGGCTCCTGTACTGGGCCAGCCCGGGGTGCCATTTTGTGAACGTCCTGGCTAAGATTGCCGAAGCCGCCTTAGCGTGATGGATGTTCACTTGGGCTAGCCCAGTGCTGATGACTGCAGTCATCTATTGGGTGGTATGTCCCAGCGTGTCCGGAGATTGGGGCCTGGGGTTGCCACCATCACTGTCACTCGTTAAAGTTACGTCGGCCTCGGCCACGTCTTTTTGCAGTTCCTCTGCCAGCTCCTGAGAGGACGTTATGGTGTCCTCTTCCCCTACCTCTGGTTCCTCAAAGAGTGTGCTGTCTTCGATCAAGTTGTTGGCTTGATTCGGGTGTTGGCTCTGCTCTGCGAGAGTGGTAACTGTGGTGAGAGCTTCTGCTACATCACACTCCTCTTTCGAGCGGGTATTAACCTTGCTCCACCTTTCTTCTTGAGTCCGCTTACCGGGATGTTCCCAAATCGGAAGCTGACTTGATGACCGCATACTAATATCGCGTCTCTGGATAGCTCATCTATCCCGATAACTAGGAAGGCTCCACCACCCGCATTCCTCCTGGATATCAACTTCCACGTGTCTACCTCTATCCCATTCTGGCTTCTTTGCAAAGCAAGTAGGGATTCAGAGGTTCTGTCCTCAATTTTTGGGCAGTATATCGTGATGCAGTGGGGTGACGGTATTTCATCGCCCACTTTGCAATCGAGTGCATCGCCCATCCATGTGTGGAATGTCGACGCAAAAGTTTTCAGCCAATTTGCTGAGTTCTCATCGGAGCATTCTACAACCAGAAATCTGGCCCGAGAGTGAATGCCCGCAAATGCGGTCGGTTTATCCCATCGGTACGCAATCAATGATTGCCTCTTCCAGCTTAGATAGCTCTCCGTGATTGAGCAATAACTTTGGGTATTCCGCCGGTAGCACGGCCACCTTCACCTTCTTTGTCATATCTGCATATGACATTCGTGGTGCGGTGGATGTATTCAAGGTAGGCTTCATGGCGGCTTTACGTGATGTGCTCGGATGTGGGCCCAGGTCTGCCGATGTATTTTCCACCCTTGCCGCAGATGGTCCGCAGGCCGCACATCTGGTCCCCGGGCACACACTCTTAGGAGTGGCCACCGGAGGCGTTAGGGTGCTGTTGTGTCTTTTAACAGCTGGTGCTGCTGCTGCTTGGTCCCTCGGCTCCTTCGCTTCTTTATGGCTTTCTCTGGAGTAAGTCCTTGTTGGAGGTATCTTAGATACCATAGATACCTAGAGCCGCAGAGGTTGCGACGGTTCGGGTTATCCAGCCCACCGGGTTGTCCTCTTGGTGGTAGGAAATTTACCATCTTTTTTGCCCTCTGATTCGCTGCCGATTGTGGTGGTTCGACCACCACACTCTCTCGCATTGAAGTTGTGGCACGCTGTGCTTGCGGCACTCTCCTATATGGTGCTGGAGTAGCACGTTGTGGAGGATGGTCTACCACATTAGATGACCTCCCCCGCTCAATGGGTCGGTCTTCTAGGTGTCTTTCGACATGCTCCGCGGGAAGATTCCGCGGTATATTTAAATTTTTTGTACTTTTCATATTTGGTCCCACGTAGTGCAGAGAAAGTTATGTCCGCCCGGGCAGAGATCCGCATTACCCTGGTAAGGCTAATTAGAACAGGCGGTCGCCATTTGCCTGAGCTCACCGTAAGAGACTGGGCTAGTTGTTAGCCCGGGCCCCCAGCCAGGCTGACTCTCGGCACGGTTAGAGTCACACCTTAGTCCGGCCCGGAGTGAGATGTGGGGTTAGGGATGGGGTAGGTATACTCGTACAGCGAAGTTTGGGGTTGTGTGAGGCTATGCTTTTGAGGAGGCGGCGACACAAGCGCCTCGTCAGTACGATTTACATTATCATACCCGCTGTTTGTCCGGGACTGCTTATTCACGATTACCTCGTATTATTCGCAGCTAACCTCCCCGAGGGGAGGCCTTTCGCTATCCGCAACCCGCGACCCGCCTGGTGGCCTCAGCTCAGCCCCATCCGAACCATCCCACAAGTTCTTCTGACCAGGTACTATTTAGTAATATACGGCTTATTCTATCGTCTATAACAATCCCGTACAAAATTTTAATAGACTTAGATAAATTAACAATCAACAAATATTGCTATTGGTAGTTGGTATCAAATAATATTAAAAAAATCTCGCATCCTGATATGGAATGAGTTCCAAACAGTGGCAGTCAGCACCATGACAAATCAAATCTTCCAGGGGCCCGTCTGCATCAAAAGCTCCTCCACATCGTGAGTTGTAATTATGCATAATTTAATCATTTAAAGAAGGCGTTGCAGACAAATAGATTAAGATTAACCCAGGTTAAGTTTTTTATAAATTTGTATTTAAATTACATTCTGCGGCGGCCTAACAACAGCATTAGACTTGCAGCAACTTCTCAAAATGTTTTATTTTTTTAAATGCACATAAATCAATGCCTTATGTTGGCTAAAATGCGAACTAAAGCCATAAAAAGTCAACAAGAGGAACAGCAAAAGTAAACAACAATAACACGAAATTAGAAAAAAAAAAACAATCCAGCTACAAAAAATGTCTCAAAAACAGCAACAAAATATAAAAGTGAACTAAAAATGTTTATTGCAATGGCGGTGGAATTTTCAAATCAAATCGAATCGAATTCGCCTTTTAAATTTTTCTCCGTTGCGGGTTTATTTGTTTTTGCTAACCTGTCAGTATGGGCACAGATAGCGTTCAAGCAAAACAGAGAGCAATAGCAAATAGTAACAACTGCAACAACAAGAGCAACAACAAAATGATGGCGTTTGAAGTAGCAACGGCTTTCATTGTCAATATGATCTGAAATCAGGCAGCAGGCAGCAGTCGGCAGGCGGACTGCACGCAGTGTGGTCGGCAATGAGCAACAGCTACAAATGTTGTTAACAATTTCATGCTGGCAAGCAGCCAACAGCTACAACAGCAACAGCAATAGCAACGACAACAACAGCATTTGACAGTTGTGCATGATATAAAAACATTGGCAAAAGCTGCAACAAAATGCAGCTGGCGGTGGCACTGGGCGGCCCAGGCCAGTGAGGAAATGTACAATTGGCTCAAAAGCCTAGACAGACAAGCGGCACAGACCGCATGACAGTGGACAGTCAGTTAGCCAGCCGCACAAAGACAGTTGTCGAGCAGTCGACCAATCGAGCAGTCGGCCAGTCGGCCTGTTGGTCACGGCTTGAACGTGTGCCGAGTGCTGCTAGCTGGGCCCCAAATACAATTGAAAAATTGTGAGCTGAACAATAAATTCCTTCTGTGTGGGATTGCGAAATGTTTGAGCTTGATTGAATTATGAAGTGCGTACGTTCAGGCTAGAGGGGGAAACTTATAAATAAAAATATATATATACAAAAAATGACATGTCTTTCGCTGTCTGTCACAGTGACACAGGCAACAACAAAAGCGTCCGCGTCGGCATACGAAACAAAAGACTTAGGCAACAAACGCGTCGAGACGCATGAGTCACTTTCCATGCAGCCAACTCTATCTGCCCAGACTTATGAAGTTTTCTTCCTCTTTCATGCAAGATTGCATTTTCTTTTTTTCTTTTTTTGCGTCAAATGCAAATCATGGAGAGACGCACAAGCATTACGCATTTGTTAACAGTCGCGACAGCAGTAACAACAACAACAATGCTGGTTGGCCAGCACCGACAATCAAAGATTTAGGCTGCCTGTCGGAGCTCATAATTTCAGCTTGAATGCGTTAACCGTTAAGCGCGACTAGAGAGTCGAGGCGGGTTACGACAGTGTCAGTTAAACAGTCGCCAGTTACCAGTTACCCAATTCAAAGTTTCCAGTTACTTAGACTCACTCTTAACCCACAGATGGGGCTACTGTTGATGACGTGCTCAGATAGTGGCAGCATAATCAGCGACAGCTGCAACTGCATTTGCATATTGCCAACTTCAGCGTGGTAGACATCTCTATTTATACTATACTATACTATACTAAACTATACTAAACTATAGTCAAATAAATAACGCATTGGGCCTGGTAAATGACCTCTGCATTCATTTTCTCTTTCAATTTTTATTTGCGGCTGCAACACAATCGACAAGCGGCGTCAATTACTGTGCATGCCACAAATGTCAACTGCCGGCTATATTTTTATACTCTTACTGCTGGTGATTTTATTGCAAAATTTGTTACACACTGTAGAAAGCAATACAAAATATTATTTCCAAATTTTTTTAAAGCTGTTTTTATTATTTTATTAATACAATTTAAATATTATTTACTTATTATCGACTATTATTTACACTGATTATTATATTTTAAAGTAAGCATCTGATCAGCTAGGGTATTTAATGTTTGATAAGCTGAAACCAGATTTTCTCTTTTTTTGTTAGTAGCTGCATTTTCAATTTGCCTGCTTTGCTTACAAGTATATTTCCATTTCCATTACCTTTCATAACCTATAGCGCAATCCTTTACGTGGGCATCACAGCCGCCTTCAGACGGCAGTCGAACAAAAATTTCCCATATTCCCAGCCGATCTTAGCATCAACTGGCGATGCATGTGATAAATCACAGTCTGGGCATTATATAGTATTTCATTGCTTAATAAGCTCAGGTCGCTGAAATTGACGCCCGCTACAAAAGCGAGCCAAATGCAGTCGAACCATTATTATTTGGCAGCTATATGGCTTGGCCTGGCCTGGCCGACAGCAACATCAAAAGCAGCAACTGGACAGTCTGGTCCTAATGCCAAGCGGGTCAACATTATGTTTTATTTTATCTATTTCATTAGGTTTAAAGCGCGAAAAATTCGTGACTTTTCATACCAGTGCAGTAACTGGCAGCGTTTTTAAGGTTTTTTTTTTTTATTTTTTTTTATTTACCAATTTGTAGAGGCTTTTGCTGCCAGACAAAATATTTCATTAAAATGATATTTAAATTTTAGGGCAAGGTTCAAATCCGTTTAAAATTAAATAAAATAAAATTAATTGCATTAAATAAAATTAATAGTTTCATTTAAACTAAGTAATAAATTAATTAGTAATTAGAAAATTAGTAAAACAATAATTTTAAGTTATCATTCCATTATCATTTGTGAATATAATGAAAGAAAAATAACATAAATATTTAATGCGATGAGAGATCACTTTGCTGATATTGCTAACTTTAGTGTATTAAAAGACTCAATGAAAACATTGATCTGATATTTGCTAATCATTGGGCATTAATAATTTTATATGTTCTCAAGTTAATCTGATAGCTAAGCAATTAATTGATAAGTGCTAAAACTTGAATAGTGACAAGACCGCACCTTAAAAAAAAGTTAACCAATATAGCACCATATAAGCAATACAAAGCTGCAGATAGATTCTTATAAGCATCGATAGCATTTTACATGTTTCAAATGCTAATCGAGGAGGCAAACATGTTGCTACGCGTCCAAAAAGAAACGAAGTAAAGGTTGGTGCCAAACTGGACACATGCACTGGCTAATAGAGGGGGAGGGGCTGTGACTGGGTCTGGCTTCGTGTTGGGGCATGTTCACGCAAGTGTAAGACAAGTCAACGTGATCACAAGAATCGCCACTAGAGCCAAACGCCAGACAAAAATTGTTCGGAAATATTTTGTCTAGTAAATTTGTAAATTTTTTGTTTTCGCTTGCGATCAGTGCGCAAATTGTAATCAAACAACAACAACAACAGCAGTAACAACAGCAAAAACAATAACAACAAAACAACTACAACTGAGGCTACTGTTTGACTAGACCTTGTAGATGCTGCATTTTGTTGTTCTTGCTGCTAATCTTGTGAGTTAAGTTTAAAGGCGTTCGTTGCTGTTGGTGCGGTCACGCCCCAAAATAGACAATAAGTCAGACTTTGCTGTTGTTGTTGTTATTTGCTGGCCAGTTAACACGCATGTTAATTATAAACATATTAGGCGGATAAAGGAATTAGAATTAGCTTATCTCACACACGCACACACTTCGTTTACACCAGTCCGTTGCCGTATTCAAACAAAATGCTAACAAGGCTAAGATAAATAAATAATGTAAATATAACAGAGCGTTATCTAAGCAGCTCTGAAGCCTTTACCAGAAAGAAAAACAATAACAACAAACACAAAAACATAAACAAAGGCAATGAGGTAGATGCAGATGCAACCTGCTGATGCAATTAATCACAGTACCCAAAAGCAATACAAACACAAACACAAATCCCAATATCAATACCAATACTAAAACCAAATCCAGGTACCCAAAAACGAAAAGATAATTAGCATAATTTGATGAACAACAAACTGGCGACTTAATTTCTTACACCCTTTTTATAACAGCTTGGTTTCAGAAGACTCTCAGACATTCTAACTTTCTACGGAGTAGTGAGACAGCAACAACAGAAAATTAAATTGTTCAATAAAAAACTTTATAGATAAATCCACAAGTTAATATTTTTATTGTATATAATTCAAGTCTCTAAATATTATTGATGAAAAGAAAATTAAGACCATATAAACTGAGTAGAGTGTTTAAGTTTCGGCCACACAAAGTTAAAAGTGTTTTTTTCTTTTTAGTTTTTTTTTTGTGGTTGTCTATTTCGTATATTTTGGAACTGGAACAACGCCTGTCTAGATTTGGGCATTGCCACGACTGTGGACAGTACATGGAGAACTGCCGAAGATTTTGATTTGGATGCGCAAGATTAGACACGCGTTGGACTTGGTTGCTCTGTGACTTTGTGGCTCTGTTATTGTGCTCCCATTTTACAATTCTAATGAACTGGCAGACAAAGTCAATGCATCAAGTGCCAAGCACAACGAACCAAATACGATGAACTGTCGTTAAAAGATTTATTATAGTTCAGGCCCAGAGCACAGAAAATGGATATGGGCACTCGTTTACTAAGTTTGGCTATTCTTTTTCTACATTTTTTTCATTCTTTTTTGACTATTAAACTAAAATGCAGCTATTATAGATTTGAACTTTCGACACCTTTTTGTTGGCCACGGAGGATCATTGTTTGCCTAGGTGTGAGATCTCCAACAGCTAGAGCTACAAAAAAACGATGAGCTACATTTAGCACATTTTATGACTACACAGAGCGCATAAAAATGCTTACAACTCAGGACTTCTTTAAATACCCTGCCACTACTTTAAATATTGTTTAAATGGGTATCATAAACGTATTGTAAAAATGCAACAGAGATATTCTCGATCAGCATTGAGCCAAGATTCGATATAGCCATGTCTGCCTGTTCGTTAGTATATAAAATATATGGTATCTCTCTGTCCGACACTCTCTGAAACAGTACTCTTGCCTATTGGTATTTCCCATTTATCCAGAATGTTGTTGTCAGCTTTAGCGATTTCAGGCGCCATTTTTTTTATCGTAAAAATTAAGTAATTAAATGGGTTTATTTAGGTTTACCAATAAAGCAGCCCAAAACAGTTATAGCTGCTGAAATTAGCTAGATAATTGGGCAGACAAAATCGAAAGACTTAAGACAAGATGTTCACTGCGCGGTGGCCCTCCCTTTTTGGCAAAAGATGGCTGCCAAAAGGCCGCCACTTCTGCATATAGAGCCGAAAGCCATTACCCGAAAACAAACCAAACAACATGAGAAGCAACAAGAACAACAGCAACAGAAACAATGACTTGCGACCAGACACTCTTCAGCACGTTTGTCAAATAGACCAATCAGAGTAGCGTAATATTGGGCTTATTACCATTAAAGAAGCTGCGGCTGCGGCGCAGAAGCGAATAATTTGCTGTTGATTTGTTGGTAATTGGACGCGCCAAACGCCTGGCGCCTCTTCGGGCCTAATGATCGCTGTTAGTTGGCCACAGAAATTGAGCCACGTTCGCTGCCAGCGTCATGAATAACATTTTAATTGAGTTAACAAGTGGGCAGCATTCGAGTGAGACTGACAGAGATAGACAGACAGAAAAGAAACTGTGATACAGAGCGAGAGAGAGAGACTGAAGTAAATTGGACATTGGGCAAACATTTGGCTGCGGTTGGCTGTAATTTGACAGCTCAGTGATATTAATGCGATTTGACAGCGACAATGACTGTTGTGTGTGCACTCAGATCAAACAAGAGAAATAAACAGGCAGACAAACAGACGGACGCACATTGCGTATGCGTGATCGAATCGGTTGTTTGGGACGCTCCACTATGCTCTGCCCGTGTTAGTCATCCATCAAAGTGAAACCAACAGCAAAACACCAAAAAAAGACGAAGAAGCCGATATCAATGTAGTTATTTTTGTTGTTGTTGCTGTTGTTGTTGCTGCAAAGTTTGATCAACAAGCGCGACACTGGCATAATGAGCGCTATGGATGTGAATGTGGATGCAGGCAAGTTCTGCCAGGCGCAGTGTCTGCGCAGTGTGTGGTAGTGTGCGAGTATGCATGTGTGCTTGTGTGTGTGTATAATTGTCAATGAAACTGGTTTTGGGTAACATCATTCCGTCACTCACGCGCCCAGTCAACTGCCCAAATACGCTCCGGCAACATCGAACACGATGAAAAAAAAAAAATATCACATTTGAGCACAGAGACATCGGAAAACGCAGTAAAAGCCGATGCGCATCAAAGATAATAACCAATATATACCAAAAGCAAGAAGAACCACAAGCAAGATCAACAACATCCAGCAGAACAACCTGTGTAACGACCACGCCAACACCAAACAACAAACCAATGAGAAAAGAACACAACACTCACAAGAAGCAATCCGGGAAATGTAACAATCGAGTGAAAACTAATGGAAAATAATGGGAAAAAATTTACACTAGGAGGTTTGCTTGTGGATGAGTGGAATTGTGGGGGAAGCGGGGTGCCCAGAAAAATAACCGTAAGCAGAGAAGTTGAGTCTATGCCCAAGCGGGAAAATTAAAGTGAAAGAAAACTTATAAAGATTTGAGTGACAGTAAAATGAAATGACGATTGGCAGGCGGCGGCAAGAGACCAAAAACCACAGCGAGTTCCCAAGATAGAGGCCAAGGCAACAAAACATTAGAAAGCTAATGAAAGCTACTACAATGACAACAGTCCAGACATCAACAGCTTCTAGGCGTCGATATAATAAATTTGTGTGTGTTATATATTTAAAGTATCAACGAATAGCTAGAAATATATTTAGATACGCACACACATAGACACACACGCATATTAAAGCAGTTGTTATTGTGAGCTTTAGATCTGGCAGTTGATAATTATAAACATCGTTTGAAGGTTGTTAATATTTAACGGCTACAGACATTTGCATGCAATACTACAACCATGACAACACCAACAACAGCAACAACAACAAAATCAAGAACAATAATTAGAAAATGTCTGTGTACATTTGCCTGCAACAACGACAGAGACTGCAGCTTCGCCCACGCAAATTCAAGAATGAGCACAACGGCAAAAATGAGAAAAACTAGTAGAAATAGTTCACTATCAGCTGGTATAAGTTAGGATACTCTTGTTTTATATGTTAATATATATTTATATGTTATAAGCTAAAGTATATATTATTCTGATAAAATTTTCAATAAATTCGAAAGTCGCAAAATGTTATTTTCATTTATATTAAAACATATTAGCTTATGTTTCTTTAACAGTCTTTAAAAATGGACATAGTGCCACACAAATCTTATTATGATTAGAATTTTAAAGTTAATTAATTACATCTAACAAAACAAATTTTTGACCGGTATTAATATGAGAAGTGTTTATTACATATGACCGAAATAAAATTAGATTTCTTATTATTGCTCTTTATATTTAGCTGACCTTGCCATGTAACAACTTAAAATATAACTCTCTACAAACATCTAGTTATGTCGGACACTTAAAAAATAGCTGTGAAATATGGATAACATACATAGCAGCATAATTAATGTAACCATAGCTAGAGTATTTTGAGAATGAGAAGGGGCCAGATCAGTAAACGGCGCCAAAACGACATTGAACAGTTTGGAAATGCAACGGATCTGTGAGAACCCGACTTTAAAGTGTTTTAAATAAGTTGTTGAATAACAAGCACTAACATGCATTAAAAAAAACAAAAAAAACAGCAATTTGTCAATCGGAGGTGCAATTAAGTGGCATTTGTCGCAGTGGCGCAGCACAGGCAACAACTGCACAAATTGCTGGTATTGAAATATTATATATATATTCTATTGGTATAAATCTATCAAAACCAATCATAAATTTTCATTATGCAGATTATAGGCACTTGAGTAGTTTGTATTATGGTTGAAGTGCGAGTGTTTGAAGGTCAACAGCTTCACATAATTGGGGTGCGACCCCATAAGAGCTAATTAAACTGATGTTAATACTGATCCATGATCAATGATTAGATCTAATAGAAGGCACTTACATCAGCCAGCTGCGGGAGGCCTTTAGAACTGAAGTTCAATAACATTTATTAAATACATGAAACTCATGTGTTGTGTTTGGAATTGCTATAATTACAGAGAAATGGTAAATGGAAACTGGAAATATGATAAGTATCTAAACATTGAAGCTTATTACCATGGATGAAAATAAGCAACAAATACCAAAACAACAATAAATATAGAGTATACAAAAGATTATACAGTCATGATAAAGTTAAGTGTCCAGATTAAAGAAAATAAAGCTCAAGTTATTTGATTATAAATCTTCATTCGAAATAAAGCTTACCCAAATTCTAACAATAATACTATTTATAGATTGCTGCTGCATCACAAATTTACTAATGATATTGAATCCAACTAAAGACTTGTAAAGAAAATATTAATTGAATATTATTATTATTAAATGCTTATCTTCTGTGTGATTTCTTCCACAGTGTATTTTGGGTAGGCTTCGACACGCCTCTTGTCATCTATTTCAAGTTGAATTTTTGAAGTCAATTTGTTTGGTTGTAGCTTTTAATTATTGGAAAATGGGCTCGCCACGAGTAAGCAGCCCGTATTCGAGTTCGAGTTAAGAGGGACAGGCCTATGTGGCTTATGTTCGCTTTTAGGTGTTGGTTAATTTGTTGCTTAGCCTGATTTATGTACTTATATACAAATATTCAGATACAAAATGTATCAGAGTGACTGAAACTCGTCTGAAAGTTGCCCATCTTGCTGAGTAAATGTTTGTTTTGGTATGTTTCCATGGTATTAAGGTCCGTCTCAGTGTTTTGGTCAACCATAGCATTTTTCATGTATTTGTGTGTGTGTATTTGTGCATGTGTTTGGGTCAGTCTAAGCGCTTTACTAGGCTGAGCTTGTAGGCTTATAATTTATTATTTGTATCTTTGACTGTCTCGACTGCCAGACATTTCTCAGATCTGCTCAGATGTCTGCTTTTGAAGATTGTTTTCAGATTTGGGCCGACGCATGTCTGATTTGGTAAGCCGGCGGCTGATTATGAGGCACATTAGCTGATGAAGGCAACAATGTTCAACTGATGCTGGCTCTGCATGTATTTGTAATTCAATCACGAGAAATTAACCAAGCCAAGCAGCTAGGCGCCATTGGTGACTCTCACTGTACTGCCAGTAAGTTCAACAAAAGAAAATATTATAGTAAATGACGGAGACGGAGATAATAATAAAGGAGAGCAGCAATAGTGAGAGCGTGTTGAACTACAGATACAAAACACTTAAGCAGCAAACATTAATTATATTAGTTTTGCATAGGGCTTGTTACCCTCACGCAATTTCGATGGCTTTAAAGGTCTCTTTTTTGACAAATTCGTTTAAGAAAATCTCAATATTGAAAAGATTCATTCATCAGCGTGCGCATCATCATCATCAGCAAAAACAGCAATCGAAGTCGAAGCCAATGCCACAGCAGCGACAGTAGAGGCTATGTTGAATGGGTTCCAATAGCACAGCTGGTAAGACAGTCAGTCAGCCATTCAGTCAGCTATTCAGTCAGCTCTGTCAGTCTGTTTGTGTTTTGGCCAGACAGTAACCACAGGCCAAGCTCAAAGATCCATGTGCGATCTGACCCATTGTCGTTATAAATTAGCGGAATCAATCAACCCACTTCACCTGATTCGCCCCAAAATATTTCAAACAATGTGAGTAGACAGGCAGAACAGGTTCGACTTAGTGTTGGAGACGGACAGTTTAAGCGGAGCGCGACTGGATTGAAAAGAATATTGGGGAAAGCCGCATGTTAAATATCTTAAACGCAGTTCGAAATAAGTTAGAATGCTCTAGTCACTGGAATTAAAAATACCCTGTTGGCAGATATTAACTGAATCAATCTAATGAACTTTTCGATAGTTTTAAACATAACATAGAAAATTTAAGGTAATATCTGAAATTTTAATTTCAAATAGATTCTAATTGATATTATGTAATATTTAATTAATACTGTGTTTCTTCAATTTTAAACACATTTGCGCGTATTATTAATGCAATCGCAACGCAGTCAAAGTTCTGCACTTCGTCAATGTCAATCCGGATCGGCACAAAATCATTCACCAGTTTGTTAAATTAATCAGTAATTCGTAAAATTAATTAACGTAGATTATCATCCGCAGCCAAATATAAAAAGGTCTTAAGACTTAGTCTGATGTCAGGCCGGGCTTAGTAAAAATTTAGATTGTTCCCAGCGAGCAAGATCGATGCCTAAGTCTTCTGGTGTTAGTATTTGTAGCGTATCGGCATTTTATCTCTTTCTTCTTTTCCGAGCATATGTTAACAAGAAACGCCGTCACCAGCCAACCAAAGTCGACTGGTAGACTCCCGAGAAAAGCAGTTAAGCATCTCTAAAGATGTTCGTTCGTTATTTTGTTCCTCTATTTTTCCAGTGTAAAAAGAAAGAATGTTTTTCATAAATTCAAATCCAAATTCCGATCGGAAATTTCTTTTGAGCCTGCACATCACTGCCTTTCCACGTAATTTTGTTTGCGCCCAAAGGGTCGCGCACTTAAAAAGAAGAATACCAAATGGGAAAACTGGCAACAACAGAAAATATAGGTGTGTATAATAACTTTGTGTGTTTTGGTCTCGTTCTCCATTTTGGTCGCACTTACTCTTTCTTTTGTGAATATTAGTTTGAGTGTGTTTGTGTGCATTGTTGCTAAGGTTAAGTGCCACCGCCGGTGACATTGTCAGGATTATGATATTATAGATATTATATGCTTCCTATTCTCTTCCACTTTCTATTGGCCTGGGAAATGTTTTATATTGATTTGTAGGTGTGTGTGTGTGTGCTTTTTTCATTTGGAGTGCGGCCTCGGAAAGAAAATTGTTGCACCGGTGGGGTATAAAACTCACTTTTCTCATGTGGTACAACGCTTTTTAATGCTTTTGCCCATACAAAGAGATCAACTATGCTATTTAATTCTGTAGTTCATGGTCGAAGTTGAAGGCGAAGTCGGAGTCAGAGTCGGAGTCGGAATCTGGATCTGTGGCTTGCCTGCCGATTTGTGGATTTTTGTATTATGCATTGATTTTCTTAGCTGCAGGTGCGGAAGCAATTTGTTTAAAATTTTGCTGTAAGCGCAACAAGCAAACTAGCCACAACAAAAACCAAACAACAACTGCAAAAGTAGCAGCAACAAGTGCTGCAAGACGCTGGGTCCGGGCAAAATGGACATTAAATAAAAGCGAAAAGTGTAATCACACAACACGAGAATATATTGCGTGCCCAGCTCGCCAAAAGGTAAATGCCGTGTGTGTGTGTGTGTGTTTCTCTCTCCCTGTGTGTGTGTGAATGCAAATTATTGTGCACACGGTGACGACACCACAACAACTGGCCAAGTACTTGAGTTGCGTTGTCAGCTAAAGGAATCGTTTCAACTGATTGGCCACTTCATTGACCCGGCATAAAAACTTACAAAATCAATGTATACCTAACGAAAACAACTCAGAAGTCCCTAGGAAACGAGGGTGGTTCCAAAATAACGCGAACTTTCGAATAAAAACTATGAAATTATTAAGAAATAAATATGAATGTGATTTATTCCTACTGGACAAATTGGATACAATTTGTTTTTGTGAGATACATTTTTTCTGTGCAGCCAGAAAACATAAATATTTTTTATTCTTTACTCTACTTTTATTTTGAATACATTGCAATCAGTATCTTAAAAATATAAATACAAATTATAGAACAAATTAAATAATATAAATAAAAATGTAGTATGTGACATTTCCACTTACAACAAAATTCGTCGTTTAGCTAAAGCTTAAATAAATGCTTTATTTATACATTCAGAAAGCTATCCTAGAAATCCAATTCCGTAAGGATGTAGTAATTTCTGAATCTCTTAAATGGCATCTGACCTAAATTATTTAATGAGCTTTTCTATTTGTATCAAAACACATATTTTGCTTTATTGTTGCCTAAACATTATGGCATATGTCCATACAATTTTTTAAATAACTCCATAAAATAGAAAATTTTTTTTAATTCCAGCTAAGACAGCAGTGGAATCCACATAGCCTTGGCTACAAAAAATTTCTTTTGGTAAAATGTAAAATGATATGCTTAAAGACTTTATAGCAAGTTCTGAACGTGTTAAAGTCACAAGCTCCCTAACACGTTTTAAGGTTATTTGATATATTTATTAAACTAGCATAAAGATTTTTATTAATCTCTCCGAGACACAACACATACACGTACACTCTCGCACACATATTCAAACCGATCAGGAGCATTGTGGCCGAAACCGGTTATCTAAATATTAGCTGCTCTTCATGTCCTAAAGCCTTACGAATTTCGTATGCGCTTTGCAGCACAGTTCAGTTGGAAGTCGCCTAAGTCATGTAACAGTTCCGATAGAGCAACTCGAATATATATAAAATTCCATATATGCATGTGAGTGTGTGTATGTAGCATACATATAAATTTCAGTCTCGTTTCAGTGAACTACTCTGGTGTCCAATAAAATATACGCAACGAAATCAGATGCAAAACTCCAGGCATCGAGACGATTTGCTGGAAGAGCCAGCTAAAACTCTCACAAACTCACGTGAAAGAAGGAGGGAAGTCGAGCTGTGGCAAGAGCGAGAGAGTGCAAAGAGAGTGAGAGTGCGCAAGATTCTGATTCTCAGCATCTAGTCGCTAAGACACGCGGACGCACTTAATGAGCAGCGATCTTAAATCTTAAAGCAGACGCACACCGGCCTGGACCTGACGACCGGGACTTGAGTCTGGACCTGGCTTTTTCTGTAAAGGCAGGGCTCATGTATAAATATATATATATATAAATATATATGTATAACAATGTGTGTGTGCGCGACGAAAGTATCTCGAACTGCGCTTTGCTTCATTCCGGCTTCAGCTTCATTTTTCTGCTGGCTTCGTCGCTGCACTTGAATTTAAAACTCACACAGCGACTGGGGGACACGACGACAGGGTAGGAGACGCACGCAGACGAGACAGGGGACACTTCAAATGCTTATGAAGATATTATGAAAAGCACAGGCCGAGGCCGAGTCGGAGTTGGAGTTTTGAGGCTGCGTGACAACTCGAGAGGCAGAGAGACTATAGAAAGCAGTTTTGTGGCAAGTTACTGCACTGCTGGCAAGTTGACAAATGCAGCGCAGCTACAGACAGCCATGGAAGTAGTTAACCATGTTGCCATTGCCATCGCAGTCTGCGCCGCAGTCGCAGCAGATGCTGCTGCTGCAGGCTTCACCTGCAAAAAAAGATCAATGACAATTTATTGTCATGACTATGTAAGTTCTCACTGGCGCAGGCGTGCTCATATGTGAAGCAACACAAATATCTGGCATCTGGCATCTGACTCTGCAACATTCGTATCTGCATCTATATCTGTAAGCAAGTGTCTTGAGAGCTCATAGTTGTGATTTGATTTGTATATGTTGATTTTTTTATTTGTTTCGCTTAAGAAAAATGGCCCATAAATTATACAAAAATGATATCTACTTAGACATTTATAATTAGCTTTCACTAAACTGCTTATAAAAAATATCACAAAAAGTATCTCAAAAACTATATTATAATATCTAAGTACGAATAATAAAATTTCTTAAAAGCTAAGCTTAGGTCAAAAATGTAAATTTACTGCTCGCCTAATACTCGCTTTAGATAATTGATCTGATGTCCTGCTAATACTCGTACTTGGTCCCCGAGTAAAGTGGGATTGTTAAGCTGCTTCTATTGACTAATGGAGCGGGCCAGTTGTGAACATTTGGCATTTGATTAAGGTTAAGTTTAACTATAGTTAAGGCAATGTTTAACAATTTTTTTTTCCCCAGTTTTGGGTCTTTTGTGTGTCTCAAAGATATTTACAACTTATCAGTCAAAAAGAAAAGAAAACAAATAAATGAAAACACAAAAAGTCCAATCGTTATCGATGCGTGGATTGAATTGGATTGGATATAGTTTCATTAGCTGCTCTTGTTGCTGTCGCTACACTTGTGGACCTGAGCCAGCACGCGATCGATGCGTTCCGCCAGAATCTTGATTGATTTATCCGGCAGAGAGGGAAGCACATCACGCACATTGGGGCTGGTTGTGCGCTCAAACAGATCGCGCAGTTGTCGACCGGCGTCCTCGGCACGCAAGCGCTGCAGTGCCTGAATGGTGGGACGACGAAAGATGCACAGATTATCCAATAGCAGACTGTGATAGGCCTCATACTTTTTGAGCAGCCGATACCCGTGCAGCAATCCCGATTCGTTGTCCAGGAACACAAGCAGCTGTGTATCGCTCTGGCGCGCCAGATTATGAGCGGGCGCAGCCATAATGTCGGCATTCCATTGAAAGTTGTACAAGTTATTAACGACACGATCGAGGTTCGCGATCAGGTAATCGAAGACGATTAAATCCGACCATTGTGCCAATTCAATTAGTCGCTGTAGCAGCGCCGACGACGACAATGGCGATGTCGAGGATGCTGCTGCAGTTGAGGACAACGCGATGTTGGAGGACGATTCCTCAAGCATGCGTGATTGATTAGCGTCCGTTTGGCTGTTGACAGCCTCCAACCGTTTGAGTAATCCCCGCGACATGACCGTTGTCGTCGCATCCCGCTGCATTTGCTGCGTTATATTCCAGACATCGAACTTATTGAGATGACGTTCCAGTGGCTGAAACGGTTGCGGTATTCCGGCTGACTCCAAGTCAGGCAACCAGCGCGTTAACACCACCGGCCTGTGCTCTTTCCATTGCGCCTGCGTTATGTCCCTCAATGCAGCCGACCAGTTTGGCGTCGTTGTGTCAATGACTGTCGCTGCACTCGGCGCCAAATTGCTAATGTTCAGCAGCTGTCCCAAATAATAGCTAAATATTTCGCCCTGTATCTGATCCGTGTTCTGTCGATAGCGGGCACAGGCACGTCTTCCATCGGCAAAGACCACCAGACGATTCTGCATGCGCCCACAGCCATGCTCCAGTCTCACCACTTGACCCTCTCCGGCCACATAACGCTCCCAGCTGTGCTGATCCTGCCCAGAAAAACCTTGCGGCAGCGCCTGCTCTACCAGTTCACCCCAAAAGATATCCCCATCGATGATGCCCGCCACTTGCATTTCACTGTCCCGAGGCAAATGTAGCTTTGCCTGTGGCTTGATCAGCTTTACTCTGCTCCTTTCCGCCTGAGCGGCCTTGGATAGCCGTCGTTCCGGTCCTTTGCGATAGCGACCGTTGGCTGTGCGTTGAACATGGAACTCCTTGATGCTGCCATCGTTTGTGTCTAGTTTCTTTACAATCATCGAGTTGGGCGCATTCTTGTCCTGCTCCAAATGGAAGGCATTGCGAAAGACCTGTTCAGCGCTAAGCTCCACTTGGGCCAACGCCTGTGGTTCATCCCGTATGAAGGACACTGTGTACGGCAGTGGCGGGCTCGGCTGCTCGTCGCTCCTATTAAGCGTAACCGTTGCTGACTCTACGCTCCCAAAGTAGTCGGGCAGTCCAAGCATGGGCACTATGACGCCCAGGGCCATGCCAAAGACAAAGGCGGCCAATATGCTGATGAGGCAGGCGCGACGCTGGAACGCCCGGCGACGGCGCAGCGTCAACAGTGTCATGTGTGTGGCTTCCAAGCTGTTGGAGTTTATGCGACTGCTGCCTTTGCAGAGCTGTGTCACTGTCGTTGATGTTGTTGTTGCTGTTCCTGTTTTTGTCGTCGGGCTGTGGTGCGTGGGCGTTATAACACTGCAGGTGAGCTGTAGCGGCTGCAATGCCGCAGAGCCGTTTAGACGATCGTTTAAAGTGTTGCCAATTGATTGTTGTTGTAGTTGTTGTTGTAGCTGTTGTTGCTGTAGTTGTTGCTGCTGTTGTCCGGCTTCCAGGCGCTTGATGTCGTACATTTTGCTGCTGCAGTCAACAAAACTGCTGAATCTGCCTCAACTGCTCCTCCCTCTTTCTCTCCCCTATCTTTTCTATCACTCTCTCTCTTGCTCAAACTGACTGCCAGTTCAAGCTGCACATAAAGAAGCCGGTACGACACAGGGATGCAGAATGAGAAGGGTGGGCGGTCTGTACTTTTTTTTTTCTTTTTTAAGCCAGATGCAACTAAGTTACAGGCTCGTCGTCGTAGGAAAGTCGTGAAATTAATTTCTGGCTTTGTTTAATAAATATTGCGCCTGTTCCCAGTGCTTTACTGTAGCTAGTTCTATCGTCTCTGGCTCAGTCTTTGTCGCTCCAGCACTCCTGATCTGTAGTTTTGCTCTGACCGGTTCGTTTATTACGTTTACGTTTAGGTTTGGCGATTTTTCACCGATTTCCACAATTGAAATTGAAAGCAACAAAAGCAAAAAATTGAAACGTGCCCAACGCCGCTTTATTTATTTTTTTTTTTTGCTGATTTAATTCTCTTCCTTTATTTATTTTTTTTTCGGTTTTTTTGGTCGGTTTATCGATCTATTTTCTGCACGATCACTTGTTGTAATTTTTTACTATACATTTTGCAATGCCGTCGCCGTTCTTGTTGTCGTTGTTGCTATTGTCTGTATCTGTGAGTCGTTGTTGCACATGTATGTACATAGCGAATATGCCTTTCGGGTAATATTTTAGTAATTTCCGCGCTCTCTGGCCGTTTTTTTTTTTAGTTTGTGTTTATCGCGGCCTCCACGCAATGCGCTCGCTGTTTTTCTTGTTATTTTTATTTTTATTTAATTTTTATTTTAACTTGGCTAAGGGCTCAAGGTGTTTCTGGTCAGCTACAGTTTAATAGTTGTTTTGAACGTTGTTGTTCCTTTTCTTTCAATTTTTTCAATTGGCGATTTTGGGGCGTCGATTAAAGCAATTTCGAGGCTTTGAGCTATTTTCCACACACATTAACACAAGCGCACAAACACACACACAAATAAAGCACACGTATATATATGAATATATATAAATATATATTGTATTTTGACTTGTCTACAGTCGCTTTGGCATTCCCAGCTAGAAGCAGTGCGCTTGATAATTGCCACTACAGCGCGACAAGTCCAACTCACTGGCTACCAAGTCCTGCCAAGGCTCTGCAACTCTAGGTACGTTCAAAGGGTTCGTTGATGTTGTAGTTGTTGTTGCTGTTGCGTTTGTTTTTGCTTTTAGGTTTATCAATTTAATTTCTTGTCTCGCACCTTTGATTAATTTTATTTTGTATTTTTTACTTTTAGGGCTCTTTGTTGGCTTAACCATCCACAACATTCAACGTTTCTGCTCGCCGCACACCGAACAATTTCTGGAATTTTTATGCTTTTTATTTTTATTGTCTCATTCAATTAATTTTTTTTTATTTTGCCGTTCGTTTTTTGCACGTTTGCGTTGTCTTTAATCAGAGCACATAGCGATATATTGATCTATGAATATTATTTGTTAGATATTTTTTTAATGATCGGAATTTATGATATTCACATAATTGTTAACTTTTGGTGCACATTTGTTTGATCATAGATTTTTGTATCTGATAGTGCGTGCATGCGTACCGCTTCGTTCGAGTGTGAATGGCAGACTGTCGGCTGGAGAGCGATCGCTAGGCTTAGTTAAAGACCGGACCAGCTCAGACCTCACCCGGCTCAGCCTGAGCAACTACTCAATTTCTCCCGTGATCTCGCTCTTGATCTCGCTCTCGCTCTCGATCTCGCTCTCGATCTCGCTCTCGCTCTCGATCTCGCTCTCGCTCTTACTCTCCTTTCGAACTGTCCTCTCACATTGACTCTCATACTGCTGCTCAAACTCAAAAGACGTGCAGGTTTATTAATTTTTATTTGAGTGAAACTTGTTACTTTGCGCTCTCCCTTAGTATTTGGATACATTTTTTTGCACATATAAATTCACTTAGCTCAATATTTATATATTCATGTCGCTGATCTGTTGGTTTCTGCTCCAGTGCAATCAGAGCCGATATTACATATTAATCCCACGACCCGAACAACAAAGAGATACTCGGCGTTCGAAAAGATCCTTACAAAAAAATCGAAATAATAATCTGAGACATATTTGGGCAGATAATTCTCTTGTGTTTTGTCAAGTTTTTGGTCAAACACAATTGTACGCCAAACGATTGAACACCAAATTTGTGCCAAAGATACGCTTCTATAATCAAATACCAAAACTTTAATGTATATTGCACGCATTGATACTTAAATATATTACCAGCTTATCAAAATCAATCAAATAATTGTTATTATCGTAAAACAATTGTAATTCACCTTTTTAAATAATGTAAAAACGTTATAATTATACCCTAAGCCCATTAGTTTTGGGTAATAGGGTTTTATATTTTTGTGCACGAGTTATAGCCAACGAGTTCGGGACAATTTTGGATTGTGAATAAAAAAGTGGCTTTGCAGACAATAAATCCAAATAATATATTAAGCAGCTGGGTTAAGGGTATATCGTAGTAAAGCTCACTCGACTTAACCATTGTTAATTGTTTTATTGATTGTCATTAATGAAGGCACAACTAACTCAGCCATGCGTACAAATTATATAAAGTAGTTGTAGCCAGAACTTATTAAAAATGGCTAGAAAATGTATAGTGATGTTGTGCAAGAGTAAATATATATACATATATATATTTATATATATGACCATAGCTTGGTTATACATAAACAATACACACAAGTTAAACAAAACAAAATTGAAAAATGTTCTCTATTTATTTTCGCTTGAGACGTGGCAATAAATTTGTATACTATGTAGTACTATGTAATTTTTGGAAATCCAGTGCAATCATGATTGATATTACAAAATGAACCTTCTATATTTACATCATTACATTGCTTCCCAGGAATCGTGCCTTGAATGCAAAGTTAGTCTCTGACACAGGGGCAGTCATAAAATTTGCTTTAAATTTCATGTGTCGAATTACATAGGTGGTGTTCTGAAAAATGTATATATGGATCAAATAAAATATAAATATCGTGGAACGCCTTCATTTAGTCACAATTACCCTATTGAAGGGACACTTAGCAGGCAAATTGTTATTCGCCTCTAAAATTCCTTTATAAATAAAGGTCAACATGGAGACCCGCATTTTGGAAGTCAAGATCTTGCATACTTCGAGCCGGAATCCCTTGAAATTCACTTCTTTGCTGTGTCCATATCTATGAAGTTTAAGGTCTGATACGCCCACCAGGTTTATGACTTCAATATTTTTTGTAGTTATTTCAATCGTAATCGTTTCGGTATCCTCCAATATGCAATCTATCCTGCCAATTTTGAGGGGAGGTCATCTAATGTGGTAGACCATCCTCCACAACGTGCTACTCCGGCACCATATAGGAGAGTGCCGCAAGCACAGCGTGCCACAACTTCAATGCGAGAGAGTGTGGTGGTCGGACCACCACAATCAGCAATGAATCAGAGGGCAAAACGGAGGGGAAATCTCCTACCACCAAGAGGAGAACCCGGTGGGCTGGATGACCCGAATCGTCGCAACCTATGCGGCTCTAGGGTCAAGTGGTATCTGAGATACCTCCAGCAAGGACTCTCTCCAGAGGAAGCCCTAAAGAAGGCAAAGGAGCCGAGGGACCAAGCAGTAGCAGCACCAGCTGTCAAAAGACACAACAGCACCCTAACGCCTCCGGTGGCCACTCCTAAGAGTGTGTGCCCGGGGGCCAGGAGTGCGGCCTGCGGACCATCAACGGCAGGGGTGGGAAATACATCGGCAGACCGGGGCTCACATCCGAGCACATCACGGGGAACTGCCATGAGGCCCACCTCGAATACATCCACCGCACCGCGAATGTCATATGCAGATATGACAAAGAAGGTGAAGGTGGCAGTCCTACCGGCGGAATACCCAAAGGTACTGCTCAATCATGGAGAGCTTTCCAAGTTGGAAGAGGCTATCATAGATGAGCTCATTACGTACCGATGGGATAATCCGATCGCATTTGCGGGCATTCATTTTCGAGCGGGATTCCTGATCGTAGAATGCTCCGACGAGAACTCGGCAAATTGGCTGAAAACATCTGCGTCGACACTCCACACGTGGAAGGGTGTACCCCTCGACTGCAAAGTGGGCGATGAGATACCATCACCCCACTGTATCACAATCTACTGTCCAAGAAGTGAGGACAGAACCTCCGAATCCCTACTGGCTTTGCTAAGAAGCCAGAATGGGATAGAGGTAGACACCTGGAAGGTGATTTCCAGGAAAAATGAGGGTGGAGGTGCCCTTTTGGTGATAGGGATAGATGAGCTATCCAAAGACCCGATAGTAGAGCGCGGTCACCAAGTCAGCTTCCGCTTTGGGAACATCCCGGTAAGCGGGCTCAAAAAGAAAGTTGGAGCAAGATTAATACCTGCTCCAACGAAAGAAGAGTGTGATGTAGCAGAGGCCCTCACCACAGTTACTCTCGCAGAGCAGAGCCAACACTCAAATCAAGCCAACAACTTGATTGAAGACCTCGCGGAAGACGAGGAGTTGGCAGACAGCACGCTCTGCGAGGAACCACAGGCAAGAGAGGAGGACAGCATAATGTCCTCGCAGGAGCTAGCAGAGGAACTGCTAAAGGACGCGGCCGAGGCCGACGTTACCTTAACGAGTGATGGAGATGGTGGCAACCCAAGGCCCCAATCTCCAGACACGCTGGGGAATATTACCCCATTAGATGACTAAAGTCATCAACACTGGGCTAGCCCAAGTGAACATCCATCACGCTAAGGCGGCTTCGGTAATCTTAGCCAGGATGTTCATAAAACGGCACCTCGGGCTGGCCCAGTACAGGAGCCATGGGTGCACGATGGAGTGAAAGGCCTGTACACGGCCGACTCAAAGGTAATCTGGGATCAAAGAGACCCAGCACCTAGAGCATGTATCATGGTGAGAAAGGATATTAATTACACTATCCTTTCAGAGTTCCTCACCAGAGACTGTGTCCCGTTGGTACTACAAACCAGTGGTAGTGCGGTTTCCATGGTGGCGGTGTCTGCGTACTTTGCAGGAGACGTAGCCTGCCCGCCACCCGAGGTGGAGAGACTAGTAGCCCACTGTGCAAGGGAGAAGATGCCGGTGGTAATCGGTTGTGATGCCAACGCGCAGCACACGATATGGGGCAGCAGCGACATCAATCTACGAGGTGAGAACCTCACAGAATTTATATTTAGATATAATCTAGAACTCGGCAATGTCGGATCCACACCGACATTTACAAATAGAATCATGGAAGAAGTCTTAGACATCACCCTTATAAGTCGGTCCCTAAAACCTTACCTAAGAGACTGGCACGTCTCATCAGAGGAATCTATGTCGGACCATAAAACTATCCTATTTAGGTTACAACTAAATACGAATAGTAGTGTGTCAAGTCGTAACCCCAGGAAAACAAACTGGGAACGATTCAAGAGGTCCCTAGAGCTCAATTTATCTAGTGAAGCATATGGTATTCCAAAAAATTCACTGGACCTAGAGAGAGCTGTAAGGAACCTGAACAGAAGCATAATTGATGCATTTGAAGATAACTGCCCGGTGGGGAGGAAGAAGATGGAGAAGGATGCCCCCTGGTGGAACGTCAGTCTTGAGAGACTGCGTCGAACTACACGCCATCTCTTTAACACAGCTAAGAGAGACGGGGACTGGGCACGATACCGTGAAAGTCTGACCACCTACAACAAGGAGATCAGGAAGGCCAAACGGTCAAGCTACAGAAACTTCTGTGAAAACATTATAAGCACCAACGAAGGTGCTAGGATTCACAGAGCGCTTGCCAAGCGGCCACCGGAAGCTAACATATCATTGAAACGTAAGGATGACTCATTTACGAGCAATGATATCCAAAAGCTAGAACTCCTGTTTGAAACGCATTTTCCAGGCAGTACACCCCTTCAAAATGACGCGGTCAACATAGCAAGAGGCAAATACGAAGAAGCACTCTGTGACATAGTCCAGTTAGGGTTGAAAATCACGAGTGACTGGTGTAGGGAGGTTGGACTCAACCTGAACCCTACTAAAACAGTCATTGTCCCCTTTACTAGACGGCATAAGCTACAGAGAATGAAACAGATACAGCTCTTAGGGAGCCTATTGGAAACAAGCAAGGAGGTTAAATACCTCGGCGTCACATTTGACAGCAGGTTAAACTTTGGCACCCATGTGCGACACACGATAATGAAGTGCTCTAGAGCGCTTTATACATGTCGTAGCATAGCAGGGCAATCATGGTTATACCTAATGATTGTAAGACCCATGCTGACTTATGGAGTGATAGCATGGGGAGATAGAGCACGGTTAGCTACCGTAAAGAAACAACTGCAAAAATTGCAGAGAATGGCCTGCGTATGTATGACAGGGGCAATGCGCACCTGCCCTATAATGGCCTTGGAAGTCCTAATGGAGCTCACGCCACTCCATCACACCATAAGGCTCCAACAGAAAGCTACAATCCTAAGGATGTCAGCAGAAGGAGTTGGGAGCAGACACATACTGAGTCATAAAGATGCCCAACTTCTTTCGGATGAACTTCCCCTTCTGTTACAACCTAGGGATGAAATGAAGCCAGAATATATATTCGAGCGGAATTTCAAAGTTCAAACGAGCTGCAAAAAGGAATGGACATCATTAGATGAAATCCATCCTATGAAACCCTGTCCCCGGGCACAGGGAAATAGCAGGGAACGAAGCCGCGGATAAGCAGGCGAGAATGGGCGCAGAGAGGCCCCTTATAGGGCCTGAACCGTTTTGTGGCATAGGTAAACACACAATACGGCTGCAACTCAGGAATGAAGAAAGACAAAGGAGACTAAGGAGCTGGGAGGAAACACCAGGACTCCGACAAGCCAAATGTCTTTTAAGCGGCTATAATCATAAGCGATTTAAGCAAATAATATCCATGGGCAGGAATAGGCTAAGGATACTTGTCGGTCTACTGACAGGACATTGTAGACTAAAAAGCCACCTGTCCAAAATGGGTATCTGCAGCAGCAGTCAATGCAGGTTTTGTGAGATCGAGGAGGAGTCTTCAACTCACATCCTAACGGAATGCATCGCCCTTGCCAGGAGAAGATGCAGCATCCTAGGGATGCATGCTGTGAATGTCAAAGACATAGCAACCCTCGACCCATCAAAGATCCTGACATTCATTCAGGAACTGGGGTTGATGGAGGAGCTATAAGCTCGGAAGGGGGCACAATAGACCAACTAGGTCGCAGTGCACAAAACCCCAAACAAATAATAATAATAATAATGCGTATATTAAGAAACATTTCGTGTAATTAATGAGTAATATCTCTTTACATATACCTTTTGAGTATTGCTAATATTTAGCATACAATAAAATAATGTCACAAAAATGAATAGCTTATGGTACATTGGAAAGTTGAGATTAAGCACAAGCAATATTAAAATACTAAATCGGAATCGAATCAGCGATCTATTATATACACAATATTTTGACTAAAAATTTATCACTTAGAGGTAATTTTATGGATAAGCGCACGATTGCAGCTTAGCGATTGAGTTTAGATTAATTTCAACTTGAATAATTATGGATTCAAGCTACCCATGCAAAAAATTAGTATTTATATAATTATTTCATTTATTTTTAGTATATATGTATAATATAAAATTCGTGAAACATAACGAAGCGCAAACAATTTAAAAATTTTGTATGAGCTTTGTATTCTAATTAGTCAAGCGCATACCTTCTGGGCTAAACAAATGTTTAGTATTCTTGAAAATATCATCAGTTTTAAGAAATATATGTTTTGAATATGGACAGCTTTGCGTAGAAAACACACTCATAGCCTTTATTAATCAGCATTATCTGTCAATGTTTTTGTTTCTGACTAATACTTATTGCATCTTTTTATGTTAAATAGTTGATAATTTGATTAATTATAATATAAATATACTATTTAGCTTTTCATCAGCCATAATTTTATAGCATTTTTTAATCTGAACTATGTTGTACACATTATATTAAAATAAAAATTTTTCTAAAAAAAAGTCAAGTAAAAGTAGTTGAAGGGGAGGCACCCACTTCTGCGTAAAACCTTAAGACTATTGAAAATTTAAACGGCAAAACGCTAACACAAAGATACAATTAAAATATATTCTGTTTCAATTGAACCATTATACATATTTTAGATTGACCTGTGAATATCTAAATTAGACAGTATGTATTTTAAATTTTTGTAATTAAATTTGATCAATAATATATTTTATTCATAAACTTCATGATGTTCATCTGATTAAGAGTAGATCTTAAGAGCAGTCAGCAGTAACTCACTCGTAGCGTTTCACTCAATAAGTCAGATGCGCACAGTGAATGAGAGAGAGGGAGAGAGAGGGGAATGCTTTGTGAATTCTCTCAGCTGAGCATAGCCATGCAGACTGTGGACATTTTAATGCCCATTTGAAGCTCTTGAAGCGTTCTTGTTGTTGATTTTTATGCTCAGCGCGGCACATTTGCTGCGCCACATTAAAAAACTAGAATGTGATAGTGTTGGTGGTTGTAGATACGTTTTACTCGAAGCGGGAGCTACCTGAAATGGCAGCAAACTCGCACACAAATACACACACACGCACACATTGAGAGAAAAAAGTTGGAAAAAATATGATCAAGGAATGTAGACATAACTTGACAGCATGTTTAGAGAATTTTTACTCGAGGACAGAGCGCGAATGTGCGTTGGAAACGGAATAATTCGCTTCGAGTAGCCGTCGCTGCTCAGACACAGAGCAGGCAGCCAGGCAACTGAGGCAACGAAAACGACAACAGTGGAGAATATAAGAACAACAATAAAACAACGACAACAAAACACTAAAGTTGGCGCATTCTTTGGCCCAGGCTACTGCTGAGCCAGTGTGTGTGTGAGTGTTTGCGACTCAGAGTGGTTACTGGCGAGCACGACTCACGATTTGTCTAATTGAATTTGCACTAACAATTAAAAGTTGCTCAGTATCCAGTGACAAGCATAAAAATTATTTATGACCGACTCTAATTTACTATTATTGAAATTAAACTAAGACAATTTTGTATCAGTTGGCATTTATATTTAAAACAATAAATATAATTCTAATCCGAATGCGTATTAATGGGAGATCAAAAAAAAATCACAAAAAAAATTTGATTAGCTTGTCGATAAATTTGCAACAAATAAGCATAAAATTAATATAAATTCGACTCAAAAGTGTCAGTTGTCTGATAAGACACTGCGTGATATGGTTGCGATGGCTTTTCATTATCAATCAATCTAAATGTAAAATTCAATTTAAAATCTAAATCTAAATGAGTTTAAAGGGTTTGCTTTTATTTTGTTGCCTTAGTAATGATATTTGTGTGTCCCGTATTTTGGTTTTCGGTTTTCGGTTTTCTTTTATTCTAGTTTTATTTTTGCTATATGCGCCGCAGTAATGTGTCTATTGAAATCGTCAGTTTAAGTCAAATTAATTAACATTAATTTTTGTAGCTCGTTGCGAGGTATAAATACAACCGGGTGGCATTTTGAAGATCTGCTAACTTTGATGATAAATTGTAACGCGGTTGGCGAGTTTTGAGTTCGTCTTCCATAGTCTTACGCTGCCAGCCTTTTATAGGCAGCAGCCGTTATTGCTGTTGCCAATATGGTGGGAAAGCACGCTCGTCGCCGGCGCTCAAACTTGTTATAGTTCCAACAGTTCCAAAAGTTAATCGAATTAAACAAATACATGTGTTCGGCTGGAGAGCTAACCGCTGCTTTGGCTTTTGACAAATGGTGTTTCGACCTTACGAATTATGTATAACGATAACTAGCCTAAAGTTGTATGGCTTGCCAAGTTCGTTGCCTAAGTCATTTGTTTTGTGGGAACAGCTTTGCGGGTTGCGCTTTGTTTTAATTATTGCCAAAGTCATTGCCCGCGTATAAATTTCAATGCAAGAGGAAAAACCACAACGTATACACACACTCGCACACACAACATATCAAGAAAAAAAATATTTTTTCGAAGTTTGTTAAGCGCAAATTCTTAAAATGTTTGCAGTGCGCAACAATTTGGAACATTTTGTTGAACACAAGAGGAGCAGCAAACAGGGAAAAAACAAAAAAATACACACAATATAGTGTATCGGCGTGGTCAACGAAAGTGAACGACAAAGAACACACAAAGTGACAGCTTTGAAACTGGAATACTGGAGCTGAGACTGAGGCTGTGGCTGGGGCTGGAGCTGGACGTGAGTGAAGCTCAAGTGAAACTTCCATTGTTTGCATTGCTAGATACCAGACCACTCCAGTTAAGCGATGGCGTCGCTGATGATGACGATTTCGACGTAGTAACTGGCAACAGTGCCTCAAGAGGCAGGAACTCTAACTCCTTGCATATAGTTTATCGTCGTCGTCGTCACGGGACGTCAGCGCTTACATCCACAAATCTTCAAGTCCCCAACACATCCTAGCTGGCTGCACTTAAATCACAGGCATAGAGCATTTGCTGTTGCTTCTGCCTGGCTCTTGAACACAGAGGTTGACTCCAAGACTTCGGGTTTAGACGATATGGCTGTCTCTCTGGTTGCCAGGCCTGACCTGAGTTAAACAAATTCATTAAAAACTCGTCACTTTGCGCGGATCACGCTGACTGGGCATAACTGCCTCTGCCTTTCTGCCTGGATGCCACATCCAACAACAACGGCTTCGTCGAGCATTTGCCACTTGCCACCATACTTATAGCCGGGAAGTCACAGTCTCCGTCGTCCTCCAGCCAATGAAGTACCTGGGTGCATAGTCTTAACCCATTGCCAGGATATTTTAAAACATTTTAAAACAATTTCTTGAGTTGCTGGTAACCTCTGAATTATAACAATATTTTTATAGCATATCCCTTCACTTTGTTTGCACTGCGCTGCAGTTTCTACTTCCTACAATAAAGGCGCTCAGTATTCGTATTCTATTTTAAAGGCCCTTCACTCAACTTGATCTTGGCAGCTGCCTGGATCGCAGTCTGCCGCAGCCACCAGCATCGCCAGTTCCAACTGCTCCACAGGTGTTTCTCCTGACGCAGCTCCAACTGAATTTCATCAGCCGATAAGCAGCCTGCCTCTGATGCCTCATTGATTCAGCCTTTTTCTTCTAACGGCTGCACTCCGTATTTATATTTGTGTGTAAGTGTAAGTGCGATAAGTTTCCAGGAAGCTCGCACTGTTGTGGTCGGTCTTTAACGGAAAACT
Organism: Drosophila dives; assembly: GCA_035042365.1. NCBI lineage: Eukaryota > Metazoa > Arthropoda > Insecta > Diptera > Drosophilidae > Drosophila > Drosophila dives. Next base: position 3,195,577 of record JAWNLJ010000133.1, on the reverse strand, counting down.
GATGCCGCCAGTTGATGTCGCAAACGCGGCAATGCTACTGCCTAGCGAAAAGAGTCGTGTAATATTCACTAACTAACACGCATATCCAGGAAACATTTTATGTCCAATTATTGTTAACTCTCAACTATAAACAGCTATGAACTTGTTGAGAGCCAAACATAGCTTTCTAGGGTATAAATATTAAACAGACAACGAAGCTTACAGTCATTTCCGTCTGTCCCATGAAATGTCTTCTTATTAAGCTCATATATAATTGTGAATGATAAAATTTATAAGTTTATAAATAGGTAAAATTTTTTTTATTATTATTAGTATTACTATTATTATTATTATTATGTTTACAATCACAAGGAGTCAATAATTAATGACATTACAATTCTTTTATTTTAATGAATGTGGTTTTCTGTAGGTATAAAATTAGTTTATATCAGTTATTCGCATATTGCATTCAGTGTTTTCGCTTTCATTTTATTATGAATTTGTCGTTACCCCATCAATGCACACTTTTATATATATATATATATATATATATAAGTACTATAATACTTATGCTACAAATACCATATAACACAGATCGATGCGTTTGCCTGCACACTTTTTATGGACGAGCCTAAGGAAACAGGCATATGATGCATGAAAACTACAAAAACATCAACAACACGAGGAACATCACAGAAGTAAAAAAGAAGTCAGATCCCTGCCGCCATACAAACGCGCCTGTAATTTTAAGACGCAGTCCCAAGTATGACGATGATGACAAACAAGGATACCAAACTCAGAATACCACTGAATTCTTTTGGATAATTAAAAGCACTTAAGTCGGAATTTTTTGAAGCGCGTTTCACTTTTTTCCTCTTTTTTTTGTGTTTAATTTAAACTTCTGTTTGTTATATCATATGATTGTTTTTGTTGTTTGGCTGGCATGTCGGCAGAGCGAAGAGGGGTTTGCCTTGAAGCGAACTAATTAGTGAATAGCTAAGGACCATGTAAGTTGTACCCAAATGAATGGGAAATGGATCCGATATAACGAAATCGATGAGCAACTGGATTAAATGATCATGTCATGCATATGCATCAACTTGGGGAATCGCAAATGAACCAGAAATAGACAGATTATAATTATACGTTAAAGTCTGATTCTAAAGTATTTACAGCTTCTTAATTAACAACGAAGAGATCCTCTAAATAATGCACAAAAGCTACAAACAGACAATATATGATAACACAAAAATAGTTTAATTTGCCAGTCCTATTACAATTATACATTAAGTTATAAAAATGTATATGTTATTATGTGTGCAAATTTCAGGCAATATTGATTCATTAGGCTGGTTGTCTTTACACCCATGTAGCACTCAGAATGCATGTTTTTTTGTTTATTGTTAAATGCTATTAGCTGATATTCAATATTCAACTTGAACTTCTCAGCGACAACATCAATAACAACAATACCAAAAACAAAAACAACAATATGTTACCTGTTCCTGGCCTACCTTTGATTTGTGGCTATTTCGCGCGGAGACACTTCATTTATCACCTTCGTTCGTCGGCGTCGGCGTCGGCGTCGACAACGGCGACACAACCACTGACCTTGAAAACGTTTTAGCCGAACCCAAAACCCAGTGACAGTCACATTTGCCAAGTTCGAAGCACCAAGCTCGCCTTCGGCCGCGCCATCGCTAGCGTCTCGGTCTCAGTTTTGCCTGCATATAAACATTTTGTAAAAGGAGCCATATACATTTTTGTCGGTTTCATTTTAACGTTGCGTTTTCATTGCGTGTGTGTGTGAGTGTATAACTTTATTAATGATGCGATGCCCGATAATGACGCATGCATACCAGATATGCCAAGACCAGATTCAAGAAACCCTATAATATAACCAAATGCTTTCGGCTAAAATCACGAAAAGTCTTAGGCCAATGCTAAGTGCTTCCGCTCCAAATCGCAGGCAGAGGTACAATTGCAGCCGGTGCCCGAATATGCCAAGAATGGTGTTAAGCACGATTAATTCATGCCCAAGCTAAAGTTGCCTACTAAAACCCCCCTCCCCAGAGCCCATACTTAAGGCGATGTCGTTTGCAGCACAGTGCTAAATAAATAAATGAATTAATGGCCAAGTCGAGTAGGGTGCAAAAAAATCAATTAAATAAAATGAGAAACGTAAAACATGCATAAAGAAGGCAGGCCACAGACGCTGGCGCAGACGCAAGGCACATGTTGCCACTGTTGGCAGACAGTTCTGTAGCTGGAACTGAAGCTGAATCAGCTATGCATATGGCTTTGCTTGGTCTGCGGCTGTTGGTGGTGCTACCAGTTGCATCGATATTAAATTGTTACGCTTTGGACAATTTGAACACGCGCAGGCGCAAAAACAAGAATCAACAGCGAAAGCCAAACGCAATCGCAGATCGTTTGCTCGATCAATGCCGCAGATTGGAGGACCCAACTTGCAGCAGTCTTTCACTCCAACTCTAATTCCAATTGCAACTCAGACTGAAAGAAAAGTTGTGGCTCAGTGGCTCTATAAGGTCGAGGCATGTGTTGAGCCGACGTTGTGGTAATTAACTCGTTTGCTATTGTAAATGCCTCATTGCAACACTTTCGATGCCGATTGCTGCGACTGCAACACTGCCTTTTCATCTGGCCAGTGGGTGGTCTTTGGGGCTTGGCGGCCTGTTTGATGGGCATTGCTGTCGTTGGACCCATAACTGTGATCCATGTGCAAACATTTCGCCAGTATTGCCAATTATGAATGGAGATGCCTAAAACTGGTTTTTCGTATATGTTTATTTTTATTATTTTCCATTAGGAAACGGCATTACCCACACAAACACATACCACTGGCCAGTCAAAAAAAGAAAACAGAAAAAGCGTTGGGGTGCTAAAACACGGACCTTACGCCAATCTGATGGCCGCTACGTTTGAATAAGCGCAAGCATACGAGAAATTAAGAACCCGTCTAACAATGACAAATCTTCTCGCCCTAAACGTCAAACGAGGAACAGCAACAGATTCCCAGACCATGTTGGAGCTAGTCAAGCAACCAGCCAGCCAGCCATCCAGCCAGCTTGGACAGTCAAGTCTCACGACATTGCACAGATTTCGTTGTCGTCTCTCTGCTCACCTTCCTCTCATGCCATCCCATACCTGTCCGGAGATTGGGTTCTGAACGTGGATGTCGCGCAGTTCATGGTTCCTATACCTAATGGATTTTATTTGTGTTGTTTTGCTGATTTAATTTTGTTTTAGTTTTTTTTCTTTTATTTTGTGTTTGTTTTTTTTATTTTTTTTTTTTTGCTTGTTTGGCATTTTGTTTCGTAGCACTTTTTGACCAGACCAAAGTAAAAAACCAAATTACGCGACGCATCTGTGTGAGCAGCCTCAAGGCTACAACGTCCCGCAAGCACCACCTGCACCAGCTTGCTCCACCCTGCTAATGCGAATGATATACACAGTTTTATTGTGCTTAATTCGTGTTTGTCGTTCCTGCTGACTCTCCACTCCAGCTATGACTCAATTAGTCCCTGACCCAACAGGCAGCCCCAGTTGCCTTATGGGTGTAGTTACCAGTTGCCAGTTTACTCTTTCAGTCTGGGTCTGTGTTTTGGATCATTGTGACTAAGCAGGAACACCTTGGAGTGAAGTGAGGCTACATTTTGTTGTATATATTGATATACTTCGATTGGTTATATTTATTTTGCATATTTTTGTGAGAGATTAATTTCAAATTTACTCCAAACATTAACCAAAGCTGAGTTCTTATGAGATGTGCATAATTAATCCAAAATATAAATAGTATAAATATTGCTTTTCACATGTGAAAAATACACTTACAGCTTTTAAGAACGAAATTAAGACGATGTTTATAAGAAAATGACATGTCAACAAATCAATTGGGAGATATTTTCAATCACTATGTTCCTATAAACCATAGGCATTTAATACAGTTGTAAACTTTTTTATGTGGCAAAAGTTATCATTTATCTTGTCTTGGAAACCCTGCCAAGCTACTATCATAAGTAAAAATGCTTAAAAGTAATGGGTTTTTAAATAATTTTACTTTTAAATTGTCGGTCCCAAAAAAATCAGCCAAGACGGACTAAGGGGAGCCAAACAAAACGGATGACTTAAGCAACGAAATTTGTCGCAGTAAGCGATTTAAAATAAACGAATACAAATATAAGATGTTTGTTTGTTGTTGCTGTCGCATTTGGAGTGTTGGAGGCGCTTTCCTTTTGCCGCACTGCCAGGATAAACAAAGACCTTAAGCAGACAGCAGGATGTGTCAGACATAATTTTCATAATTTTACGCCACAAATCTGCAAAAATTTGTTGGGCATTACTTACGCCAGCCCGCACCGGCAGTAGTCCGGCCAGTACCATCGCACCCCCGTTCATCTCCGCTGTCTCATTTGCGGGCTGTGCGGTTTTTTGAAATTTAATACCGCACCAGCAACAACAAAAGCCGCTACAACAACAACACCTACCCAAGCAACGGCAGCGGCAGCGGCAGCGGCAGCGGCAAATGCAATTCAGCAAACTTCTCGTCGTCGCCGTCGTTGATGTCGTTGGATTGTGGCTTGAGTTCTGGCGTTGTAGTTGGGGCACTACCGAGGTGTGAATATTTAACCGGATATGAGTGAAACGCATCTCTCAGGCGCGAAGGGACGACGCCTTCGCCTCGGCCTCGCGTCATGTCGCGACACAATTCAAGCAAAATATGAAGCAGGAGAAGCAGTTGAATAAGACGACGATGAAGAGTTTCAGACGGAGACTGACAAACGACTGCTGTAAAGTGGAGTGGGGAGCGTCAGGCGGGTTTGGTGGTCGGCATTTAATAAAATGATAGACTGACAGTGCGGGAGACAGGTCGGCGATGCCAACCACAAGAGCGTCAGCAAGACGGAAACACCCCCAATGCACACACAATGTACCACAGCTTTGCCAAGCTGATCGAATAAATTGTTGCGCTCCTGCTGCGATGGTATCAAATGAAGTGGCTTTTCAAGGCGTAACCTGCGCTCCAATGAGCCTAACCGACAAACCAACCAATCTGAGTCGCCAGATTGGCTTATTTTTGATATATTTAATTCGCTGCTTGCAGTTTGCTCCGCACTTTGGTTCGGCTGTCATTTTGCAACATTTTGCAAACATACTTTATGCTTTCAGAACGCATTCACATGTAAACAATCGAATTACATAAATGACTTAACACCAAACAGATTAGATGAACAGCAGCAGCGACTCCATTTGCCAGTCGCTGCCTGCATTTGATTCCCAGGTGAATACAAAATAGAGGGAAAAAAACAAAGATTTGAAAAGTTTTTTTTTGTATTTTGAGTCTTAGTTTTTGGTTTTAGCAATGACATGCCGTGCAGCAACATGCGAACTCGTACTCTAACAGTGATGGCGATCAAATAAAATAAAAAAAAGCACGACGTCCTTTTCACACCTTCAACTCGTATTATGGACCATAACAAAAGAAGCTGAGTATCAATTTCAGTTGCATCCGCTTTTGACAAATTCCCCTGAAATCTACATTTGCGTCTCGTCTCTCGCATATGACAAATTTCGACTCTGGGAAACTGAAACCGAACTCGTGCAGTCGTGCCGCCAACAAATGGCGCCACATTTCTACAAAACTTATTTATAACTCACTCTTACAATATGAACACAAAAATAGAAAAAATACCAATTCAACTTTTCCAATTCTACATTTTTTTTATAAAAGATTTTAATTGCAAATGAAAGTTAAATGTCGCCGTTGGACGCCTACGAGCGTCTGCCTGAGAAATGGCCAAGGCAAAATATAAAGCGATAAGTTGTCATAACTTTGAGCCAATGTCCGTTCAGTTCATGTAAATTTGCCAACCAGTTGCAGTTTCAATTTCAATTGCGGTTACTGTTGTTGTTTGCATAATTGTTATGGCAAACGCCTGTCAAATGCAATTGAATGAATGTTGTCTGCCAACGAACCAACTCGGTATCGGCCATACACGGGAACAGCAACAGCAACTAATGCATTTAACTTAACAAGCGATTTAACAAGCCAAGCTTAAGCTAACGCGGCTTATAACGCCACTAACTGTTTAAGCTAAGTAGTTCGTGTCTTTTTTTAATATTGTTTGCTTAAAATAAGTTGAGCATTTTAAATATATTGTTGCCTATATTTAAAGCAATATATGTTTTTAATTTGCATAGAAAATAGAACGGCTTTAAAGCAGTTAATTAGTAATTAAATTAAAAATTGAAAACTATGCTATGTTATAATCTGTCTAACTTATGAAATGAGTTAAACATATTTTATGAATAGATGTGTATGCGGTGTAAATATTGTTGTGTTCAATTATTAATTATGCATTACTGTAAACTGTCTTAATTCATTCATAAAACTTTATTTATTTAACAACTGTTGAAACTCAGTTAGCAACAATATAAAAATAATAATTATATAAAAATGATGCAAACATTTAAAAGGGCCTAGTTAAATAACTCAGTTATTGGGTCGAAAAGAATATTTACTTAAAAGGCATCATAAAATTTTTTTAAAATTTAATCGCACAGTTTTTTTAAAATTGTATGTATTTGCTTGCTTTAGGCTTTTACTACTAAATAAAGATTTCAATTGATCAACAATCCACATAGGGTAAATTGACTTCGGTGCTTTGATATATTGTTTAGTTATGAACTTGTTAGAAGCTTGATGGTCGTAATTCAAATGGCTGCCTTAAGTATTCAATTGATTTACGCCAAATGTTTATGGAAAATGCTGAGCTGCTTAGCGATGTGGATGGCAAGCTGACAATAGCTGCTGTGGGCTTATTTGTCTTATGGAATGCTAGGGTAATCAGTGCAAAATTATTATTAATTTATATGTTACCTAAAGTGCATTTATCTGCAGCTCAAGTTGCTTTTATTTCAAATTTGCATTGCAACTCTTAATTTATGGGGCAATTGTCGCTAGGCGCCTATTAACATAATCCAACACATTCTCGCCTCCTTAATTTATATCGAAGCGAAAGCAATAACAACAAAATCACAAAAATAGCAATGAAAGAGGAATCGAGGCATAGAAAGCGGGAAATAGATGGAAATTGTAACAAGTTCAGGCCAAGTCAACAAGCACTTGGCACATTTTGTGACCATTTCACAGAAGTTGGGCCCAGCCCCAGACTCAAAGAGTTCTGACACTCAAAAAAAACACACACACACATAGACACATTTGTAGTATCACAGGGAGAGGCAGTGAAATACACAAACTGGTCACAAAGACAACTGAAATATGTTTCGTTTCGTTTGGTTGGCTGTGGATTGGTATGGTTTGGACCATTCTTAAGTTTATTCCGAGTTTATTTTGTTTTTTTCTTAACGAGGCGCTGCCAAGTCACTGTCAAAATATTGAAATAAAGGAATTTTCAATTTTGATTTCTTTAGCGCGCATCGCGTTTACTCGAAAAAGGGCCAACAGTTGTGTCCAGTGGCAGGGGCAGTGGCAAGTGGCAGGGGTAACTGCAGAACCGAAACGATAACGTTCCAAGGAAGTGACTATTTTCTTATGTTAATGATTGTTATTTTAAGCGTTAAATGATCGTGGATAAATAAAACCTATGAAAATTAACAATGTACCCAACTAGAAATTTATATTGACCCGTGCAACAAAATTACAGTTCCTTGTTTTTAAATTTTTATCTTAAAACTAAACGCAGATCATCAAGAGAATAAATATAAGTCAAAAATATTACTATTATGTTAATATAGTACTGGAAAAAAGGTAAAGGTTAATTTTGGAAGTTATCTTCATAACGACTTGTCGTGAATTATTGGCAGTTTCATTTTAATATTCCACAGCCGGTATTTGGAAAGCATTCCTTCTATACTCCAACTGTTTTGCATCTTAAAAATCAGCAAAACCGAGTATTTTTTATATTATTATATTAATGTTATTATTATTTATATAAATATATCTGCAACCTTTAAGGCAAGCGTTTATTCACTTTCGATCTCACTAAGCCAATATTATTCAATCTTAGAGGACTTCTAAACGAAGTCCGCCTACTTTATTGGGCAATCACTTGCCGATCGGACCCATAATTTGACTCAAATATTATGATAATTTGCTTTTTTCCCGCGCCGGATAAAATCTTTACGTTATTCTCATAGCTAAAGTTAAAGTCCACTCGGCGGGTGTTGTTATTTTTATAAGCTTTGCACATTCATTCATTCTGCGCTTTCTCATTTTATGCAAATTTCACTCAATATGCAAAACATAATGATTTTGTTAACCTAAAACGAACTTTACAAAAACTCAACCTGAATTAAAGCTGCAGCTTAAATGGAAGTAGGAGTTGAAGTCGGAGTTGGAGTTTCTGGCACAGCTTAAACACGCCCCAGCCTGAAGTTGCCAGGGCAATAAAGCAGCCAACTAAATAACTCAAACTATCACGGGAGATGCGCAAACACAGAAAGAGGAAGTGAGCGGGGGACGCAGAGCATGAAGAGCTTTCACAGGAGGCAGGAAGCATATACAGGGCGGAGGGCGATCAATCGTTTAAAAATTTAAATAATATATATGTTTGTCAGTCGGCGGCCAAAGCGAAAACTGTAACAGCCAATGTCGGAGTTGAAGTAGGTGGAGCAGCAGCAGCAACTTTGCAGATGGAGTTAATAAACGAGAGTCGTGGCAAGTTCAGTGAGTTGAACGCATATCGGAGCATGCCTGCCGGCGGTTTAAAACAGTGCAGATTCTTATGTTGCTCTGCTGTTTGCCAGTGCTTTGCCGATGCCCATTCAAAGGAGCTGCTACACTGCAAGAGATCTGTGCACAACGTCCTGGAACCAAGCACCAGCTACAGCAACAGCAACAGCTACAGCCCCAGACAGCTAGGCTGCTTATTAAGATATCTAGTGATTTTAGAGCAGGTCAAGGAACTTTTTTGTTGCATGCCACCATGGAACGTGTGCGCTGTGTCGCTGTGTCGCAGCCTTGACAGTCAACCCTGCATCCCAGTTTAAAAAGTTTCGCAAAAATCACCACAACGACAACATCTTCCCGTTTCAAATACAGTTCCAATTTCAGTTTCTTGTCAGTCCTAAGCTGGCCTGGGCAACACTTTGCGTTTTCGGCATAGTTATTGGCAGCACAAAAACAAATTAACAGCCAAACATAAAACAACAAAAATAATAATAACTGATGTGGCACAGCTCTGACACTTGGTATGGGCAATGGGAGCGTTTAACTGATTCAAATCGAATTCATTGAAAGTTTCGCCGCGTTAATCTCTAAGAAAATAAGTAATGCAATAGCCGACAGCTGTCGACTAACAGATACTCAGCAAACATGTAAAAACTAATATGACATTTAAGAAATAAAAATGAGTAAAAAATAAAATATAAATGTTTTTTTTTTTTTTCAAAAATACTCATAAGAATGATTTGCGAGAATCTCTCAATAAAATTCGGGCATTCCTCTATGATGATTGTTCCATTGAGATGCTAGATGCGCTCGAATGATTTTCTTTATCGAAAATGTGGCGTTTGTTTATCCAATTAAAAAAAGTACACGGTATAAGCTGATTGTATGTGTGTGTTTGTTGTGTTTGCCCTGCCCAGCCGTTAAGCCAGCGCTAATGCATAATCATTGATGCAAATTAATCAAGCTGCGCACAGCTTAAAAAAATTGTAAATCGAATTTAAAATCGCATCACAATCAGTCATAAGTCCCACAGGAATAGACACACAGATGAAATCCGAAGACGCAATGAATCACGACGAGGCAAGCAAGGGCTTTACAATAATTTCAATTTGGATTTCTCAAATCGATTGTCGCAGCTAAGCCATTTCGAACCCCTTAGCCCCTGATGAAGGTGTGACAGCTGCGCTTGACTGTGCCAGCAAAAGCGATTGCGTCTGGGGCTTGGTTTCTGTTTTCTCCCTAGCCCCCCTATCCAGGCCACCACACACCTTGTCAGCTGGTGCCCCCGCTTGTAATGTAGCTCAATTAATTGTAACATAATTTCCAGTAGCTGGCAAACGTCTGAGCTTTCGAGTTGGCTAGCACTTGGATGCATCTGTCAGCGAGCTGTCAAAGCTACAACCACAATGCACAGCGCTTGCGTTTGAGTTTATTGAAGCGACAGAGAAGTTATATTACTTAAATTAATTTTTATTGCTTCATACAGACATACGTAGATATATATATGTATAGACAAAAAGCTGAACGGATGTTTGGCACCAAAACACCGCAACCAAAAATAAATCTCTCAACCGCAAATGTGGCTACTCAGCTTTGTCACCATTTCTCGAATATTTTTTTTATTGAAATTCAAAAGTTTAGCTCCATTTGCTTCGTTTGTGTTTTGCACGAAAAAAGTAAATGACAATTGCTTTGGCAGGCTTGGAAGGTTCAAGAGGTGTGCCCCGCAGATGTGCCACCGCTGCAGCGGTTTCTGCCTAAGCGGTTCCCTTGATTATCTTCACATTCTGAGAAAATGCCTGTCATTCCGTTTGGCATCTGGAGCTATAAGTTGAACACAATGCCACAATTGGCTGTCAAGGCGTACACATCGCTTTAATATTTAATGCTCCAGACTTCTTCTCAGAAGTAATGATTACTTTTAATACCGACCACAAAATTATAAGCTAAAATATTTTCATTCTACTTAATAATTCCAATTTGTGCACGAAAAGACACAGCACATTAAAAGAAACACAGTATTTATATTAAACTTTAAGAGATACGCATAATTTCAGGGTTAAGTGTTAAAACAAGTTGAGTTTATCTAAAGCCAAACAGCTTCGTTAGTGAACGAGGGTGTCGCTCCAAAGTTTTTTTTTTAAACATTTACAAATGTCATAATTGCGTACATTTTGATTACATTTTCATTTTTGATAAAAAAAAAGGGAATGTAATTTATGAATCAAATACATCTGACAAAATCGTCACAAGCGATTCTCAGTCTGCCTGCCACCTGCTGCTGCGGTTATGTCGAGACTTTATATATACAAATATCTCTAGTATCTGTTAGCCAAAGTAACGCGGAGCAATATGTCAAAATTTGCACCACGCTACGTATGATTAATGTGGCAGTTGCACGTTGCAGCGCCCCTCTCAGGCTGTTAATCAATGCGCACTGAAATTTGTGCTACATTCTGCATTGGGTCAATATATTATAGAATATGCAAGATATGTCAAAATACACAAATTTGAACACGTTGATCGATTGGGCACAACAAATAAGTAAAAACAAAAGTAAATAAGATAAAAAGGGTTCTAAATACAGTAGGACAAAAAATCAAGACATAAAAATCAGTCAATCTTTTGAATAAAAATAAAAGTCAGAGAAGAGACGAATGAAAAGCTTTAAAAATAATTTTTACACTTGCTTTTTTACTATCTAAATTAGTAACAACCTTGGTGACTGATAATCATCTGTAGAAACTTAACATATTTGCCTAACATTTTGATTAAAGATGTTTCAAAGTTACATAAAAATTTTCCTAAAGTTATTTTAACTTTAATTCACAGTCTTGGCGTAAGAATTAGTTTGGTATCGATTTTATATTCACGTAACTGGCGCCATTCACAAGCTGCTCAGCTAAATTATGCAGTCCAAGCAGAGCATTATCTAAATTACTAATTTCTAAATCTGCAGCCTGAGCATTGTAGATATTATATAACCGGCTGGTCAAACGGGCTGAAAGCGGAAGTAGTACTACAAAGAGGGTGGTCAGCCCGCATAAAAACATTGTTTTTGTCAGCTATTTAACATGTCGAAGCATGGATAGATTGAGTTTGAGGTAGGAGAGATGAAGCGTTATGTGTAATCAGCGGATGCCAAAGCAGCCGCTCGTCTATGGCTCTACTGAATTTCCGGGAAGAAATATGTACTCGCATTGGCTGGCATGCAAAACAAGCAAACTGACAGACAGCCAACGAAGCATGCACTAAGGCAGTAAGTCTGTCTTGCTGGCTGGCTGGCTAGCTGGCTGACAGTCAGCGACATGCAAGTCGACAACAAGATCAAATTGCTGCCACTTTGGCAAAGACAACAACAAAAACAAAAACGAAGACAACGACAACTACAACTTGGCCATGACCAAGACGGCAATTCAGTCATAACTCAGGCAATTGGCTTGTTAAGCGATTTTCCAATATCCCAACAGCTTCAGCATCAGCTTCAGCATTAGCATCAGCTCTGCAGAGTTCAGCATTTTGTAATTACGTGTAGTATCTATCTATACCCCCGTCTATGGCGCGTGCGTGCCCAGCCAGCCAGCCATATGGATATGAATTTTTTTGCGTACGAGCTTTACGCCTTTGGGGCTTTATACTATAAATATCCTTATGCAGTACATAGTAGTTTAAACGCAATGCATGTGGCGTCTGTCCCCTTTGCCTGGGCCTGGTTATCGCCGCCGTCACCGCAGCTGCCGTCACCGCAGCTGTTGGCGCTGCCGCATATTAAGCTATTTTTCTTGTGAGAGCGCTTATCAAACGCATGCAAAACAAGATTGAACTACTATCCTAGGAACACCAGATATTGCCTGCCCTTGCGAACAGAAGTTTAGCTGCTGACTACTATATTTTATTATTTACTATCTATAAAAATAAATAGTATTATATTAATGATATTATTGAGTTTGGTTCAGTAATCAAGGTTAAAAAAAGGGTTTATCATAAAAACTAAGCATATTTAATTACGATAGTTTACAGACTGAGGTAGTCCTTCTTAAGATTTGTGGAGTCTGAAACGTTTAACTTCAATGCGTTGCAAGCTACATGCAAAAATTTAAATACCCTCTGCCAGGGTTTACAAATAGAAGAGACACGTGTATGAGAGCACATCCAGCGCATGTCCCATGTCGTTGTTGGCTAGATGCACTAAGATGCACCATCCCTATCCTGCAGTGGCAGTTTGCAAATGATTTATAGAAAGCTTTCATTATTTATAGCTGCCTCAGCTCACCGCTGTCAAATAAGTTGAGGCAATTAATTAGGAGGCCCCTGCATGAGCTAAATTTCTGGTGCCGAAAGCAAATATTGATGCGCTCTTAAAGTATGCAGAGAATAACGGATGCTGACTTGGCTATAAGGATCAGAGGGTCACATGGTTGTCCGACAGCAAACACATTCATATTTTTCGGATATTATCCCAAATAAGCTTACTGAATTACCGATTAACTAAAACTATTGCTCTTCATTATTAAGCTTTCTTCTTCTTTGTTTATTTCAATCTAAGTCAAAAGTAATAATAGTAAATTCGTTTTAAGTATACTGTAGTTTTTGGACCCCGAATAGTTTCTTTGTTGCAAATAAATAAAGAATTGGCTTCGTAAAAATGTGTCTTTAAAATATATATATATATATACATATATATATATATATATATATGATGAAGCATTACAGATTTAGTAACTATAAAAGATAAGCAATACTCTTTAAGTCACATATCAAGCCATGAAACTTATTTGTCAAATTGGAGTAACAGTCATTTGAGTGAGTTGATGCGAGTGTTTTTGTGAAAATGGACAAAAATCGAGTATCGAGCTGTCATAAAATATTTGTTTTTGAAAGGCAATACGCCTACGCAAATGAAAGATGAGTTGGATTCTGTGTATGGGGACTCTGCACCATCATTTACCGCAGTGAAATTTTGGGCAGCTGAATTTAAAAGTTCTTACGGCCACTTGGAAGACGATGGACGTTCGGGACGTCCAAAAACTGCAACAATCGACGAAAACGTCTCCAAAGTTCACCAAATGGTGCTAGACGACCGCCGAATTAAAGTGAGAGAGATTGCAGAGGCTATGAAGATGTCTAAGGAACGTGTTTGTCACACATTAAATCAACATTTAGGCATAAGAAAGCTGTCCGCTCGTTGGGTGCCGCGTTTGCTCATGTTACACCAAAAACACACCTCACACCTCAGCGGTTGCCATGGCCAAAATCCACGAATTACGTTTTTAACTGCAGGACCATACGCCTTACTCACCAGATCTAGCCCCAAGCGACTTCTTTTTGATTCCTCATCTGCAAATTGCGCTCGGAGGACAGAGATTTTCGTCAAATGAAGTGGCAATCACCTTTGTGAACAATTATTTTGCAGAGAAAAACGCCGAGTACTATTTGGACGGGTTACAGATATGGGAGCATCGCTGAGAGAAGTGTGTAGAATTACAAGGAGACTATGTTGAAAAAGAAAAATGTCTTGTATCTTTATTAGGTCGGAAACTTTCCAGACCACCCTCGTAGTTTATTGTTTTTGCTCCTTCAGTTAAAATTTTATGGCCCACATTTCAAACTGAAAGTCAGTGCAGATTTGTGGGAGCTCCTTTTTGACTGGCGTGCAGCTAATTCGAGTAATATGTGTGGCTTTTACATGCTTGCTCATCAGTGTTAAGCGATCATTTTAATTTAGGGCCAGCAGCCGCTTATTTGCCACGCCTTATTTAAGTGAAATGGAAATGGCAATTTTCGGAAGAGCTTAAGATTGACCATTAAACACGTGCCGAAAAAGAAATATAAAAATAAAACAATTCGACAGGTTAAATCAAAAAGCAACAACGAATCCAAATTCAATATCAACCAATTCACAATAAGAAAACGCAGCTGCAAAAACAGATACCATTCTTATGTTGTATGCGTCATTAAATGAAGGCGCTTGTTACCTTTATGCGACTCTGTTTTGAATCCTGGAGTCGGAGTTTGAGTTAAAATCGCAGTCCAAGTTTAAGCTGGCAATAAAATTGCACTGCCTACCAAATTATAGGTTACCAAATTGGCAGTACAAAAGTTGAGGGAGTGTTAACAATTACAAGGGCGGGTGTTAATAATAGGAAGTAGTCAGTGGTTAACGGTCAATTAATTCTAAGCTAACAGCATTATAAAACAACAGGCAAACAGGATAATATAGGATGATTATTATAGTTTATTACTATAATTACAGATAGTATCTTATTATACAAAGTATATTCAAAATCTCTACGCTGACCTGTACTCACAGCCCGAACTGTGCAGTTACCTCAACAAATCTTTTACTTAATTTCTTCTCGTTATGTCCAACTCAACCTATTATCACTACAACTCAACTACATCTCCGAACTCGCTGAAAAATCAAAGCTATATTTTATATTAGCTGAAGAGCCAAATTGGTTTCATTCTTATATTTTGCGCTCATTCTAATTGAAATAAATCAGTTTCATGCCTTGGTTAGCATTACCAAGTCCCATTTAGCGTCACTAATGATGCCAAAGTAGACAGATGAAGCGTGAGGGAGAGTGTGACAGAGAGAGGGGAAGAGGTGAGCTGGCTTTACAAATAATTAATCGTGTCTAAGTGATTTGGTGAATTCACGACAATGCCGAACCATTGATTTTGTCAGAATAATAATAATATAATTGTTTAAATCTGCTGTGGAAACAAATAGAATTTGCTATAATTGGGCTCTCGATCATAATCAATGGAAGTGGAAGTGGCAGTGAATGGAAGTGGGGCACTGACGAGGCAAGAACCAGAAATTAGGGCGGACTGTAAACCCGACTGATATTATATAAATGAGAGTATTAAAATGGGCGTCTCTTTTTGTGTTTATTGCTGTTTGTTGTTTGTTGTTGGCTCGTTAACTGCGGTGATTTGCAGCACGTACTTTGGCCAGCTGGCAGCTTTTTTTTGGCTGGCGATGCCCGCTAACAAATTAATAAATGATTATTATATTTCGCAGGCCGCTAAGTAATGCGATTATGACACAAAGAGCACACACACATAAACGCACATGCCGCCAATTGTTTTTTTCAACTGGGACTCAGACTCAGAGAGAAGATTCAACAGCAGCAGCAGCAACAGCAACTCTTTGCCTCAATAATTTATCCATTTAGATTGCACGCGCCTGATTGTGTGCTACGTGGTCCGCTTGGTGGCTTTTAAACGGTAGCCTAGCCTGCCACCACAGACGACTGGCTGCGGGGCTGTTTCTTGGGCTATATTTGGAGGCATGGATGCGGGCGCTGCCCACAGATGATTTAATGCGCCAAATTATAAAATTTTTGTTGATTTAATTTTGATGAGTGTAAAAAGCAGACCAACACTTTCATTTTGATCACCAACTGTCTGACGATCAGTCAGAACGCAGCTACTTGTCTTTATTACCCGATTACCTGTTGCCTGTGCTGGAAAGTAGCGATCCGAACGGAGCCAAGCCGAGCTGAGCTGGGGCTCTCTTCAGCTTGTAACCATGTTTCGCAGTTTATCGTAATCTTAGCCGCAACTGAAAACTGCTTCCAATACCGGCGAACATGACATGTGAATTAGGCAGCCAAAGATATGGACATGGACATGGCGCTGCTGGGCAGCCACCACAAGAAACCACACAAAACCAACATCAGGGCTGCCTCCAATTTGTCTTATATATTTATTAATAAATTAACCGACTCAAATTTTGTGCTGGCATTAGACATGATAGTTAAACTGCTCTTTGTGTCACAACCGAAAGCTTGTTATGAAGCTATATCTATTTAGTACCCAACTATTTGTTAGACAAACTCATTTAGTAGTTTGATCTAAGAAATCTATTTTTCTGTGATGCTTGACTACTGTTTCAGCAAATTAAGGTTAAGCAAATGCCCAGTTTAGGTCTCTAAGACTATTTTAGACATTTTTTCTTTATTTATATTATTATTTTATATTATTTATTCATATAAAATCCAATTGCAAATTTTTCCTAGTCTCAGATTAAATCTTCTCTGAATAATTAATTCATTGACAACGCTGTTTAGACAAGCGCTCTTTTGTTAACAATAATTAGTTAATACAGAAAATCAATCGTTCAATTATTGAAAACAAACCCATTTGCAATAACAAAAATAAATTAATATTAATAAGAATTATGAATTCTAATGAATTAGCTTAACTCTGACATAATAAAAGAAAATTTAAGTTATCTAAGCTTAAGATCACTGAGAATTTGATTTTATTACTTGCATATAGTTTTTATTCTGCCCATTTTATTCTAAGTGCTTTAACGCTTTCTCATCTGCTTTAGCTTTGTACTTTTATGCTGCTCAACCAGCCAAATGAAACAAGTTTCGTATTTTTTTTTTCGGCCCTTAAGCAACCAGCAGCAGCAACAACATTTTGTGTCGACAATGCCACCACCCGCTGTTGCTGCTGCATGAAAAGCTGGTAGTCAATAATCGAAATACTAAACCCGCGCTTAATGCAACAACAGAGGCAACCCGCAGACCGGCAACGTGCACAATTTGGCGCCCTACTTCGAGGCACCTACGCATTGAGAATGCTCTTGGATTTTGTATCCACTGCATTGCAGATTCAGTGTCATGTTAAGTGTTAATAAATCGCAGCTCCAATGAAAATCACGAAAATTTGTTTCAAACTGTTTTTATATTACTCTTACAACTTCGTTTTTGGGCAACCCTTTTTTTGTATTATTTTTGGTTGCCCTTTTATTACTTAACAAATTAACTCAAATTAATCAGAAACGAAAGTAACGCCACATGCAGCACTTAGGGTCAAGACAAATGACTTGCCGCGCAGTATGAGAGATGTCCAAAACCGAAAACGAACTTAAAACCAAATGCACTTGGGAGACCATGATAGACAAAAACGAACCACAGTAAATACATTCTAAACATTTTACGAGATGACATAAAGCGCTGCTCGAGTGACACATCCACAAAATGCAGCGGAGATGCGTAAGTGCAGCCTATTCTCAAACAATTTACAAGCTTTCAATCAAGCAATTTTTTCCGAGGGGCAACTGGCAACTGCGAGCGGCTCTAATCGATCAAAAACACGTATGGCAGGCACAATGTTTATGCGATCAGCATTATCTGCCGTCAGGCATCAAGCCATTGCCTCACGATGCAAAGATCCTTTCCAGCCACACTAACCAACACTGTACGCAGAGGTTCCCCATCCGCAACGGTTTTAAAAGCGTAATTAACGTTCGCATATTTGAATTCGGATTATCGCTCGAACCGCGTTCATCAGCGACAAAATCTTTCTGCGACCAATTGTAAAATGACGCGACTGAAATAAGAAACACACTCTCCAAAGGATTTCACCAGGTAACTGCCTCTAGCTGACTGCGGCCCTTTACCCAATCAACTAATAACAAATGTCAGCAATTAATAACTCACTTGACAAATGCTGTTTTACGAGGGTGGACTTTCTATTTTCCTATCAAAATATGGTTGTCAGTTTTCCCAGCCAAATAGGGTCATAAAAACTTAAAGTAAACAATTCATATACGTAGACTTTTTCAAGCCAGTGTCAATTCTCGAGTGGCATGCCTTGTGTTTGTAAAATGATATGAGCACTTTCCAGTTACATTCTCAATCTCATACTCTATATATATATATATATATATATATCTCATACTCTGTGTCTGCGTCTCGCGTTGGCTTTGTCCCTTTTTCATTGATGTGGACTCAGTAATTTCTCAAACGCTAATCCTTCGGGTCGCTGCTTATCGCCCGCGCCCCGAGACGCTAATTTGATGAGTCATCTGTACCGACTTTGTCGTCGTCCATTTGCGATAGTCATCTGCCTATCGTTAAAGGGCTATAAGTGAACCTACCCCTCGTTCCCTCGCCACAGTTCCTATTCCCGAACCTAGGTTTACCTGTTTAACTATTGTCGTAAATTTACAGCTTGTCATTGAATGGGAGTGCTTAGAGCATCATCTAGGGACTACTCTGTTTGTATTGAGTTTTCGTAGAAAATGTCACAAAAAGAGAAAGAAATGGAAAAAAGTATGTACACAGTTAGATCGACGATAATCGGATCGTTGCTCCGAGCATATACGCATTGGGTATTGTAGCAATAGAAACTGTCTAGCGTTGTTGGAATTTTAGTTGTTGTTGTTGTTTGCACTATTGTTGTTGCCGGTTTTCAATTCAAGGATATGCTCTGTCTATACAAACTCTGAGAACTCTTGGAATGTGTCTATAATTTCACCTATTGTTCCTTTACCATTTATATAATAATATTATACCTCAAATAAAAGAAAAAATAAAAGACAAATTTTTAGAAAAAAAACTTGTTTTGATTGATTTTGGAAAAACGATTCTTAAAATTGTTTAAAGTGTTGAAAAAATAACATTATAAGGTTACGGAATTTAATAAATAAATGACTGCTTAGAATAAGATGGTTTAATTATATTTCTAACCATAAGCTGCAAAAAGTGCAGGCTATAAAAATGAATCAGTAAAAAAATTTCTAAGAAACTAGAGAGTTTGTGCTTCCATCTTTTAATCCCTTCTTTCTATAGATGTGCAGAATGATTAAACTTAATTGAAATATGGAAAAATCACACAAAAGCATTTAAGTTTATGTAATAACAAATTTATACATTTTCGATTGATGTCAAACAGCTTTGGAAGAGCGCCAACAAATCATGAATGGGAATCAAATGTCGGCTTTGGCTTTTTGATTTGGCCAAAAAAAAAAAAACCAAATTAAAGAAAAAGGAAAAAGGCAAAATAATTAGTTTGTGACTCTGCCGTTATCTAATTCAGAACTTTTGGGAGCACCCTAGCGGCAAGTGGCCTGGCCTGGCCTGGTCTGACCAGTCTTGGTCTGGTCTTGCCTGGCCTTCGCCTTTGCCCGGCTGACTCATAGGCGAACAGTTCGAGAGTCCATGGTGAATCGATTGCCCCCCGCCGTTGTGCTATCATAAAAACAAACAAGAAAAAAACAGATGCCACCGTCGCAGGTCTTGCGAAAGGAAGTGCCGTGAAAGATGTGGTCGCCTACTCCAGAGCTGTCAGCTTATCATTTCGCTTTTAGCGCAACCTCTCAGAAACGGTGTCCTGTATGTGTATGTGTTTGTGTGTGTGTATGTGTCGTGCATGTTTGTGTGCCTGGCTCATTATCAGAGCTCGCTCAGTGGAATGCAATGGTAACATCTTCTGTGGCCCATTCCATGCCATGACTTTCGTCCTCTCACACTTCGTGCTTCGACTCAAGCCTCTGTGGCGCTTCGGCATTCTGGCATCTCGAGTTATCCTTGCTCTTGTGCTCAATTTGGACTACATTTGGCGACCTTATTGGTGTGTCTATGTATGCATGTGTGTGTGTCTGTCTTTTTTTGTATTTGTGTTTGTGTGTGTGTGTGTCGTTTGTCGCATGTCGCCGGAATACTCGCAGTGTTGCCTTTGTCCGTCTGCCGTCGCCGAGATAAGGTTTTAAGTTATGACCTTTTAAAATGTCCAAATGCGACGATAACACATGATTACTACAAATGTATTCCGAGAGTGCAGCGACCAGAGTCCAGCGATCAACTCAGGATTCCACTAAGTTGAGAGAGAGAGAGAATTAGAGACAGAGGAGTGCAAAAGAAAATCATACAACATACAATATGCCTTTAACATACAAGAAGTCGTTCTTGTCGACCAACAGTAACAAATTGTTTAAGAAATTAAATCTTAAATCACAGTTCTGTCCCTTTTGCGTTATTGGCCAAGCTTCCGTCTAAGATCATCACCGATAGTCAAAGCACTGCAGAAAATTTTAGTGCAAATTAAATTGACCAAGTGGCCAACTCGCCAGTTGCCAGTTGCCAGTTGCGATCGTCGTAATCATAGCTATACCAT
Organism: Drosophila dives; assembly: GCA_035042365.1. Lineage (NCBI taxonomy): Eukaryota > Metazoa > Arthropoda > Insecta > Diptera > Drosophilidae > Drosophila > Drosophila dives. The sequence goes on along the minus strand of JAWNLJ010000133.1, from coordinate 3,174,966 downwards.
GCGAACCAACTATAAATATCGATCAAAACGTCAATTTTTATCTATTCCACAAATCGAATGGCACAGAGTGACCAGCTTTCAAATACTTAAGGATATTGAAATTAAAATCTCGCTCCATACAATATGCAAGCAAAAGGAACTTATATAAAAAAAAAACAAACATAAACTTAATATTTTAGACAAATTTTAAAATGTATTAAGAATTAAAGGCAGAAATCTAATGAATAAATATGTTATATTTATTTTGAAGCGTTTTGGGACACTGTGCAACTGAACGGCATTTTGTAAATTGTTGCGCCTTGCATAATTTTTGCATAATTCTTGTTTTATTCGGCTCGCCTTTACTCGCTGCTTCAGGAATTTTTCTTTTTTTTTCTTTCTTTTTTATTATTTTGTTTTTTTTTTCTTATTTTTGTATATATTTATATATATATATATATATTTTTATGCATATGTCGATTGTTGGCTTGATATCCGTGGCGGACAATTTTGCAAAGAAATGCTCGAAGGGATTCTGTGCTCTCTGCTGAATATTATAAGTGATCTGTCCCTCCCATGTTCCCCTACTCCACCTGCTACAAGTCGGGAGACGGAAAGTATATTGCTACTAATAACAATAATAATATGCGTTCGCTTATCAAAATTGACGTCAGATCTTATTGATATGCATCTGGAAGCTCAGTTTTGGAAGTGTACAAAAGAAAATCGTGTCAAAGGACTGCTATGCAGCCAGGTCCCGTCTCCAGCTACAGAATTGAGATTAATTGAAGCGTATTTATGTGAGTGTCACATATGCAAAGTATTTTTTAAAAAATATTTGAACACCAATGCCAGCTTTTTATACGGCGCGTCTGCATTCGACGCTGAGTTTGAGGCTGAGTCTGAGACAGTTACTGAGCTATTGCTGTGGAGTCTGCGTCCTGCTTTGTGGCATCAAGCTGTGCATACAAAACGTGCACCTTCGCTCAGTTTGACAGATGCCTCAGAATTTAAGCACCGCAGGCCATCGGGGCGCTGCTGTTGCCACAGCAGCCGCAGCCCGTCTTTTATTAATCAGCAGCACCGACCGATCATGCAGATCAGGTTGTGCATTTTGGGGAGTATATGGGGCTGAGCGGGGCGTATGGCTGACTTGAAAATATTATTTTTATCGAATTTAATAATAATTCTTGAGCCGCTGTTGACGTCGCTTCTTTGGCTCCGGCTGTGGCTGCTGCGACTGCGAGTGCAACTGCGTAGGCAGCGTCAGTTTTGTTGACTAGTTTTGATCGGCGAAAAAATTTGCATTGATCGACGTTGAAGATATGGTGGCTGGCAAACTGCCAAATGCCTGATGCCCCGATTCCTGATGCCTGCTGATGTTGCTGATAGCTAGTGCCTTCAGCCGGTTGGCAGTTGCCGTCGTGATACGGCTGCCGATCGCTTACCACGCTTATGATGAATGATTGCGGGGCCAGGATGGTGGGCCATTCAACTTTGACTACTTTCGCCCGGGTGAAAGGGTGTCGCCTTCACCATCACCATCGCCATCGCATCGCCATCGCCGCCCTCATTAGCATGCCAGTAACGTTTCGGCCGATTTATACCTCCGCAAATTATCAGCACGGCCGATAAGTTCAGCCCTGGCCTACATCGTCTTTAGCTTAATGTGCCGTTTTGGTAAATTGCAGCGTTAAAAATTGAGCACTTTGTTGTCAAACCAATTTTTAATCATACATAATTTTTATTTTGATCCAAATAAGGCTTACCAACTCCATCTACAGCTACAGCTTTAACTCCAGCTTCGGCCTAGGGCCACAGAAACCAGCTTGCACTGGGGATCGTCAAAATATTCCGCTGATATATATCTATATATCTATATATATATAATGTATATGTATATGTATATGTATATGTATATGTATATGTATATGTATATGTATATGTATATGTATATGTATATGTATATGTATATGTATATGTATATGTATATGTATATGTATATGTATATGTATATGTATATGTATCTGTATATGTATATGTATATGTATCTGTATATGTATATGTATATGTATATGTATATGTATATGTATCTGTATATGTATATGTATATGTATCTGTATATGTATATGTATATGTATATGTATATGTATATGTATATGTATATGTATATGTATATGTATATGTATATGTATATGTATATGTATATGTATATGTATATGTATCTGTATATGTATCTGTATATGTATATGTATATGTATATGTATCTGTATATGTATATGTATATGTATCTGTATATGTATCTGTATATGTATATGTATATGTATATGTATCTGTATATGTATATGTATATGTATCTGTATATGTATATGTATATGTATATGTATATGTATATGTATATGTATATGTATATGTATATGTATATGTATATGTATATGTATATGTATATGTATATGTATATGTATATGTATATGTATATGTATATGTATATGTATATGTATATGTATATGTATATGTATATGTATATGTATATGTATATGTATATGTATATGTATATGTATATGTATATGTATATGTATATGTATATGTATATGTATATGTATATGTATATGTATATGTATATGTATATGTATATGTATATGTATATGTATATGTATATGTATACGTATATGTATATGTATATGTATATGTATATGTATATGTATATGTATATGTATATGTATATGTATATGTATATGTATATGTATATGTATATGTATATGTATATGTATATGTATATGTATATGTATATGTATATGTATATGTATATGTATATGTATATGTATATGTATATGTATATGTATATGTATATGTATATGTATATGTATATGTATATGTATATGTATATGTATATGTATATGTATATGTATATGTATATGTATATGTATATGTATATGTATATGTATATGTATATGTATATGTATATGTATATGTATATGTATATGTATATGTATATGTATATGTATATGTATATGTATATGTATATGTATATGTATATGTATATGTATATGTATATGTATATGTATATGTATATGTATATGTATATGTATATGTATATGTATATGTATATGTATATGTATATGTATATGTATATGTATATGTATATGTATATGTATATGTATATGTATATGTATATGTATATGTATATGTATATGTATATGTATATGTATATGTATATGTATATGTATATGTATATGTATATGTATATGTATATGTATATGTATATGTATATGTATATGTATATGTATATGTATATGTATATGTATATGTATATGTATATGTATATGTATATGTATATGTATATGTATATGTATATGTATATGTATATGTATATGTATATGTATATGTATATGTATATGTATATGTATATGTATATGTATATGTATATGTATATGTATATGTATATGTATATGTATATGTATATGTATATGTATATGTATATGTATATGTATATGTATATGTATATGTATATGTATATGTATATGTATATGTATATGTATATGTATATGTATATGTATATATATATGTATATGTATATGTATATGTATATGTATATGTATATGTATATGTATATGTATATGTATATGTATATGTATATGTATATGTATATGTATATGTATATGTATATGTATATGTATATGTATATGTATATGTATATGTATATGTATATGTATATGTATATGTATATGTATATGTATATGTATATGTATATGTATATGTATATGTATATGTATATGTATATGTATATTTTTGGGCATTTCAAATCTACGCCTTAATTGTCGCCCCAAAACGCCGCTAATAATTTGCAAGCCAAAAATGGCTAAGTGGCCATGACTTAAGTGCATTATAAAAAAACTAAACAAATAAATCTGTTGATATGTGTGTATTTTATATAGCATTCGATTTGGGCTCTTAAAAAGAAGCCGTGTTCACTGCAAATTTTCGAGAAACAGCAGTTATATTTATAATAATACGCACTACTGTGGTGAATATTTATAGCATTTTGTCTTAAGTTGGTTATATAAAAAGATTCTGTTCTGTCATATCATAAAATTCTGCTAATCATAGATATAAGCTATTTAAAAAACCATTCATTATATAAAGTTAGCTTATTATTAAGAATATCTTTTTGCAATAACCTCCTTTTTATTATGATTATAAGCAACTAATTTTTTGCGTTAATCAATGCTTTCTGTAAATGGAAGAAACACCTTCCTCGAAGTTCATTCACATTTGAATATGCCAAAGATGATTGTTGTTGTTGTGATGGCAAAGCGATATGTGCATTTGTATTTATATATTATCGTTTTACGTTCCCTTGACCTAGTTTAAAGGCAAGTAGCCAACAAGCAGCAACGGTAACATGTTTGCTTATAACCAATGGCTCAGCTAACTCCCTTGATCCATTGTTGCTGTTGTGATTTTTGTTGTTATAGTTATTTTTTCTGGCATATAGGATAAGCGTACACACATAAATTGGACCCCAATATCCACAAAACGACAGTAAACGGTAATTTTTATCGAAATAATTGATTTTCTTCGTTTGCCAGCGAAAGTTTTGATTGCGCTTCGCCTGGCGTTAGCCGCGTTAAGGCAGACATAGTACGGTTAAATCGTAATCGTATCGTATATGTGTATATGTAAGAGCGACATACACATACCCGTACCCAGTACTACACTCACATACACACACAAGCCATTTCATTACGCGTCCGCCCGGGGCTGCCAGCCAATCGTTGGCCAAACGAGTGTTCTGACAATTGCAAGTAACCACGTTGCATGGCCTTTGGAGATACAGTCAGTCTCCGGTGTGCTTCGTGTGCTGATTGTGCATACGCACGAAATCAATAAATAAAAAGAACAAGAAATTGTGCAGACTTCGGCAGTAGTAGTCCACGCCGCCCTGCCCCTACTGTTGCTGCACCAGCTGCTGCCACAGCTCGACTCTGCCGTCGCTGCTGATGCGCGCTCATAATTCATTTCATTATTGTTTTGACATTTTATTTATTGAATGCGAACAGGCGTGCTTTTTCGATGCGCCCAGAACAACCGCCCCCCCCCCCCTCCCTCCTCACCCAACACCACCACCCTTTACAACCCACCAGCCAACTCCTACTAAATTAGCTTGTGTGGGACTCACAAAGAACCTGGACCTTGGCTTGGATTATTTAACTGCCTTTTCTTTTTTGAAGGCTGGGCAAATGTTTTGCGGAAATTGTTAAGTTTCGTTTCGTTTTGCTCAAAATAAGTGAAATCAATGAGCATCATATCCCATGCAGCCCGCCTTCAACACGAAATGGATCTCCGTGTGGAGTGTCGGAGCTGTGTGTGGTCAGCAAACAAAAGATATAGACAGCGAACTCGTATGAAAAGCAGATTGAATATAAGCTGCTTTTGAAAATTGTAACGATTATTGTTGGCAACAAGCAAACAAATGAAATACTTATGATAATGAACTGGTCAGCTAATTTGCATAAGCAAGAAAAATAATTTTGAAGTGTTTACAAGACAAGGCTTAAATCGAGGAAAAAATTTTTTCAAAACTGAAGCATCAATTAAGTTACTATTTGTTGCAATCCACTTATAATTACTAAAATTATTACTTATAAAATAAATAATCAATATGAGAATATGGCAAATGGTGGTCAAAGTCAATTAAATTCAAAAAGATTCAGCTCTATTAACTGTTTTCAATTATCACTCGAATCTCTGCCACTCTCATTGAGCTATGGAATGGCATTAAATGCATTCCAATTGGCATTACAAATGCAGAAGTATTTATGGGAGATGCAGCAGCAGTGGTGTACACTCCCACAACGCAAATGCCAACGCCCACATGTCTTGGCAGCAATGGATGCGATTGCAATATGCCAAATGACCAACATTTAATACACACCGCAGCCGCAAATGAAAAATGTTCAGCGCGAACAACCAATGACAAATAATTTGGAGCAAAAGTTATGGAAATTACCCGGTAAGAACTGATACCAAACCGATCCGATACGATACGTTGCACAACTGGCAACTGTGTAAGTTAATGGAATCAAGACGCTTAACAAAAAAAAAACGCATTGCAAGAGCAATGGCAACAACAACAGCGACTAAAGTGACGTATGCGACAAGAAAATATGACAATATGTTAACAAAATTAATCTTGCATAGTGCAGCGGGGCTGGACTGGAAGTTAAGTCTAGGCAGGATGCGAGCTGCTATTGTCGCCTGACCGACGGTGAATGGTGAACTTGATTATGTTTTATGAGATGTGCGGCAACTGGAACTGCAGCATGCAGCAGTGCAAGCGTTGCGGCTGCTGGGTTGGCCACAAATCGGCCAACACTGTTGCATGACCATCTGTGTCGACTGCGAACGCCATTAGATGCCGCCCATAAATTGTGGTATCATTTTTTATATTCACTTATATGCTGACCAGGCAACACACAACCCTCACTGGCCAAATGACCCAAGAAAACGGCCCCAACAATGGCTAGCAAGCTGTGGCGTACTATTTTGTTTTTTTTTCGATTTTTGCACCTGGTGGTCGCTAATCTGTCTGCCCAATACCTACGCTGATTATATGCGGGTGTGTGTGTTTGTTATTATTTTGCTCATTACGACAGACAATCGGATAAGATATGGATAATGCGCGTACCTTAATTGAAAACCCATTTTGTGCGCAACAAACATGTAAATGCACCACTGTGCCGCCTACGCAAAATCCCCTAGTCCTAGTTAGTCCGTAGTCCGTATCATTGTTGACGACATTTATGTCTTAATATTTTTGCTGGCTATGGCGCAAATGCAGTGGCACTCAAGCGGTACCGTTACGAGGACGGAACCATTAGCCTATCCCAGGCTCCGACTGCGAGCGCTCCTCGCTCCCATCTTTTTTTTCTTCAGTTAATAAATGGCCGGCAAGCACATATGTATTAAAACCATTTATTTCCGTTTATGGATTAAGCATGTACAGCCTAAAGAGAGACAGAGACATCGAGAGAGAGAGGCAGAGAGAGAGACATCGAGAGAAAGACATTGAGTGGAGTCTGAGTTGGAGTCTGAATCTGAGCCTGGACCGCACGCACGCCTTTAATAAAAGCAACACCATTACGTGCAGCACTTGCTTGGTGAAGGAGCATTAGTTGCAGATTCAACTGCAGGAGCCACCAGTTGGCCAAGGGGAACAACTCAATTGCCGGCTTAGTGACTGCTTACTATTTGCAGCGTCTGCACAGTTTTCCGAGCTGCTTATCGTCGCCTCCGTCGTGGTTCGCGCTGTTCTGCTTTTTGCGCTCGCGCCCCAAATCTTTAAATGCTGTGCATGTGATTTTTCTTTGGCTTCGTGTCTACCCAACTCCAGCTGGCAAATGGAGTCGCTGGGATTAGTGCGAGTGAGTAATGATTCCGAAGCCTGCGACTCACAATCTCGCAACTCGTAACGGACAAAACTGCTTACTGCTGCTCGGGCAGCTTGGTTTGATGTACCCTCACGCATTAAAATTTGCTAAAAAGGGTATAATGAAGATGTGCAATAGTACTTAAAAAACCGAAGCAGGAAGCATCTACGACCCTATAAAGTAAAAAGCAGCAGAAAACTTCATAATATAAATAAATACCGTTGACCGAGAGTAATAAAATTACATTGCTAAGGATATAATAATCCAATTTTATAATTATAAAAATCATTAGGGTCAAAAACACTCAAGAAAATGGTAAATCTTAACATTTATCATAATATAAAAAATTTAGTTTAAATATTATGTATATAGGATAAGATTATGAGTTCAGGATATATTCCAGCCGACCTGCATCGCCTTGAGACTTCTTACTCGTTTTATTTTTCTTTGCGAATGAAGCAGTAGATTTACAGCCACTATCATGGAATGAAAGAGCGAATCTTTGGTACTCTTAATTATTTTTATAGTATGTATGTACATATACTGTAATAATCCAAAATAAGCTTGCATAAAAATTGAAATAGATCTAAACTTTCGCCAGTTATTTGGATTACATAATTAATTTAGTAATTAACTAACTAATTAAAGTTGAGATAATAGGCTTGAATGCGTAAATTATTTAGAGAAATGTTTTCTATAAAATCACGCACATTGCTACTCCACTTACTAATATTGTATAAAAAATATATTGTTAAACAAAATGAAGGTAGGCGATCTAATAACAAATAAAATAAATTGTTAAACTAACGAAGTTATTCAAGTTTTCAACTATTTTAAAGTTCATTTTGCATTATTTTATTTTTTATTACTTTTTGCTGTCTGCTCTAAATTAAATGCATAAGTAATAATAATTATAATATTTCTAAAATCAAACGCAAATATTAATATTACCATGAAAAATATCGAAAATTTTGATATATGGTTAAGTTGATATTCAACGCTTGATTAATCAAATGTGTTACAAAATGTATTTATTAGTTTAATAATCTCCGCTCAAGAAGAGTACAGAGAAGCAGTGACTATTAATACTAAATCTTAAATTTAACACGGCCCAGAACAATTATGCTCGCATGTGTACCTAATGTGGATACCTAAGTGGATTTGTGGATTGTGAATGTGTAGATGGCTGTGCAATCTCTCGTCAAACACGAATTCCTGGGTGTTCTCTTCACTATTGTGACACCCCGAAAACGAGAGGAAGCCATCAGCAGAATCCGAGTCCCGAGTCAAAGGCTGAGTCAGAGGCACAGTCAGACACAAAGCCAAATAATGCGCTCGCTGTTCAAGAGCAGCAAATGCTGATGAGCAGCGGCTTCATGTGCTGGCTGGCTAGCTAGCTGGACGCTGTTATTGATATTAATGTATCCCTGTCCGAATGGCAAATGAATGTCATCAATCAGTAAGCGCACAGCGCGACCAGAGCCACAACTATGGCCATGGCAAGGGGGGTTACCCAAACAAACACCCATATATACAACACAAAGGAAAATATGAGCTGAGTTAGCATGCGCGGAACGTTATGGGTTTTATTTATTTTTGTCCGCTCTTTGGATATGACTACGATGCCGGGGCAAACACTGTCAAGCTAGGGCGGATCAAGGGCGCGCCTCTGTGCCCACTTGCGTGAATAATGTGAGAGTGTGAAAAGCGCCAACCTAAGCACCATTTACTATGCACAAGCGCTGCAGCTCTGGGTATTATTATAACATATCTAGCATATTCCACCATTTTGTCAATTTAGCATGGATTGTTGTCTCCTTCTACATAACTTGCTTTTTTATTCACGTTTTGCGCTGTAATGTCTTAATTGTTATTATTAGAGGGCAGCTAGACTCTATCATTCTGGGGCGTTATAAATTAAATTTATGTTTTTATGCAATTTATTATATCAAAATTGTTGGCACTGCCAATGTAGAGCCTCACTAAATGGGGGCCTGGCCGTGCTGATAGCCGCGTACCGCCCCATTTGGCGCCTTTTGATGATGCCCAGCCAGACAACAACTCATATTAACAAGTCTCTTAGTTGATTTTGTTTTTACTCGATTTATATTTTTGGATCTAGCCTGGCCTAACAAACAAACAATATATGATAGAGCGGAGAGTGAACAGGAACAGGGGTTGAAAGAAGGCAAGGAGAATTCACTATCTGTGCCCTGTTTGCCACACAAGTTCGATTTTGGCAATGGATAAGCTATAAAGACGGCTTCCTTCTCAGCTGTGGGGCTGGGTTTATTAAGTCCATGCTGCAGCTGAGATTTACTTTTAGTGTCAACAAAAGGTCAGCTCAACAAATGCCCCAAATTTCTTGAGTTTTCTTTTTTTTCCCAAATTATCATTAACTGATTTGCCTTTGTCAACGATTCGCTGGCTTAAATTCTTGAAACAATTAGTGTAATTTTCAATAATTGTTATATCTGTTTAGAAAACTCGTTAATTCGCTAAAATTATAAATCTTATTCATAATATTTTTATATTGATTATGTATTTTAACAACCAAAGTAAGAAATAATTTTCAATATAAAATAACTGTGCATAAGAAATTTTTTAGAATTTTGTTCTTTAAAATTATTTTCAAATATTTGATTTTAAAAAATGGACTCTTTAAGGGCATACAAATGTTTACAACATCACAAAGATTTATTTGTAAATGTTTTTGCTATTTTTTATCGTAGTTTGTGCATCTTATTACTCTCAATTTTCGTGCCGAACATGACAAATAAACACAAAAAAATAAAGCAAAAATAATAACGAAAACGATAACAATAACAATGCAGACCAACAACAAGCTCGTAATTCGTAAAGCATTTTGTCATTGTTGAAAGTCAGCAGGAGATCTTTCACTTTTAACCTTTCGAATCACATAAAACAAAAACCCAAACCAATTCAAAGCGATTTGCTTTTATTATTTTATTGACAATTAAAACATATTGACAAAATTATGGCTGAGTAGTTCCTGACTGGAAGCCTAAGAGGAGTTGAGAATCTGAATCGGGCGGCACTGGTGTCCCGTGGGCTTCGGCGGTAGCCGTTGCAGTTGCAGGCCTGTGTGTGTGTGATTTATAGATGCAACGCGTGGTTGGAACATGTGAAAAATGAATGCGAGATTTATAACATCAGCCTAATTGAATGTTTGATCCTGTGCATAAATAACCAAATTAATGAAAATGATTTTTAATAAATTTCTCAATTGCATGTTTAACTCGAACGCACACTGTGCGGCAAAAGAATATGCAAGCAAATGCAAGACGCAATTTCATTGGCAATGAATCCCGGCTAGACACGCAGCCATAACGATGTCCTGCTGAGCATGAGTAATGCTTCTCTATTAGGCGCTGCATCACTCCTGCTAATGGAGCCAATGCAGCTCGCCAGTTGCCAGTTGCAAGTTGCAAGTTGCAGCTCTGAGCTGCCAGCTGCAGCTGCAGTTGTGCACGGAGTCGGAAGCGATGTTGTCATTAGGCTGGCCACCTTTGCATGAGGTTGAATCTTATTCGCTCCCTGCCTGCCTTGGCTGCCTACATCCAAGCCTCGATGCCTGGCTACCTTCCAGCTGCCTTCATAAAATGTATATGTCATTCACCCGTTTAATTATAAAGAAATGCATCCGTTCTTGCGATAATTAATGGCGCCATTGCCATCAGATCAATTTTTTGTACTTTTGTTTTGGTTTCTTTTTGATAAGTTCAATTCACAGATAATTGGAAGGCAACATTTTTGCATGCCCTTGCCCATGATCGGAGGCGGCCTTTTGATTTACCACAAACCACCGATCCAAGAACAAAATACCAAAAAGGCAAACCAATTTCCCATCGCATATTTTTTGAGATGGCCGATGACAACTTCAATTAACGCGTGATCAGTGCTTGTAATTATTGCATTTTTCTTTTTATATCCTTACCGAAAATGAAACAAAATACATGATCACCGCAATTTTGGCATACCCCAAACTGAGGAACACAACTGCATTCAAGACAAGAGACTATTTTGGTTCTTTTTTGGTTTTGGACAACAACAACCAACATACATAAGTAAGTATCAAGTGATATCGACTACGATCAACAGAAAGGAAATGGAAGCCATTTGTCATCATCGTCATCAACAAACCAACAACAACAAGAGGCCAAGTATCATTGCATTTACTTGTGGTATCTTCATATGTCTACGCGGGAACTGAGTAAAAATGTCAATTTACGTCAATTCTAAGACAGGTTCTATTCCTGGAATTTCTAACAATACCGAAGCGTGCTTTGGACTTGGATACGTTTGGAATTGATAAATATATACCCTATGCAAATATAAACAATGACCATTACAGACATAGCTACAGCATAAGGAAAATAAGTTGTACAGAATCTTATTATTTTATGATCAGCTTATCCGCTTGAAGACACCATAATTTAAGCCTCTCATATCAAAATCAAATAGATAGTTACTAATGCTTTTTTTTTAAACATAATAAAAAAAAATTAAATCATAATAACTTCTGATTGCAGGATATTTCACATTCCATCACACTCGACGCAGTCTATACGCGTATTTGTTATTTATTTATGGTTTCTGACAAGCACTGAAGTGTTGAATTTTGACTTTTTGAATAGTCGTATAAATCAGAAACACAACCTCAACAACAAAAATAAAAAAGTTGAGCAAGAAAAGAGGAGAAAGAAGAACAGTACTCAAAGCCACATAGCGGCACCTGCCAGTTTGGGCATTATATCTTTGTTCGGTGCCAATTGAAATGCAGCAGACAACTTTCAGACATGACGACAATTTGTCTACGATTAATCTATGCCAGACACAGTAATGATATAGCGGCGGAATTTATAGTTCCGGGCATAATGAATGCCTGCAAGGGTGAGCAAAAGGAAAACAATGGCTTCAACATCGAGAAAGTAAAAGTGTGCAAATCTCTGGACGCTGTTGCTTGGTTAGTTCATTGGCCAACCATAACTCGATCCGCTTGCAGCGAGAACAAAAAAAATCTGGCAACAATGGCTGGCAAAAAAAAAGACAGACGGACATTTAGACTGGCGGATAGGCGGTAGATAGTCTTCGTTTTTTGGCCGCATAACGCTGGTGGCAATCAAAATCACGTCACGATTGCAATTTGGCTAAAATTGAAGCTGTAACTGCGCAGCGAATACATTTTGGACGACGACTGTGCCAAGCTGCTGACCACTTTTCACACCAAACAAACGGTGCATAATCATAATGAAAGCAGCTTCGCATTGGTCTTAAACAAAACGTTACTAAATTCAAAAAAATTTAAAATAATAAAATTTTTCGAAACTGTTGTAATTGCTCGATTGCAGATTTACAAAGCGAACGCATTTGTATTCGCAAGATATGCCTGATATTAACAACAGATTTCATTGGCTTCGCTTTGGGTTTCATGTCTGCCAGGAGCCATAAATGAGATGCCTTCGAAGCGATAATAAATTATGAAGCAAACAAAATGAAACGAAAATCAAAAATGAAAATGAACATGAAAACGACAAAAGCGCACAAGAAAGTAAAATACTAATACTTAATACAAGCAAAACGTGGCTCACTAAGGTGACTGACTCTTTTTGTGCTTATGCTTCGGAATTTGTTATTTTTGCTGTTTTTTGGTATAGTATCGGCGTTGGCATGCAGCAGCCCAGACGATTAGGACAGGGATTAGGCAAAGTTTACCCCAGCCATAAATTAAAAGTTTGGCCAGAAAGGTAACGGGATAACGGAATAAGAGCTAAATACAACAGTTAGACCTGACAGAAGCACCATAAAAAGTGAAACTAAATTCGGAACACACTTAAGGAGTTCGTCCTGAACGGGATTTGAGTTAAATTTAACGTATCATTTCGTAGCCAAGTCAAGTATGCATTCATTTTGCTCTCTATTCACCCGCTTTAGCTTATCTATATTTTTCTCTTAATTTACCAAATGTGGTATTCCTTTGATAATGTTTAAGTGGGTATAGTGCTTCAGACGGCTTCTAAAATCTACATGTCCACATCTGAGGGACTATTTACAATATAAGCTAAATTAACATTGTATACTTCAAGTTTAATTAGCTTGTTCTTCTAATCTTTTTATGTAAAAATAAAATTTTAAACTGAAACAGTCCTTGATTAAAATTGCCAAATTTAAATAGAAAAACATTACATTGAAATGCCAAAAAAATGAAAAATGCCGAGAAGTAATTGAAAACTGTCATCCAATCAGATATTATGCGATTAATTCAACTGAAAATGTAAACTCCTTTCTGGCGACTACCATCTGCAGTTAGCGACTGAGCAGTCCACCTGGACAATTAGCAGTGCATTGCGTGCCACAGGCTGTGGTAAGACGCAACAGGGACATATCTTGACGAAGTTTGTTTCTCGTAATTTGCCTTACCAATGCTAAGGGCAGCGAGGTCAGAGTTTTATATATTGAGTTTATGTTTTTTTGAGTGGCTCTTACACTTTCCTGGCTTGTCAAAACTATCGCCTTTTTCAAATTCAGCCAAAGGCTCTTCACGGCCGCGTGCTTCCTAATACCTAGCAAAAGCACACACACAAACAATAACCAAAAAAAAAGAAAAATTGAACAAAAAAAAAGAGAACATCGATTTGTAGCATCGCCATCGCAAAGCGTGAAATTTATGCGACCCACACGCAGCGCCACTCATACAACCACGACCCAGCAGCAAAAGAAACAGCAACAGGCGAGAGCAGCAGCTGCCGCCACAGCCACAATTCAAGAAGATGCTTCACCTTCAACCAGCCAAAGTTGTAGTCGAAGTTGGAGTCGAAGTCGGAGTTGGAGTTGAAGTTGGAGTTGGCTTTGATGCCAGCAAACTTCATTTCTCGCAATAAATCCCTGACTGATTTATGTACTGTACAATCGTTACAAATCACAAACGTTTACTGATTTAGCGTTCGTCTCTGCGCTCTCTGCTCCTACGAAAAGCAACAAGAAAACTCAGAAAAAAAAGTGACGGTGGCTTCTGCCGGTCTGTCCATCTGTCCGCCCGTCTGTTTGTCTGTCTTTAGTTTACAGTCTGGGCTCACATGCTGACTTTCAGCTTCAATCATCGCGTCTTCACTTATAGCTGAATTGCATTTGAATTAATTAAAAACAAAAATATATAAAAAACGCCGCTTGAAGTGCGGCTGCTGATGTTTCAGCAGACGAAGATCACGAATCAGTAACGATTTATTTTTTTGCTTTTGAGCAAGCACAAAATTTGTCAAATAAAGATTTGCACAACAGCTAACAAACAATAAAATAAAAATGCTACGGCAATGTCTCCATTATGTCCAGACACACACACATATACACACTAGATGTAAAACTTGCACATGTATCCTTTTGTGTTGTGTTGAAGTCAAACAATTGAATGCTCTGATAATGCAGAAGAAACAGCAGCATTCTCATCCTCTGAAATGGACAAAATCGATCAAGCCAAAAGACAACTGCCGCGAAATCTCAACAGGAATCGTAGATTCGCAGCCGGGCAAAAGATTTACATACTCTCGACACTCTCGAGTATCCGCAACGAGGCGACATCGTCCACGGTGATGACCACTTAAGTTGATGTTGTCGTTGCCGTCGTTGTCGCTCTGCATCCAAGGCGCATGCCTGCAACGCCAGCAACAACAACAACAGCAGAGGGCATATTGCCTGTTGCCTGTTTGTCGGGTGTTGCCAACTTGGGACAAAAAGGATGACTAAATGCATGCAAGTTATTTAAATGAGACATTTTAAGCGTCAGTTCATGGCAAGGCTGCAGAATGTGGACAACTCTTGGTTCCGGCTCTTGCGTAGCCTTTAATAGTGTATGCGATATGGAGTATATCGAATTGATTGCCCAATTTGTTGGAATTACAATTTATTCTCTGCAGCAAGATTGTAAAGTTCTTATATTAAGTGAATTGTGTTGTTTATATTATTCTATGTTAAAAAATTTCCTTTAATGCAAATTTTATTGGTTTGGATAGCAAAATAATTTTTTCCATTTTAGATAATCTCGAAGCTGTTGTAAGTAAATTTGGTACATGGCAACTTTAACGCTCTGATCTTTTAATGTGTGACCAAATCTGACAGCTGTTTAAACTTCTCATTATTTTAAATATTTCGTCGTGCTCTAAATTGTAGCTGAAGAGCATCGCTTCCTTGGCTAGCCTGGACTGATTGAAAGTTTACAATTATGTATATCTGTCAGCTGTTGAACACAGCAATGCGGACTATTCATGTACGGACATTTTATTCACCCCTGACTGTTCTCTTGGTGGCTGTCAACTTTGGGTGGCATCATTGGAAGTTAGTTGGAAGTTAGTGTCCGCTAATTGTGTTGCAGCTGCCAGATTTATGTGGCTTGATCAGACCGGCCTTAATGTATGCAAATGCGTTAGGCCATCAAATTATAATTCAATTCCCGAATAGAGACGATCGACCACCCGAGCAGCTTTGAAAGACAAGACGCTTGCCTATGGCCTGGCAAGTTTGTCTCATAAATTGTCCAAATTAATTCATTGTGGCACCAATGGCGACACCTACTCGTTGACCGCTGGGAATGTATCTAACCACTTGATTCGTAAGTCATAAATTTATAGTCTTTATTGAAACATCAATTTGGACACCATGTAGCATAGCGACACCTAACCGCCCAGTACAAAGTTACCCGATCCCAATTGTGAAAAGAGACGATAGACGAGAGATGCGAACTGTGAGGAAACAGAGGCAGCAGAGGAAGCGTCAATGATGATGCTCCAATCGTTCCGACCAACAGCAATGTTTGCTTGATGCTCTTTCTACTATTTAGAACTGGTTTCTTCCTACCAACTATTAGTTTATCTGTGTAAATTTGTGTCATTTTTAACGTTTCGAATATCATTTAGATTTTTGGCCGCTACAAATACAGCCAATCGCCGCCGTTTGTTTTTTTTTTTTTCATTTTGCTGTTAATGGTAAAACATACAACAAATATGCAAATAGCTTTGGAAAGTCTGTTTAGCTCTAGGCGTTTCTTTGATTATTTTTTAGTTGTGGCGACAATGGAGTCTGGTGTACGCAATGATTATGCATGCCACCAATAGGCGTGACAATGGTGGGTAATTTAAATTGCGTACGCAAGGGTTTGTTTATTAAAATAACTTAATTTAATGGAGTGATATTAACCAAACGACTTGATAAATTAAAGTTATATTGAAACAGGTCGTAGCAAGCAGCCTTGTACCTTCTTCATGAGCAAGCCTGACAAAGCAGGCAGCTACGGAACAGCTAAGAATAGTGCAAAAAGCAGTAATTGCAGTGCTAAAAGCAGTGCACACTGTTAAACTTTTTTACTTTACTGTTAATAATAAGCACAATTATTAATATTAACTTCAAAAATAGTTTTTAGTGTGACATGTAATACATTAAGTCGATAAAAACTATATACGAAAATTATATATATTAAATGATTATAAAAACAGCTAGAAACAATGAGATACAGTTTCCTTGTTAACAGCTCGCGAACACCAGGTTTAACATTTTGGGGTGGTTCTTTGGGTGGTTCGTGGCCAAGCACCCACACACTTCAAGGACATGGCCGGAATATTTCTATATCCGGACGAAACTCAACAGGTTTAAGTTCAGTTGCCTCTGAGCGCTCCTCTAGTCAATTGTGAAACACTAAATATTCCTTGCGTCGGAATTCGAAATTATCGTCAGCGGTTTTGCTGTAAACAGATAATTGAATTTTGTTGATGTGTAGCAATTTGAATGTGTCAATAAAAATAAAATTTATAATATTTATTGCTGATGTAGCGCTCGCGATAAATGTGAAACATTACATCCAATGATTTCTCATGCTGCGTGTGCAGCTTAAATTGATAAATTTATGGCTCATCTTTAATATACATTTTTTCGTTTCGTTTTTGTTTGTTTCTATATAAAATGTATATAAAGTGTAATTTCCGTTATGAGTGACATAATTTTCCTTTTTCAATCATACTTTTTTAAATGCTTGTTTTGGATTATTAACGTTTGGACTTTCAAGCGCCCACGTTGATGACAATTTGTCAACGCAATTAAAATTTTAATCAATAAATGCGCTTGATGTGTGTGAGAAGTAAACAAGACGCGTTGACAGTTGAAAGGATATTGTGTGTGTGTGCGGAGAATTGTTTGTTTAACGCTACACTGTCAGAAAGCATTGAGATATCAGTATTTTATCACAAATAATCCTTTATTTGCTTCGCGCTATTAAATGTGCCTTCAATTAAACTGAAAGTGTGGCCGTACACACACAGAACACAATACATTCCTTGACCACTCTAACTCAAAACCAAACCAATTCATCCATCAAAACTGTTGTATGCTGACATGACCCTGACTGCGTGGCTTGAGCAGGGGGCAGTGGCTGCTTGGTTGGATTGTGGCTTGGAAGGGTAGGGCGTGTGGCCCATTTTATTTATTTATCCGTTTTTGCAATTATTTTATGTGAACCCTTTCGCATTACCGCAGGGCAGAAACTGTACAAGTTCACATGTTATATATATATATATACATATGTGTTTATATGTGTGTGTATGTGAGTGTAAGAGTATGTTGCGTGTGTGCTTGTGGCATTGAATTGACACAGATCGAATTGAACAATTATCTATTGCCTTTTATGCAGCCATAAACGTTTATATTTATGGAGCGTAGTCGATGTGCTCACAATATGCTAAATGGTAGAGCAGCTAACAAATTGAATCGAGAACAACAAAATCAACAACAACAACAGCAACTCAAACTACACGCAATGCAAAGGACAAAGGGGACAAAGGCATTGGATGCAACTGCGTCGGTAATTGCATCAGCAACGGCCTCGGCCTCTGCTGCTGCATCCACATGCATTAAGATCAACATTAGCAACTGTAAATCGAATCATCCTGCGGCTCAAGCCAGTGACAGTGGTGTTGGTGCTGGTGGTGGTGGTGGCAGCGGTGGCTTGTTCCTCCTGCCCACAAACTCCACGCACCACAATCTGCAGCTCGATAAAATTTCTGTTCGCTCGATTAGTTCTGAGGATATATCGAATGGTGACAGCAGCAGATGCTGCAGTGCCGCTGCACGAAATCCGGCCATAAAAACAGGACGGCGCCTGCAGCTGATGCAGGTGAGTAAAATGTGTGCAAAGGGGAGTAGGGAAAGAAATTAAAACTCAGTGTTAATTAGCAAAGCGTATATATCTTAATTAACTCACAAGCTAAGTGCGTTTTTGTGGAGGATGGTTGAGCAAAAGATGGGCAGTCACGTGCCATTGGCCTTAATGAAGTGGCTCGATTAGCTACAGCAGACCATAAACACTAATCACATTTCAACACACAGACAAATTAATATATATAGTCTATGGCTGGCTGTGGTGAAAGTCCTCGGCACTCAACTGAACTGAGACTCTGTCTACATTTTCCAGATGATAATTCTACCATTTATACCAATATTGGCATTGATTGTGCAAACATCGCTAACTCTGCAGGAGATATTGGAGTATAGGGCAGATGTGGCGGACATTGAGACACAGGTAAGTATCAACAAAAAAGTCTACCGTACTTCCAGTTACCCCTTAAGTTACGACAAACAAGATGAATAATTTAGAAAACTTTTTATTCTGCTTCATTCTATTAATGGAAACTTAACACAAACTGAGGGGTTAAATTCCAAATAAAAAATTTAAGAAAATCTTAAAATCAATAATATTAGTAAAAGTATAATCAATCAAGTTACCAAAAGGGGTTAAATTCCAAATAAAAAATTTAAGAAAATCTTAAAATCAATAATATTAGTAAAAGTATAATCAATCAAGTTACCAAAAAAAAAATAGTATCGTATTTAGTGTGGTTTTTAGCAGCATATTAAATATACGAAAAGAGTTTATAATAAAATCTTCATAATAAATTTGATTTGTTAGGTGTGTTTTAGTCTCTGAAAAAATAATAAACATATGTGAAATAGTGTTTAAAATCGACAAACTGATAAACAATTTAGTTTTACAAAAATATATAATACACTCTGATAAAAACAGGGTATAAGGCAGATGAAGACAACAGAGCACAACAGATACAGAGTGCGTAATTAAAATGTATTGCTGAAATTCAATCATTCGTCAAGTAGAGGAGCTCTTGTTCCGCTCAATGCTCAGTTGACCAGCAAACAGATGTTGTGAGCGTTGAACGATTGTTCTGTGACCATCGATACGGCCTTGTGTTGTGTGGCAGGGATGTGAAGGTATGTCGACAACCGCCAATATTGTTTACTCAGGTAAGTGCCTTGTGCTCGATATCCGTAAGAAGACACCTCTCAAAAAGGCACACAAGCAGCTCTGCAGCAGGAGTGGTGATGGATTTACCCCAGTTTTACCTGCCAAATCCGAACCTCAATCAACCCATCCCCACCGATTCCCTAGCCGTACTTTTCCAACCGTGGCCACTTTTCATGCAAATACGTGGGCAAAATATGAGAAAGAAATAATAAATATATTGCCATATGCTAAAGTGAATTTATAAACGAAATATGCAATGGCACACTTACAAATTGAGTACGGTGGCGTGGCAGTGAGCACATACAGGAAATGCGAACTGAAGGACATTCCCTGAATTGGGTCACGTACTGATAAATGTAAACAACGGGAGAAAAATATGGCTTGCTACGAAAAATGCATACTCTGACAGAATCTGCCACACACATTGCTAGTTGATAGCCTAAAAAACTCCAAGGAAATTTAGTTTTTACCTAAATTCCACGTTCATCCGAACTTTAGCTAATTGGATTTAGCTGTAACGTTAACTTCTCCCCAGTAACAATGTTAATTGTCTATTAAGATAAATAAATAAATCCTTAATAGTCAT
This sequence comes from Drosophila dives, assembly GCA_035042365.1. Taxonomy (NCBI): domain Eukaryota; kingdom Metazoa; phylum Arthropoda; class Insecta; order Diptera; family Drosophilidae; genus Drosophila; species Drosophila dives. The sequence goes on along the minus strand of JAWNLJ010000133.1, from coordinate 3,154,655 downwards.
ATTTTTATTTTTGCTTGAGCCCATAAGGTAAAACTAATAAGAAATAAAAGCGTTCCACAAAAACTCTTCCTTCATTCATAACTAGTTAAATCAAGAGCCCAAGTCACATATTTATACTTAAGAGTGAAACTAGAAAGATTTTTATTGTATTTAAATTAAAACAGCATTGTGAAAATAAGATAAGCCTTAAGTAGCTTAACTTAACATCCAAATCAGTACCTAATTCGAGTACATAAAACAAAAAAGAGAAAACTTAATGAATTATTCAGTGCCTTACGAAGGAAACCAAGACCACACTTAGCACAGGATGAGTTTTGCTTATAATTGCACAAAAGAACACACACACACACTGACAATTACATATACTCGAAGAAAATCTCATTCCTGGATGTTTACCCATCCATACCAGGTGACGATTGCAACGGACTTGGGCAAAGTTGTCACACGACTGCAGCTGGAACGGTCCGAGGTGGCCTTCTACATATTTACCAATGGCAGCAAGCAGCGGTAAGTTGACTTTAAACTGCTTTTCCTTATTTTTTTTCATGACTTGTGCAACTCGTACGTATTTCCAGGGCCAATCTGACACAGCGCTTTGCCAACACGGATCATGCGTTGAATAATATGACCACATGGAGCGAAATTAGTGTGCCGACGGCGCCAGATGAGGATGAGGATGAATGCGAGGTGATGCTGAATCGCAATGAGTTCCAAAGTCGCCTCAATGAGTTTAGAGAACGTGTTCGCCTCGAGCCCGAGGATAGCTCCATTACCGAAGTTATGAACTGGTACACATCCATTAATCGCGGCCTGCTCCATCACCTGAATGAGCAGATTAAGGAGACGGACAACAGCGGCGTTTGGCGGTGTGTTTCTCTTGCTTTGAGTTTTACAGTTTTTGACACAGAGACCTGGAATTTGGTCTTTCCCAAATTTTCTACTTTCATTGAACTCGTCAAACTTTAACCCCAATACTTTTTTGTTCCTTATAGCTATCTAGTGGGTTTTAAGAATCTGCTAAAGAGCATTGAGTGCCAGAATATAGCCACTTCCTTTGGCATACGCTACTATGGACGTGGCCCATTGACCGCTGAGAACTTTGTCTCCTATGTGCGCTACGAGTTTATGGCCAGGGAAATGATCAACTCCACGTTGAACTATGCTCCAATGCTGAAACCCACGTATACCAAAATAACCAATACAACGAAATTCCATCGCGTTAAGCTTATGTGAGTAGACGTAGAGGTATGGGATTTTAAAAGATTTCAACATTTACAATCACTCCGTTTACAGGAGCAGCCTGGTGCTGAAGAATAAGCCAAATATATCGGATGAACGCAGTGCCAGTGATTACAATGAATTTATGCACAATTACACTGATGATCTGAGAATATTACAGAAGGACCTACGACGTCTTATCAAGTATGTTTAAATGTCCAAACAAATATTTAAAAATCTCTTATCTGTGCTTAACTCGAAAATATACGAACAGATACCCTGTAACCAGCGAAAATACTTTATTAAAAATTTTTGATAATGCTATGTAATGGGTTACTTACTGCATGCAAAGTAGAAAATTAATTTTTGGCTTTCTCAATAGAGACGCAACAAATAATAAAAAATATATTTTTGATGTATGTTACCTAAACAGAATTTTTTAATTTGGCAGGGAATATGTGGACAAAACTTTGATGGAGGCGGATCGTAAGGAGGCAATCGGCATAGCCATTCTTGTTGTTGTGCTTTTGGTCTCACCGATTATAATCATACTGGTCAAGAATGCAGCTGCAACAATACAGGTAAATAATAACCACACATAACTAGCCATAACATGTAAGTCGCATACCTTGCTACATTTTTTAGTTATACGCCATAAATTTGTCCCTAAAAGCGAAGGAATTGAAACGCGAGAAGCGCAAAAGTGATTCGCTGCTCTTTCAAATGCTTCCGCCCAGCGTTGCAATGCAGCTGAAACAAACACAACAGGTGAGTGTGCGTGCGTGTGTGAGTATATACGAAGTTGTGTCTTTAACGGTCTTTATTTGGGGACAGGTACCCGCTGAGCTGTACGAGGCAGTTACCATTTACTTTAGCGATATTGTTGGCTTCACCGAAATTGCGGCCGAATGCACGCCGCTAGAGGTAAGATTGGCATTTGATATTGATACAATGTACTAATTTTCAGTGGACCCTCTATAAGACATAAGAATTGCTAAAGTTCGAATTTTCGAGAATCTCGAGTCATTAATTTTAATTAGTTTCCACCTTAAACTGCAGAAAATTACAACAAGTAGATACCTTCAAAAAATTAAAAATAGCTTTCTAAATTAAAAGCGTTCTGTGCATCAGAAATGTTAAGATTCAATTGTAACTGAAATAAGGCAATTTATTGGACAGGTGGTGACCTTTCTCAATTCCATCTATCGCGTGTTTGACGAACGCATTGAGTGCTATGATGTCTACAAAGTGGAAACCATTGGTGACTCCTACATGGTTGCCTCCGGGCTACCCGTAAAAAACGGTAATTGATGAAAATTTTGCTGTCAGTCGTAACAGACATTTACCCAGCCCACTGTACGTCTCCCAATCCCATCACGAAACCCCCAAATTTCTCCCAACTTCCCTCGCCTTGGTTGCGCTAATTTGACTTTGTGTGCCCGGCGCCCTAATTTATGCTGTGAAATGTTGGTTGTGCGGCTCTTGCCACTCGAAAAATTAACCATATATTTGTCTGCTCTACCCCCGCTACAAAAAAAAAACCCAAATCCCACAGGCAAAAAGCATATCAGTGAGATTGCCACAATGGCACTTGATTTGCTGGACGCCTCTTCGGTTTTTCGACTTCCCCGCGCCGGCGATGAGTTTGTGCAGATTCGCTGTGGCGTCCACACTGGCCCCGTTGTCGCGGGCATTGTGGGCAGCAAAATGCCCCGATACTGCTTATTTGGGGATACAGTGAACACCGCATCGCGAATGGAGAGTACCGGCGAGGCGCAGAAGATACATATTACCGAGGAGATGCACGATGCGCTGCAACAGATTGGCGGTTTTAAGACCGAACATCGAGGCCTTATCGATGTCAAGGGCAAGGGACTGATGAGCACCTATTTTCTTACTTGCAAGGATGGTCCGGTCCGGGTGCGTGAGGAAATCTCCTGGTGTGTGGATATGCAGCCCGTCTTCCTAGATCATCTCAAGCTACATCCGCCGACCAACTACAAGCTGCCTAAACGAAAATGAGCAACAGGCAGCACAATCAACAATCTGCCAATGAGCAAATTACTACTGTTAACCACCGCTCTGTGTGTTATATATATATATATATATTCAGATATGTGTGTTTATATGTCTGTTTTTAACTGTCTCCATATTTCTGTGTTTCGAATTGCTTGTCCTACTTATTCTGTTACGCCCAGTGGGCGTAATTAGCCCATCATGTAATCTGAAGCATGGACAAAAATATGTTGTATAATAAGGTACAAGCTATATGCTATATTTGTTTTACAAATCTCTTTTATGATAGAATCTGTTGCATTTACTATGCTATCAAGAAACATATGGAGTTGCAGTAGAGTGGAATACAGTAAAAACTCTCTTCGCTGACAATTCTACATAAACAGTCAATTTTATGTTTAATTTTATGATGTAAAGTTTGTGTTTGTTTTATGAGAAGCGAAAGAAGGAACTTAATGCATTTTAGACATTTATATAAATATACATAAATATTAAAATACATAATTTATAGATAAAGCCAAAGCATGCCTAGTTTAGGTGGAACACTTAGGGGTGTTTTTACTGTGCAGAAATATTTATATAAAAAATGTATTCATAAAAGGTAAACAATATTTAAAACACAAGATTAAATACATATACATAATTAGCATATGCTACTTTCTCTGTAGTGTGAGCTAGTTGCTCGAATAAATGTTAAACCTAATCAAAACATAGTGCAAAGTAAGCCTAGTATGAATATTAATTCAATTTTGAGCGTCTACTGGCTGCTGGAACTGGTTGTGGGTTTCGCCAAGGGCGATCAGGGCACCTTCACTAGGAATACCGATGATCAGTTTCAATTGCTGATTTCCGGCGGTGTTATACCCGACCATACCCAGTATGTGAAGAATGTGGTATCCATACGCACATTGCGACATATTCGATATTATGGCGATAATCATTTCTGCACCGGCATCATCCTTGGCAGTCACGCAATTTTAACAGCGGCGCATTGTGTCACCGAGTAAGTTCTTTTCTTTCTTTTTCTTTTTTTTTGCAGTCATTGCTAGTTTTTGTTTGTATTTTTGCAGTAGGCACAAATCAATTATGAATCCACGCGGCTTACTCATCGTGTTCGGGAACTCCTATCGCCTGAGCACATTTAGCACCGACGACAGCCGGCATGTGGATAAAATTGTGGTGCACCCGAAATATCGTCGATATGTCAACTACGATGTGGCTGTAATGCGCCTGAAGGATCGGGTACCCGGCAATATGCGACTTGTGGATCCAATTGTTCGGCGAAGCCACTTTGATATTGTTATGGGCATGAAGTGCGTCACACTTGGCTGGGGTCAGGTGTATCCGGTACAGTAGTATAGTATTAGTCTGCCCATCAGCCAATTTACTGTGTAATTTCACTCTTACATGGCAGCACGGACCCTATGCCAATGAGATGATGTTTTTGGACGTCATCATTCGTCCCAGCGACTTCTGCAAGGACATGGTAAGCTTTGTCTCCGAGGCCAATATCTGTTCAGAGCCGTCAGCAGAGGGACAAGTTTGCCCTGGCGATTTGGGTGGTCCGCTGATGTGTCGCAATGACCTGACTGGCATAATTGGCGGCGTCCAGAGCTGTGAGGGCATTACAGCAATAAAGTTTGTCAACTACTCCTATGTTGAGAGTTGGGTTCAGCAGACCGTCCTTGCGATGTCCTCATGCAACAGCATTTTCCAATTAACATTTTTTTATGTTCTGTATATTCTGACAGCTGTTCAAGCTTAGGCGGCAAGCAGTGTTGGTAAACGTAAACTTCCATTGCTAAGCATAATATTATTTGAGAATACAATATAAAGCAATTGCCAAATATTGCATTATTTGTGTAAATATAAATGATATAATTATTGTAGAAATATGAGAATGATGCATTTTTTGTGTGCAAATTTTATTGTTTTGATTAATTCGTGTAACTCAAGGTAAATAAAAGACTTTTGCAGTAGATTGGCAGCACTGTCATTATCGTGTTCGTATTTATATTTGTCTCACCTCGCTCTATGCTCCAAACAGCTGATTAAAGTGGCACACTGAATATGTAATAGTTGTCTCAAAACAATAATATAAGTAATCTTTAAGCTATGCTACAACTAACTCTAAATACCGCTAAAGTTGCACGGCAGTGTTGGCGACCACATAAGCTTGTCTCAACCTGGTCACCGCTGGCCACCGCCTTCAATGTGCCGCCAGCAAAGCGTGTGAATTTCACACGCGACAATGTGGTATATAAATAAAAAGTTCGAAATCTCCAAAAATGTAGTAACAAATTGTCTCATTTTCAGGGACTATTTTGCATGCCGGAGTTGCGCAACGCAGACGGTTTTTATCTACTGCGCGAGAATGTGGAGCGCTCCACGCAGGAGTTAATTGACGAAGCCATCTCCAGCAAGCGCAATCGAAAAATGGTCGACATCTTCGATGAGCTCTCCGATTCGCTGTGCAAGGTAGCCGACCTGGCCGAATTCGTACGCATCGCGCATCCCAAGAACAAGTATATGCAGGCAGCGGAACAGGCGTGCATCAGCATTTGTGGCGTTGTCGAAAGCCTCAATACGCACAAGCCGCTGTATCTGGCACTCAGCAAGGTAGTGCAGCATGGAGATTTCCTGCCCACCACTGAGGTGGATCAGCATGTGGCCAAATTGTTTCTATTTGATTTTGAGCAGTGTGGCATTCATTTGCCCGAGGCCGAGCGATTGCGCGTAGTCCGGCTCAACGACTACATCCTACAGCTGGGCCAAAAGTTCATGAATGGTGCCGTGCAGCCCACGGTGATCTCACGCCACTGTGTGCCCGATGAAATAGGACAGTAGTGAGTGCCAACAATTCTTTATAATTTAATATACCAATATTATATATTTTAGTATTTTAGTTTATGCAATGTCCGTCATGTCCGTGTGAACGCAACATTTATCGACACCCATAAAGATAGAGTTTTGAAACTTAAAACACTGGTATGCTTCGCGCACTAGAGGGTTAGGAAATTGATTAAATCGATATTCGAAATTCGATAAAGGCACATATCTTCTACAATTTAAGGCTACGGTCACCAAAATTGGTTAGTAGGTTGTTGGCGATGTATATGACACGCCCACCACACCCGCCACGAATATATTTAATAGCTGTGTTCAGAGAATATCGTAGTCGACTAAAACATTCATTCGGTTACTGACTGCAAAGTTCTTTCTTATTTTACAAATGTTTTGCCTGCACAGCTTTCCCAATGCTGGCAATAACATTGTGATAACTGGACTCTGCACCAATGCCTCCAATGTGCAGATGCGTGAGGCCGCGTATCGTTTGTATCTCCAGCCCTCCATAAGCCAGGAGGAGCTGCTCAAGGATCTGCTAATGTGCCGCTACGAACTGGCGCGGAGCTGTGGCTTCGAGACCTATGCACATCGGGCACTCAACGGTAGCACCATGGAGCGACCGGAAATCGTTTCCGAATTTATTGATGAACTATCGGAGCAACTGCGTCCGCGTGCCGATGCGGACTTCTCGCGAATGTCCCAAATTAAGTCTAAGGAGAGCGGTTTGAATAATGCACAGGTGGAGATCTGGGATACCCCTTATTTTACCTCACAGCTGAAGCGGCAATCGCTCGAGGACCAGGCCAATGATTTCCTTCCCTATTTCTCATTGGGTGGCTGCATGGAGGGATTGGACAATCTGCTTCACTCGCTCTACGGTGTACGTCTGCAAAACACCGAAATGGAGCCGGGCGAAAGCTGGCACAGCGACATCTACAAGGTGGCCGTGGTCCACGAGCATGAGGGTTTGTTGGGCTACATCTATTGTGACTTTTTCGAGCGGAGCGGCAAACCCAATCAGGATTGCCACTTTACCATACAGGGCGGTAAGCGGCTGGCCGACGGCACCTATCAACTGCCCATTGTGGTCGTGATGCTAGGTTTGGCCCAACCACGCTGGACAGGTCCCACACTGCTATCACCCGCCCGCCTCGACAATCTGTTCCATGAGATGGGCCATGCGATGCACTCGATGCTGGCCCGCACCGAGTATCAGCACGTGACTGGCACACGCTGTGCCACGGATTTCGCGGAGGTGCCCAGCGTACTCATGGAATACTTTGCAAGTGATCCGCGTGTGCTGCGCACCTTTGCGCGCCACTTCCAGACGCACAAGCCCATCTCAGAAGATATGCTTCAGCGGCTGTGCGCCTCCAAGCATTTGTTTGCCGCCAGTGAGACCCAACTGCAGGTCTTCTACTCGGCTCTGGATCAGGTATATCACAGCGATGCGGCGCAACAGGGCGCCAGTACGACGAAAACGTTGCGTGAAGTGCAGAATCGCTACTACGGATTGCCGTATGTGGAAAATACGGCATGGCAGCTGCGCTTCTCCCATTTGGTTGGCTATGGCGCCAAGTATTACGCATATTTGGTGTCAAAGACAATTGCCTCGTGGATCTGGCAGACGTACTTCGAGGCGAATCCCTTCAACCGCCAAGCGGGCGAGAAGTATCGGGTCGAGATCTTGGCACACGGAGGCGCTGTGCCTAGTCGCAAACTGGTCGCAAACTTTCTGCAGCGCGAATTGACACCAAGAATACTGGCAGACAGCCTTATACATGAGATTGACATAGACGAGTCGAAGATCAAGGAGCTGCTCATTAGCAGATCCTAGGCTTTTTTCCGCCAAAAAACACTTGTAAATAAAGATTTGATTTTAATTACAATTAGTCAACTGCTCCATGGTGTTTTTTTTTTGTACATAGCAAATTTGGTTATTCTTGCTTTATGCGGGCATCACAGCTGGCATAAGTTCGACGCCAACGAATTCTTTGGCGATTCGCACCCCAAGGAAAAACATGCCAAAGCTCTTCACCAACATCCTGTAAAAAAGTTTGGTTATGTAAAAATTGTGTTTCCCCAACTGAAGGCCCCATTGCACTTACCACTGAAATTCATTATGATAGATACTGCGTATAAAGTTGAAAGGATTTCCTGCTTTCGCCATTGTTAGCAATTATTTTTCTTTATTACTTATTTAACGTTTGTCTTCTATTTTGCTTTAATGCCGTCGTAATAGTGAACAAATATTACAATAGAATACAAAACGCTCACCGTAACTGTATAAATTTTAATAGTATTTTTTCCTTTTGTTTAGTATTTTAAGTGAATTAAGGTTCCAGGTGTTCTCTGTTTACGTTAGTTCCGAAAATCATGATTCATTTATCTAATAATAAGCATTATAAATTCATCTTTTTAACCACAGAACTGTATAACACATATAATTAATTTTGGCACGAAAAATCTGTTTAGCAATAAGTTCTACTAATAAAATAAAAAATTACTGCACACAGTTCATTCACTAGATGAACAAAAGAGTAGTTCGTTTCAACTAGTTCTAAATACAATAAGTTGGTCACACTATTTCCACAGTCAATACACGTGCAGCGCCAAAACAAGTAATTTTTGGAGTTCGCTTGGAATCTATATAATAGCCATGGATAACGCTAAAGATGAGGTTCAAATGGAGGTTGTCGAGCCAGAGGACGCTGAAAGCGACATGGAGAACGATGATAGCGACAACGACGAGGAGACCAGTGCTGATGGCACAACAAAGACAACCAAACAGGTCTACTTGCCGGGCAAAACTCTAGCGGAAGACGAGGAACTGGTGTGCGATGAGACCGCCTATGTAATGCTGCACCAGGCATCCACGGGCGCTCCCTGCCTGAGCTTCGACGTTGTTGCCGATGAGTTAGGCAACGGTCGTGAGATCTTTCCAATGACGGCTTACATCGTTGCCGGCACTCAGGCCTCGAGTACTCATGTCAACAATCTAATTGTAATGAAGATGAGCAATCTGCACAAGACACAGAACGACGATGTGAATGACGGTGATGATGAAGAGCTAGAGGATGACCAGGATGATGTGGCCGACAGGAGTGAGCTGAAGAAGCCAGTAATGACCTGCGCTCTCATAAAGCACCAGGGATGCGTGAATCGTGTTCGGGCCAGGCGCATGGGTAACAATCTATTCGCCGCCTCGTGGAGTGAGCTGGGACGCGTGAATATCTGGAATCTTTCAAAGCAGTTGCAGGCTGTCGAGGATGCGCAGCTTCTCAAGCAATATGAACACCAGAGCCTGTGTAATGATGCACCTGTATCGCGGCCCGCCTTTACGTTCAGTGGACATCAGCAGGAAGGTTTTGCAATTGACTGGAGTCCCTGTGCTGAGGGAGTGCTGGCCACGGGCGACTGTCGTCGCGATATTCACATTTGGAGTCCGCTCGAGGATGGTTGCTGGAAGGTGGATCAGCGTCCGCTGATGGGTCACACTGCTTCCGTGGAGGATTTGCAATGGAGTCCCAACGAGTGCAGTGTACTGGCCTCGTGCTCCGTGGACAAAAGCATACGCATCTGGGATTGCCGTGCAGCACCGCAAAAGGCTTGCATGCTTACTTGCGAAAATGCGCACGAGAGCGACATCAATGTGATCTCGTGGAATCAGACGGAGCCCTTCATTGCCAGCGGCGGTGACGATGGTTTCCTGCACATCTGGGATTTGCGTCAGTTTAAGACACAGAAGACCATTGCAACATTCAAGCACCATACGGATCATATAACGACTGTTGAATGGAATCCCAATGAGGCAACAGTTCTTGCCTCGGGCGGCAATGATGATCAGATCGCATTGTGGGATCTGGCTGTGGAGAAGGATGCCGATGAGGCGCCGGCGCCCGCTGAAAATGATGAGCTCAATAAATTGCCGCCGCAGCTGCTCTTCATTCATCAAGGTCAAAAGGAGATCAAGGAACTGCACTGGCATCCACAAATGCCGGGCGTCCTCCTCTCAACGGCACACAGCGGCTTTAACATCTTTCGCACGATCAGCGTGTGAAGATTCGCCGCTATAATCACGATCTATCCGATAACCACTTTAGCTCCTAGACAAAAACAACAACAAAAATATATACGAACATCATATTGACGCAAGTTTGGCTTATTTTTATTGTGGCTTTCGTTAGAGTGAAGAGTGTGTGTCATTGGCATTGTCCTCCTACTCATCCATCAGCATCGTGACATTGATTAGATGTCGCATAGTGGGACGGCCGTGCGGGCAGTTCTGTAATTACAATCAAAACAAATAGAAAACAACATAAAAACCAAGTTAAATTTGACGCTGTATGCTCCATAAAATCTTCCCCTTATCTGCATCTCTCTGCTTAACTGATATACAACATGCTATTAAAGATTTTAGTTTTCCTGGAGTAGTAGCAACAGCAGCAACAGCTGCATTAATTAATAGTATCCAGTAGAAGTAGCCATGGACCAGCAAAAAGAGAGCGACACATTTAGCGCTAACTCATTAACGCTTCTCGAGGCACCGCTGATGGCAGTTGATAGCACTAAGCTAACAGCATGTTGCTCAAACTTCAAGGCTTGCTTGAATGCCCGAACAATGCAGGAGCAGCCCAAATGGACTTGGACTCTCAACTTGTCGGTCTTTGGATCAACATTTGGCGCCGCTATCCCAGTGGGTTATTGCATTGGAGTCGTTAACAGTCCCGCTGTGGTAAGTTTGAGTCGAGCTGAGCAACTCTCTTTTGCCTTCGAAATTGTGGCATTTATTGCTATCGGAAATTGAAATTTATTGATAATCGAGAAAAACATTTTAATGGGTTCATGGTAAAAAATATTTATATGACTTCTTGTCATAACTCCATTAAGATCCCTTATATAAACACTTCGTAATCCCTTCTGTTATATACCATGTTTATTACCTTTAATCTTTTTCTATATTCTTTCTCCAGCACATTCTCGCTTGGTGCAAGAAAACGCTTCAGGCTCGTTATGGTCTGGTTCTGAGCGAGTCGGCTTCGGAGCTGCTTTGGGCCACAGTTGTGTCCATATTTTTGGTAGGTGGCGCAGTGGGTTCGCTGTCGGGCGCCGCCATAGCCAATAGATTTGGACGCCGTGCTTCGATTTATATATGTGGCGTGCTCCTCACATTGAGCGCCATTTCTTTCTACATTTGCCGAGCGCTTACCTCGGTGGAGCTGCTCTTGCTGGGAAGGTTGTTGGTGGGTTTTGCTGCCGGCCTGGTCACTGCCTGCATGCCCCCGTATCACAGTGAGCTGGGTGCACTGCAGCAGCGCAGTCATTTGTCGCCGCTATGCCCCTTGGGCCTCACGTCGGGCGTGGTGATCGCCCAGGTCTGCAGCATGCAATCGGTGCTGGGCAGTGAGGAGCATTGGCATATTGCGCTGGCCTTCTATGGCATCTTTGTGGTGATCTTTTATGCTCCCTTCAAGTGGTATTCCGAGAGTCCCAAGTGGCTGTACATTTTCAAGGGACGCAAGCAGGCGGCAGCTATGCAACTGCAACTCTTGCGCGGCTTTGCGGCAGACAACGAAGCGTTGCGTGCCGAAATGGACGACATGGAGCAGGAGGCGAAAGTGCAAACCACTCCTAACACCTTGTTTCAGGTTCTGCGCAATCCGCAACTGCGACTGCCTTTGATTATAGTCTTTTCGTATTTGTGCGGGCAGCAGTTATCGGGGATAAACGCAGTTTGTTAGATGCAGTTGCTCTTTTGATTTTTAATCTTAATTGCGCTTATTTGTTTCCAGATTTTTTACTACTCGGTGTCCATATTTCGGCAGGCTGGACTTAGTCCACAGGCGGCGGAGTGGACCAATCTAGGCGCTGGCTGCACAAATCTGGCCATCGGGTTGCTGGGACCCATGTTGATGGAGCGCTTCAACCGACGACCTTTGATGCTCTTCTCCACGCTCTTTAGCTCCATTTTCCTCTTTATATTTGCCATGTTGCTGCAGTTTATTGTGAGTTGTGTTGTGGGTTCATTTTGAGGTGCTTCTGCATTTTTTTTCTCAACTTACAGGAAAAGTGCAGCTGGTTTGCTATGGGTTGCATTGCATGCATCTTTTTGTACATTTTTGTCTTCCAATTTGGTCTGGGACCGTTGCCATTCTTCATTGGTGCAGGTGGGTTTTACTGTCGGCAGCACCGTTCGCCTATTTAAACTTGTAAATCCCTTCCACTTGTAAATCCCTTTCCCTTCTCTATTCCCTTCGTTTGTTGTCTCTTGAACAGAGCTCTTTGAGGTTGCGCCACGTTCCGCTGCAATGTCCTTGGGCAGCGTCGTCTATTGGCTGGGCAATCTCACCATTGGCATGGCTTTTCCCAGTTTGCAGAATGCATGGGGTGCTTTGGTGTTTCTGCCGTTCTCGTTGAATTGCCTGCTGCTGTTTGGGCTGACGAAACGCTATTTGCCCGAGACGCGTGGGCGAGATCCATCCGAGGTAGCGCCACTGGTTGCCAATGGCTTTAAATCAAAGCTGCTCAGACAATAATAACGTTTAGCTAAGCTCCTGCACTTGCCATAATAAATTTCGTTGGAATTAGCTTTAAGATTAAAAAGTGGAGAAATAATTGCTTTCAGTTAGGAGTTGATCATTAGAGCAATACAGCTGATGGAACTGTCGGGCGTAGCTCAGCATCGGCCGCAGTGGACCGGTTTACTGCTCTGGAGCACATTGGGAAGCACCATTGGCGCCGCTGTGCCTGGTGTTATTGCATGGACATCATCAATAATCCCGCCGCGGTAAGCTATCAAACTCTCAGCCACTCTCAAAAGTATTCCAGCTATTGCACTACATGCGCTCCTGGTGTGATTTTGGCTTGCTGGTCAGTTACAGCGTTAATTGTTTGGCCTTAAATTTCCAAATTTTTGTCTATAGTTGTATCCTTATTGCAGTCGCTGATTCCTTGGGTAACCTATGGCACCATTATCATCATATTTATATTCCTCATCGCATTTTAGCTGGCCCTGGGTGCCATGCCCTCCTATATAGGCACAGGAATAAACTAATAGAATTTTTATATTTATATTGTGTTTGCATTGCAGAGCTTTTTGAGGTGCCATCGCAGGTGGTAGCCAACTCCTTGTACAATCAAGTGGGCTGGGGCTGCAATTTCTTGGTGGGATTTTTGTTTCCCAGACTAGACTAGACTTTTGGGTGTTGATTTTATTTTATTATTGATTAACTTAAAAAATTTGTAATATTAATTAATTAACAGAATTATGTGGACATTCTTCTTTAGCATTATATCAGTTAAAGGTCAAAGCAAAAGCAGCTAATCTGGGAAACCCGAAGATTATACAAGCAACTTAATCTAATCAGAGGCTTTATAAATACACATATTCAAATACCAATATCATCTACTTCTCTTTATACCACATAACAGTCTTATAAATATTCTCAACTCACCCAAGGTTGCTCGATTTCGCCCATTTGGGTGATTAACCGGCGCATGGTTGTGTTTCTGTGTAGTGCCTTGCCTATCATGACGGACTTGCGGCAGGCGCGTGAGGCAAACATCGCGCGAATGCGTGAGGGACGACAAATGGTACCTTCGGGCGCATCCTGCAGCATGAAGATGAGCTCATCAATGTCCTCCTTGCCAAATTCCCAGTTCTTGCTATATGGTTTTCCCAGAAGACGAACCTTTTGCGTAGCGGGTGCTTTGCAGGAAAAGTAATATTTAGCAAAGGCTATAAAATTAATTTTTTGTCATCAGCCATTACCATCGGCATTAATCTTGAATTTAAAACCATTCTTTTCAAAGACCGGCATATGATCATGCAGTATCATCTCATTGACAGCAGTCAGTTCCAGCGTTTGTGGCACAGCCAGACGCTGATGCTCCAACTGAGTGGTACGCTGCAGAGTCTCAAAATTGTATTTCTCATCGGCTGCATGCTGATCGACGATGAAGAGATCTTCCTCCAGCTTTACTATGATAAAACCCAAATTGAATTGTCCAATAATTTGCATGCGCTCGAAATCCGCCTTTGTAATTTCCTTTTGCAGTTCCGCTTCGGCATTTTGATTTTGATTCGGATTGATTTCGCTCTTGAAACGCAAGCGCTGCAATTTGTGACAATACTTTCGCTCTTCACACTGCTTCTCCTGCGCCTGCAAGCTGGCCGCGATCTGCTCGAGTGTGGTGCGCAGCTCGCCGCTGGCGATGTTGGGTGGAGTCTCCTCTGAATCGCTGTTGCCATCAAACTCAATGCGCGTGGGCATTTCAATTTCATCATCGCTGTAATCAGTGGTTGATTGTGGTAAGGCTGATTCATAATCTTGTTTGGATTTAATTAAAGCGATCTCTGCCTTGGTCTTAACTGGAAAAGCCTTTGGCTTGGCTTTAACTGGAGTAACCTCCGGCATTAACTGTATGATGCTTAGCCTTGTTTTTATAGGCGTCAGCGTTTTGCAATCATTGTGTGTAACTTTTGGTGGTTGCAACAGCTCATCATAGGCTACAAATATAAAATTTTAAAAATATAAATCAGCCAATTGCCACAAAACTTACCCAGTGACTCTTTTTTGAGCATTTTCAAGCTGACTAAACTGGTATTGGGGCTGATGTTCGGTTGCTCCACGTTTGCAGTCGCTCCTTCCTCCGTTTTAAAGTCACTTTTGAAGCTGCATTCTGTGGGTGACTCTTGTGTAAAGAAATCCTGTATCTTCTGCAGTTTCTGGGCACGTGCGTTGATCTCTTCAGTTTCACCACAGCGTCGCTTGGCAGTCGTAGGCGGTGCCACGCCTTTTGTATCGCCTGTGCGCCGCCACTGCGTCAACACATCCATAAAACGCTGCGATGAGCTAAGGGGCACATCAACCGCACTTTCCAGCGCAGCAGCATCGGTTTCTTTGCAATCTTCGCTCTTACATATGGGCTCCAGCATGCTGGCAATTGAAATTTTTTGTATTTGAAATGTGGAGGGCAGGTTGCCAAAAGTGTCCAGCAGTGACTTCTTTAAACCCAACAACAAGATCTTTTCATTGTTGAGCAGCAGCTGACGCTTGTCAGGTGTCAAATTCACATCCACCTCAGCACGTGCCGTGACAATGTTTAGATAAATAAATGGCTGCTGCTGCACATTATAACGATGATAGACATCATTCATTACCTTGGCGATCTGTAATCGAATATAAAGTCAGCAATGAATAGTTTATATTTTGTTGTTGTTTCATTTGCTACCAACACTTTTTGGCTCACAGGGACGCGCATTGACAAAGAAGAACTGACGATCTCTGGTGGATCTGCCAGCGCCGTGACGACAGCTGGATATGTAGCCATCTAGCTGAAATTCAGCTTGATTCAGTCGATGCACGTCCTCGGCGCTAAACTGTGTGCATGTGGTTTCAGCCACATCGCTCGTGGAATGCAGCTCAGCCCGCAAGGACTCCTCGCTGAGTTCACCAGCCTCAATCGGTGATTTAAGTGGCACCAAATCGGCCACTTGTTTTGGCCCAAACACTGCCGATATGTTGGCCAGCACATCCGCAGCACCGTGCGTCTGCAGCACCACCGACCTGGCGCCCTTGGTTGTGTGATTGATGCAGATGATACGCACTTTTGTGGTAACCAGACAATAGGCCTGCAGTATTTGGCACATCTTTGTGAATTCCTTTTTGATATTACGCGTAAAATCGCGGCGTCTCACGGGCAGCGTACCAAACAGATTGCTCAGCATTACGCTGGTTCCCACGCCGCTAGCGCATAGCGAACGTTTCTTGATTTTGCCCTCATGATCAAACTCGATTTTCAAAGCTATAAAAGTTAATCATGTAGCTGGTGAAAGAGACATACGCAGAGACTCACCAACATCCGTGGACTTGTGACGCGTCTGGATAGTCATATCGGAGAGGGCACAGAGCGAGCTCAGCGCTTCGCCACGAAATCCAAACGTCTCCACGCCCAGTAGATCGACGAATTCTCGTATTTTGGATGTGTGATATTTGGCCGCTATAGAAAAAATCACACACATAAAGATAATAATCGATTACAACTGTGGGCATTGACCAACTTACTCATCCCCTCGAGATTTGCCTCCTCGATGCCGCTGCCATTGTCAGAGACCTCGACACCTTGCAGTCCATGATCCTTCAGCTTCACCTCAATAAGTGTGGCTCCAGCGTCTATGGAATTTTCCACCAGCTCCTTTATAGCGACTGCTAAGCTGAGCACAACCTAAATACAAAACAAAAGCCACTTAAATACTTGGAACACAAATATGTTGTGATTTGTTTTGCTTGCCTGGCCAGAGCAGATCTTGTGCACAGTGTCCTTGGCAATGGCCTTGATTTGACCCGAAGCTACAGGCGTTGGAGTTGGTATTGACGCATCTTCCTCAATTTCGCTCATGATAAGCGTATTTAGTAGGAACAATCCATAAAATAACAACAAATATAAAAAGCGCGCATTATCTTAAAAGTGTTGCCCTACTAAAAAACCCAGTGTTGCCCAATCACCATAAACAAAAATCGCTAAAATGTACAAGTTTGCCGGGATTTTGAAAAATAAAATATACAACTTTTAAGTTACTTTTACAATTTATTTATTGAACGAAATACAACATGAAAAATTTCTTAATAATAATACAATGTCAGCTAATAATTGATAAATCGTAAATAGTTAGTTCACAAAATAATTGAATAATATGCAGGTAAGAAAGTTGTGTGCTGAATTTTATTGCATATTTATGTATATAAATTGTGTCAAATATTAAATAATTATGTCAATATAATGATGTGTAACAATGTAATTGCCTAGCATAAGTGGAGCTTAGGTAAGTGGTTGCTTAAACATACATAAATGTAGCTGGATATAGTCCACGGGGTCTAGGATTCGCATTGCTTTTGCGGTAATCTCAACTGCAGTTATTTGCTCTTCTCATTCGCTATTACCTCCAGTTTTTCAATAATCTTATTCATATCCATATCCTTGGCGATCTTCACATACATTGTCTTGCGAACTTCATGGAATGATGCCCACGATGGCACCTCCTTGACAATCAATTTCAGATGCGCCTGGATCTCCTGCGGCGTCAGATTGGCACGGAAACTATTCTGAATCTTCTTTATGATTATCTCCATGGTTAAAACGCTCTTTCGCTCCGTCACATATAAGTTGCGCAGATGCCTCGCCAATTCCGGCAGGCGTGTATATTTGGTTGCCTCCTGATCCTGCGAAGGCCGTCGCGTCATTGCATCCAATGCCTTGGCCGCCTGCTTGGCGCGTATCTTTTCAATTAGTGACTTAGGCAGACCCTTGAGCAGATTGGGTGTGGCATCGACGCTTGTTACTGGCGTGCACATCTTAACCGTGGGCGTGGCCGTGGACGTTTCTGTCAAAATTTTGGTATTTACATTAGTTTGTAATGCAGTTATGTTTGGTGTTGTTGTTGTTGTGCCGTTTAGTGTTTCAGTTGGTTGATTGTTATTGTCATTGACTTTGTTTTTGTCCGACTCCAGTTTGGCTTCATAGCGTTCCATTGCCCGCTCCATGGGAGTGGCACAGTTGAATAGATTTCGTGCCGTCGACAGGATGTCCTTGGCCGAAGAATATTTCTCCACATTTGGCGGATGTGGCAGCGTTGCTAGCTCCACGTCTTGGCAACTTTCCAGATCGAACTGAGGATGCCAGCGCGTTATCATCTTGTCAATGATAATGGGAGGATCCAATGAGTGCACGAACTTTTCATGATCGTCCATTACACGCTGCAGCAGATACTTTTGGAATTTTTGCATGCGTGCTGTCATTACGTGTGGGTTCATGGACGTCGACTGTGCCGACGCGAGCACATCGTCTTCATTGATTTTATTGAGGTGTTTCTGTTCCGGAAGCTGTTCCACATTGGGACTGATGACCAGCTGATGGTAATCAGCCTTTGACACCGAACCATAGTTGCGCATTTTCATCTGCGAAAAGATAAAGGCCTCCGGATAGAGGTGCTTGATCTGAGCCAAATGCGTTTCCGTAAAGTTCTTGCGCAGCATACGTTGCACGGCCGGCTTGAGCTTCTTAAAAGTGATGCATTCCTTGCGATTGTGGAACATGGCCACCACCGAGTCCAGAGCCCTGAATATTTCCATTAAACTCCGATACTTATACGGTAACGGCAATTGACCCGCTTTGCTTGTCTCGGTCAGGCTGGCAAAGCGCTTGTATGCCGGTAGCTCCAGCAACTTAACGGGCGAGCCATTCTTGGCCGGGCTAAACAACAGTCGCTTGGATACGTCAGTGTGACGCGGTGACATCAACTCATTTTTGTCCGGTGTTGCTGGTTGCAGTTTTGTGGGTGTCTTGAAAGTCTTCAATGGGCTGCAAATTAAAGATATGAATACAATTAACTTGAAATTTCACAAATAAATGAGAAATGCAGATAAAAATAACTTCCCTAGAAATTTCATTAATATTTAAATGGTAGCTGGGAGAAACCGTATCATAATTTGTCGAACATTATTCGCTACAGGATAGATTAACTGAACTATAAATTTTTTGATTTATATTATAAAATAATACAACATAATGCTTTTAATCTTAGTCAAAAATACATATTTTATCTATATGATGCAATATGATAATAAAAAAAACTAAAATTCAAATGACCATAATTTGTACTACTTATAAAAGTACTTTCATATGGCACCTTATTAACGAGGCTACCCCCATTTGCTACAAAATACTTTAATTTTTAAGAAAACCTGTACTTTATCTTACACTATTAAAGATTCAAGTTTAGACAGCCCCAAGAAGAAAAAATCCTATATAAATTTAAAAAAAAAATTGCTGATGCAGTTAGACTTAAGATACAAACATATAGCAATCCACCCCGAGCATAACAAAAAACCGTATCATTTGAACAGCTACCTGAGTGTCAGAGTTAAAAACATTCCCATGCAGGCGGGAAGGCAAAGAAAATTATTAGATAAACAACCCCCGAATAATGGTAAGGCAAGCAAGAATTTAACATTTGTTTACCGAATGGTAAACATAGTGCTGCATTCGTTGAAATACATATATACACACGCACACACACTCACGTACGCGTGTATGTATGTATGTAAGCAACTGCAGCATTAATTCAAGTACAAATGCATATGGAGCGTTTTATGTTTCATAGATCAGAAACGTCACGAAACAACAACAAAAGAAAAGCATGCTTGGCCAAAAAAATGCAATTTCAGCAATTAACCGCTTGAATAACAGCAGACAAGCAGATTGCGCTTAAGCGAAGAAGCCATATGCCCAAGACCAAAGCGTACACTCAATAAACCCCTAGGCGACCTCGTTATCAGTTTTTTTTTTTTTTAAAACGACTATGGCTTTGGTAATGATGTTACCCGGTTTTGTTGTTGATTTGTTTACGTTCGTTTCTAGGGCAAAAGCGCGCACGAAAAATAATTATTGTGGCAGGCGCGTAGTCTCACCTAGTCATCACCTCCAGTTCGATCGTATCGAACTCCTTTAGCTGCACAGTCTTTGTCGCCTTCGAGGGCGATGGGCCCGCCTCGCGCAGTCGCCGGTTACGCTCCTCCTGCGCTTTGCGTTGCTGTTCCAGTTGTGCTTTGCGCGCTAGCACCGCCTTCAGCTCCTGCATTTTGGCGCTGCGTGAGATTTTGGTCTTGACCTCATCGAAAGTGAGGCCACGTTTGGCTAGATCGATGTGCTTGATGGGCGATGCATTCTTGATGATCTGCTTGGAGGGTGTGCTCAGTGCACTCTGTATATTGTCCGTCCCAAATTTGGGCGTATGCTCATTGTGAATCTGTGCGTCGGTGGACGCATTGCATGCTGGTTGCTGCCTCCGAGGCGAAAGGTTACCTTTGCGTATAAACTGCACGAGTTTGGCCTGCTTAATGTTTGTCTCTATTTTGCTTGGCTTCCGTTTTGTTGTTTCTTGAGCCGCAACCGTTGGCTGTACGCCAATAAGTTTGACAGTGCGCCCGGATCGTGTCCGTATGCCAGGCTTAAGTGCATACACGTCCACATCCTGATCTGTGGATGCGCCTGGCAGCGCCATTTGTTTTGAAACATCAACCTTAGCGGGTTCTACAAGACGCTGCAAAAGGAAAAAAAAATATATTTGATTGTGTCAAAATGGCCGCACGAGCTGCATGCCACACACAAACACTCACACAAAGGCAAACATGAGACCCCCTTAGCTATACAAAGATGTTTTGGAATTTCAGTTCATATATACATTAAGCACTTGGTACACGTTTTTTTAATAACACCCACACACGCACACACAGACTCACCCTGGTTTTAATTGTGGCCGCATCATCCACAGCGGCGCGTTTGCGATTGCTAAAAAATGCAGCTACCGATGGCTGTGCCATGATTGCAATTTGAATATGATTGTATGTATTTAACTCTATATGTCGATTTTGTTTTTGCTTGGAAAATTTCACACTTGGCACGTCTGGCTTATGGGCTTGGTGGTATCTCACTTTATTCTTATACGTCTTGACACTGCCACCGCTCGAATTACAACTGGGCCTCGACGATGCAGTTTCCCTCCAAATCTTCAACGACGCGCCAAATTATTTTCGCGCCATTTCAATAGTGCGTGTGTTGAGGAACGTAGTTGCACAGCTGTTTGTAGACAAAAAACCATTATACAGCACTGTTGGAAACGCTGACATTTTGTGTAGCAGATGTTTTGCATAGTAAATAAACCACTACGGTAAAAGTTTTAGCACATCAGGAACAATTAATATGTGTATAAATGACGATAGCACTGCGATTCTAGTTATTGGCATTAATCAGCTGTTTGGTACGACCAAAGACACCTTACACGCTTTAACAATATTTAGATAAGAAATACAACAACGAAAAGCCACTCCATCGATAGATATCGCTTTGGTAAATATCGATAGTTATTATTGTCAATTCAGCTTTCAAGCCTATTTCAGTCTCATTTTAATAATTATTGTTACATTGTTAATATTTCATTAAATTTTGATGAAAAATTGAACGTATTTTTAGCGATTGTACACAACAGCTGTCTTCTCATATTGGTCTGTCGCTAACCAACTCTGACTAGTAGTGTTGCATTTTGAGCAGTATATTTTTTCACTCGCGGATTTTAAGGTGTGCAGCAACGTTTTGGCTAAAAGTCCATGCGCTTGTACGACACAATGCCTTTGGACTAGCATGCTGAGACGTTTAAAGGTATGTAAGTTAACTGCATAAATGAAAAATATCTTCTACGGCTACACGGCAGCTTAAAAAATATTCGAAATCAAATATGTGCCACATTTTCTGTGAAAGCGAGCAAGCACTAAGTGTGTGTGGTTATGAGAGCGTGTGCGAGTGCACAAGCTAAGAACTAACAGAAGACAAGTGTTGCCTACTATGCTAATTATAGTCGCATATCCAATCCGCAAATTTTTCACAAATTTACAGAACATTCGAAACACTTTTCGAAAGTTAAATTCAATTTAATCAATTAACAGTAAGTCAAATTAAAAGAAACGGTATAAGTAGCGACTAATGCACAATGTGAACAGTGGAAGTGAACATATAAGTTGGCAGGGCCATTTTGTCATAAATTCGCTCATCTCGCATTTGTTCGACTTTTTCGTTGTGGCATTAAATCTCCCGATTCGCTGTAATTGATAAATTGAACACGTTTTAATAAAAAAGCATTTCAATCGGTAATATCGCACGATAATACTTATTTTCATACAGAATTCCAATTGAAGTGACAACAGCAGCCGCAATTGGAACAAGAGGCAGCACGAGGCAAAAGACGGACGATTGGTTATCGTTTGACGAAACCCCAGCATAGACGACAAACGACAGCCAAGGCGTGCGCATACAAACAACAACAGCAGCAACAAAAACAACAACAAAATCAACAACACAATACAAATACAAACGTAAACGTTTTTACATTGCCTGATTGAGATTTGAGCACATTTTTTTGTGTTTGTTTCTTGAACATCTGATACACTTGGAGATAATTAGCGGAGGCGAAACATAAAAAAGCGAATAGTATAGTAGCAAATAACACAACAACGGCCACAAAATGAATTCAAAAGCTGACGTCAACCGACGAGTTCTGGCTATTCAAGCTAAGAAGAAGCGACATAAGAACAACAAGAAACGCGGCAAGCAAAATGGAGCTACAGCTCCCGTCCAAGAGAATCAGCAACAACAAGAACAAAGTCAACAGCAACAGTCGCAGGAAAATAGAAGCGGCGACAATAGCGAACAAATGCCCGAAACAGCACCAGAATATGCTAAAAATAACCAGATCATCGAGGGCACCAGCAAGTTTCAACTGCATGTTGATGGCGCCGGGGGCTCAGTTAATTCAAAATCAGCTATTGCATCCTATTCCCATGTCAATGTGTCAATGTCCAGCGTTTCGGCAGGCAACTCGCATTCACAGTCTGTGGCCATGAAAAACAATATGAACAATCAGCAACCGTTGCGCAGTTCATCTTTCGAATCGGACGAATCCGAGATATACAGTGAGAATGAGGAGCAGGAACTTCAGGAGGATTACTGCAAGGGCGGCTACCATCCAGTTAACATTGGCGATTTATTTAACGGTAAGAGATATATACCAATACGATACATTAACCGATATCCACAAAACACAAACATCATGGCGATGTCACCTGTTTGAAACTCACGCCCACTGATGACAAAAACATGTCAAATAAAGCCAAGCTACTTTTCATACATTCTAAAGTGAACAACTTTTAACCACAAATAACTTTGAGTGTCAACGTTAATATAAAGTTTCATTAATACGTTCTTCTAAGTGCTTTGCTTAACAAAAAATTCATATATAATTATTGATTGGATTTTCCGAAGTTCGTTGTTTTGCTGACTTCTCAACAGCGAATTCCAATGTCTCTGTTTAGAATGTCATCAGTTCTTGCTTTTTCGACAGTTGACAGTTGATTGATTTGATTGACTTATTGATTTTGTCAGAGTATTCAAGCTTCGTTATACTTTGACTTTAGCTACGAAAGACTCACGTCGTGTTGCACACGACATAAACAAAAAACGAAGTCTTTTTCCTGTTTTGTTGAGGAGCTGCTGTGCAACCCCATCAATCCCTAAAAAATATATATTTGTGTTAGCATGTTTCTTTTGTTGCCTTTGTGCCACACACAACAGGTGGAACACGCCCCTTTACAACATGCACAGATACACAATTATATGTGTGCGTCGGCATTGTGTATGTGTATGTGTGTGTGTGCGAGGGTGTTGGCGCTCAAGGGTTGTTTAAGGCCAGTTCGAATTTGGCTAGCTAGGGTTGCTACTGGCGACTTGTGTGCTACCTTTTGACATGGTTGCTAGCAGCAGCTGTCCCATAAACCCCTCTTAATCCATTGGGTCAGATGGGGGTGGGCTTCGTTGAGTTGAGTTGTAGGCAATTGCTTGTGTTGTACCAAATGATGTGCATAAACCTTATTTTACGTCGGGGATTTATAATCAAAGAAAATGCCGCTAACCTTTCGCCATCGATAACGCGTAGCCAAACATGATAAGAATATAACAGTCAAACAACCGTCAGTTTTATAAAAAGTGATTGCTTGTTTAAACTAACTAAATATTTATTAAAAAACCATAACGGATCAGTAAATAGCATGATTTTTATATCATGATAATTAAATGATTATATATAATATAAATATACATATATACATACATATATATATGTATATACATATATACATGTAGATAACTATTTTGCACTAGATTGCACTTCAGAGGGCACGTATTAAATTGAATTGTCGATTTAGTCTACAAATTGTCGTCTTTTGATGAGGAACGAGACTTTATCATTCGCTCGAATGGATTTGCTGCCTACGAAAACAATCATTTGTGACTTTATATTTTTTATTGGTGCATTTTTAACTTGCGTATAATATCTAATTACTATATGTATTAATTTTATTGACCAGGTCGCTATCATGTCATTCGCAAAGTGGGCTGGGGTCACTTTTCGACTGTTTGGCTGAGCTGGGATCTGCAGGAGAAACGTTATGTGGCCATAAAAATTGTGAAATCGGCTCAACATTTCGCCGACACAGCCAAGGACGAAATCATGTTACTCAAAGCGGTGCGTCTAACGGATCTATCACATTCAGGTCGCGAAAGAACTGTCCAAATGTATGATGACTTTAAAATCACTGGCGTGAATGGCACACACATCTGTATGGTGTTTGAGATGCTCGGCGACAATCTATTGAAGCTCATTCGCAAGTCCAACTATAGTGGCATTCCGATAAAGAACGTCAAGAGTATAACACGCCAGATTCTAGAAAGTCTGGATTATCTGCACAGCTGCTGTAAGATCGTCCACACCGATATCAAGCCGGAGAATGTTCTCGTCTGCGTCGATGAGCCACATGTCCGTGCGATGGCTGTCGAGGCGACGCAGATGTATTGCATGAACTCCAAGATGTATCCATCGCTGGTCAGTCGTGCGCCCAAGGAGTACCGCGAGCCGGCCATTAACGGCAAGATGAGCAAGAACAAGAAAAAGAAGTTGAAGAAGAAGGCAAAGAAACGCATGGAACTCTTCAAGAAGCAACGCGACTATTTGGAGCAAGCCGGTGGCGGCGAGGAACAAAAACATCCGCCACCATCGCTTGATGAGCATGCGCAGAATGGTGTTGCTGCCGACTCCGAGATTGAGCTTGAAGTCGACGACAATTCAAAAACTGTAAATGATCTAAAGGTGCTGTTGTTAAATTTAAAGGTAGACCATAATGATGGCGATGAGGAGCCGGAGGAGGCTATTGAGCAGCCTGTGCCTTTCAAGGTGACTAACGAGACAAGTGTTGCTGGCTATTCTGCTCAAAATCTAATGCAGGCCAACGAAAAGACCAAAAAGAAGAAGAAAAAGAAGAATAAGAGTAAGTGCGATGCTTTTTAAGTAGGCTTCTCTCAAAAAAGAATTTTTTTTTTGTCGAATTCTAACAATAATTTTTTTAATTTTTTTTTTTCCTGCAGATAAATTCAGTCAACAGCAATCTCAGCCGGCGCAGCAGCAGCTAGAAAACTCAACAAGCAGCGGCGACAATTCAACTAGCACGCTGAAGGGACAATCAAATGGTGCCGTTGGCGGCAATACGAAGCCGCTGCGAACAGCCACCAATCAGGAGGATAATAAGCAGCTAAATAACAACAATTCTAAGCTTAATTCAAATAGCAATTCAAGAATCTCAAGTATCTCAATAGAACAATCTTCTTCGTCGGCCTATGGTGGTCCGTATTCGGAGCCACTACTACCGCCACCACCACCTCCGCCACCACTCTCCAAGCATCGAGCCCATCGGCAAGATCCTGCCCTGGAGCCGTGCAATGTGCAAGTGAAACTTGCTGATCTGGGCAATGCTTGTTGGGTGGATCAACATTTCACCGAGGATATACAGACGCGACAATATCGCTCGCCAGAGGTCATCTTGGGTGCTGGATATGACACTTCTGCCGACATCTGGAGTACCGCCTGTATGGTATTCGAATTGGCCACCGGTGATTATCTGTTTGAGCCACATTCAAGTGATACTTACAGTCGCGATGAGGATCACATAGCGCACATAATCGAGCTGCTTGGTCCGATACCACGTCAACTTGTGTTCCGGGGCACGTATGCCCAGCAGATGTTCAATCGGAACGGCGAGCTGCGCAACATCAGCGGCCTAAAGCCGTGGGGCCTCATGGATGTGCTAGTGGAGAAGTATGAGTGGTCCAAGAGTGATGCGGAGGCGTTTTCGTCGTTTTTGCGACCGATGCTGGAATTTAATCCGCAAAAACGGGCCACTGCTGCGATGTGTCTGACGCATCCTTGGCTTAGATAAGATACGATGCAGCCTGGTGGTCGGCTGCGAGCCAACCAGCAAGCACGAGCAGCAGATGCAGAGGCAAAAGCAGGAAGATTAGGAAGAGTAACAGGAATATCAACATTAGGAGCAACCACAAAATTAGCAACATCATCCGTGTATGCGGAGTCAACGGCATCTGTGGCCACAATGGCCTCAATTTCATCCATTCCATTCACATCAGCATCGGCGATCGCAGCGATGCGGACACAATCCTACCCACTAGCGCCATACGTAAAGACCTCCTCAGCACCGCCCACACCACATCCGCATGCTGTTCATAATCCCAGTTTTATTGCGAGCACAGCGCCAGCAACGCCAACGAGGCGACGCGACTACGATACTTATCCACAGCATGTTGATGTGGATTGCGAGCAGCATATTGGACTTGACAATGCCATGGGGAAGCCGCCGTTGCCAATGACGGCGACTTCGCAGCGCGGCAAGCCAAAATCTCAGCGCTTTTTTTGGCGCAAGGCGCTCCGGCGAGTCTTCCAGCGCCGCAAGTGACGTCAGCTGCGGCGTCGTCGGCAAGACCTTCCCCGTTGGCGTCCACGTCGCTGCCGGCGGCGCACTTTCGCAGAGCGTGTGCGTCGCATATGCGCCTGCTGTGCCTACGGCCAGGTGCTGCTGAGTGCCGCACGTGTGGTGCTGCTCAGCTGTATCCGTTGGCGCACTCGTGGCAACATACATAACAACAACTTTCACTTTAGTAATCACTAAAACAACTGCAACTGCTCTGCTCTGCACAGGCACACAGGCACACAGGCACACAAACACACAACACACATCCTTCACACACATACACATCTATAAATGATAATCGATAATGTTAATGCGAAATCTGATTTAGTTGTTAAAAGCATATTGCACTTAATTTATTTGCTTGTGTTTTACACCGATTAGACAATTTATTCCCCTGATACAAGATTAAATTAAAAGCATTACAGTGTTCTATAATTAATTTTATTATTAATGTATTTAATTTTTTGTTGATTTGCTTACCTTTTTGAGACATGAAAATAGGGCACACGAAAAATTTTTGCACACGCCTTTTTAGTTTTAATCCTGTTCTCTTATATTATTGTTTAAAACGATCTCAAAGATCTTTTTCTTGTGTTTTTTGCAGCATTTGCTGCGAAAAAAACGAATGAATCATGTTTACAATAACAGCCAATCAATCAATACATAAACCTGAACAGCCAGTTCATATATAGAATTTGTTAAAGTACATCTATTGCCACGGAAGCGGGACGAGACAGCAAATGTTAGTTAAATGTCACATAAATAAATATATGTATATCTAATCGGTACTGTGGCAAAGACTGGAAGTGACCCAATGGTTTTTAAGATACTTACATACATATGTACATGGTTAAATGCATAGGTATTCTTGAGCTGAATGTAACAATAATGAGCGTAGTTAATTAGATTATCCTCGACTTAGTAAGATTAACAAGAACCACAAGCTAAAACAACCAACATCAGCAATTATCACAAGGTTAACAACAATATTTTGAGCTAAGCCAAATGCACTATTAACTCAAAACCGGGAAAAGTATATCTATACACAAAAATGAACATCTTTAATTACTTAAGCAATAGCAAAAATTTCACATAATTTATATCCGCTAAACGAAAAGTAAATATTAAGATTATAGGAAATCGATCAACTGTTCTTGATGAAAACCAATCAAATATTGCAATTAATGCTAGTGCTATAAATTGAAAAAAATCAATTCCTGTAGTAATATTTCTATTTACAAAAAACAAAATGTGTAGTGAAGAAAAAAACACAAATTCGAAAAAAAAAACAGTTTCAAAGCACACTCGAAAAATTACTCGGAAACTAAACAAGAAAACCCCAAAAAAAGGTCACCTAAAAATGTTAGTTAAGCTTGCTACAAATAAAAAGCAGCAGCTCTAAATAATTTGAAACGCTTACATTGATTACATTAAAATAAATGGCATTCTGCATAGGTCTGTTTAGGACTATGGAGGCATTATACATAAATACATATTCAGAGATACAAAACATACTCGAAGTTGTATTTGTACTGACTATTTACTACAATAAGTGGCCTTATTAATTCGATTCTCTGCACAACTCCCATTCAACACACACAACCAACTCGAGCACAATTGCATTTTAAATCTGAAATTAACACACAAACACACGCATACAGTGATTAGTATGTACAACTTAATCAACACTTAATTGGAAATGAATATGTCTCAAGGCATTAAGCGATATCATAAAAATTTACGATAAACAACAAATATACCCCAATCGAAAAATTTTATGATGATGAAGAGCAAAATTTTTAGTACCCAATGAAACATGAAAGTTAAATACCTTACCTATATATATAAATATATATATATATCGAGCACACACCAGTTTTCTAGTCTTCGGCAGGCCGAAGTTAATAAAAAAACAAAAAAAAAAACATTTGAAAAGAAAACCAAAAGAAGAATAACATTTGAAAAAAACAAAAATACTCTTTGAACGCAACTAACAATGAACAACTAGGTAGTATCAGATTTTGGGGCTATTACATGCATAAAAATACTTAACAACTTATAACTTTATGATAAACTAACAATTTGAAACCGAACCCTAGAAAAGTTAACTTGTGCTTAAAGTTTAAAGTAAAAGTAAAGTAGAAATATATTGAGCAAGCCGCACGCAATTCCATAATATCAACTTTTCTTTCAAAGACTACGAGTATGAATTATACAGATAATTAATTTATTGATGTAGTTATAAACAAATAAACAACAACAAAATACACAAATTGGAAAACGATAAGTGTGTATTTTATTGGTGCACTGTGGAAATATTTTATTCAACGGGAATCAGACACCAATTCTCCATTATTGCACTTGCATGATGCAGAAGGGGGATATGGAAGTGGGTGGAGCAGTGGATATAGACACATTGGTATTCAATTATAACCTATTCTCGTAGGGCATTGCATGCATTTACATATTGTCCGAAAGCTGTAAGTTGGAGATGAATTTCACATGCTAAGAATTTATGGCCACATAAAAAATCACAAAGCAGCCTGCTCAGCGCAAAGACGTTCAAGTTGCGTCAAAAATTGAAAATGGGCGAGTAGGACACATGCTGCATGCTGGGCAACACACACAACAAGAGCTGCTTGAGGATTTGTTAGCAAAATCCTTTCACCTTTGGGATACATATCGTTTGTTTGGCTTGAAATTTAAATTGATGTTGCCAAATGTTAACGTGTTTTGTTAGCCACAGAGAAAAGAGTTAAGTATGCTTACTTAAAAATAATATTATCATTTTATTGTGATTAGTTATGCCTATAATTTACCAGCTGCTACTTATACTAATTTCATTCTTCTTTAAAGATTACATCCCACTAGCGGAAAATATATAGATGATGAATTATTAATATAAAAGCTATACAACTTTTGTTGCTAATGGCAGTAGTATGGAATTGGGGATTCTATGACAGGAAGTGGTTTTGCCCTTTAATTACTTAATTATAGCACTTAATGTGGTTGTTTTGGGTGGGGAAGCGAGTAGTGTGGAAAATATGTGGGTGTGGATCACGTATGAGACGTTTACATTTGTGTGTGCGTACGTGATTGTATTTTGTTAGGAGGAGTTTGAGTACAAGACGAGTAGCCTGTAACCTATAGGCTTGAGTCAAGTGGACGATCGGCTAGCTATGATTCAATGATTGGTGGAAAAGAAATCCTGGCTTCTCCTCTTTCACCTTCTTTGTCAAATCTTATAAATCATAGAACACCTTATACCTGAATGTTTTCCCACTGTATAAATAAAAAATGTTTTACGTTAACAATTGTTAAGCAGCTACTTCGCACGTACTTTTCCCAACACCTGGTACATTTTTGTGTGTGTTTTACTCTCTCTCTTTTACAGTGCCCTCTGTTCGAGAGACACTCCTCTAATTTCCAAATAATTTACATACTGCAAAATAGCCTGGCTTATTTTGTCTACCACAGGCTTGATTAAAAGATACAATGTTGCACTTCAAAAAATTTCTTCATCTCTTTAATTTGTTGCCGTCGCCCAATAAATTAAATTATTCATAAATTAATAAAAATAAATGTATACGATATTACAGAAGTCTATTAATTCTCAAATAAAAAATTTTACATAAATATTTTTGTGCATCATTGCAGTCTTTTTTTTGTTCAGTGATGTATTAACTGGTCGACGCCATCTGCTTTTTTTTTTCGCTATATTTTGTGAAGCACATGCAATGATGCGTTAGCGTCATATACATATACTTATACATATAATTAAATATCTAATTACGGTATTTGATTTAAAAAATAAAATTCTTTATTTATCAAAACACGTCTGTTCAGTTTGGTGTACAAAATAACTCTGACTTATGCTACTAGTTTACTCGATAATGTAAGCTCGCATTTGCGTCTTATCTTATTATTGAATTTCATCATTGGCTTAGGATACCGTACGTTTGCTTATGCTAGACTATGCAGTTGGGTTTGATAAATGATCGCTCGCAATTGCGTCTTATCTTATTCTTGGAATTTCATCATTGGCTTAGGATACCGTACGTTTGCTTATGCTAGAATATGCAGTAATTGCGTCTTATTATATTATTTGAACTTTATCATTGGCTTATGATTAGCATAGGGCGTTGTCGCAGTGAGTGTGGACATGAGAGATCTGCATGATCTGGATATGTCACTTCCCCATTCCTTAGAAAATTGGCTTGTCCTCAAGCGTTAAGTGTAGGGTACGTCTCGGCGTCGGCGTTTTTCACGGTTGCTTCGTCTTCATTTTCGATGGTTGGTGTCGTTACTGCATCATTCTTATGTTTGATTATTATTTGTTTTAGTAAATTTTTGCATTTGAACAAAGAATAGCTTATAATTACTATTGAAAATATTGTTACTAATTTTAAGCTTATGATTAACAGGGTATTATTAGTTCTTGTATGTACTCTTATGAGTTCTTTAGTTATATTTGTTTACATTTATTTTCTTTTTCTTTTTGAACTTGGTTTTGTAATGTATTATTTTCCTTCCTCTATTCGTTTCTTCAAAGTGTTTGTTATCTAACTGTTTTATTATGCCTGTTTTCCTGAATGGATTTGTTATTTTTGATTTGATGAGTGGCATTTCTCTATACTTTGTATCTACTTCGTAAGTTTTTCTTGTTTCGTTTACCTTATTGATCTTTTTAATTTTATTCAACTGGGTATTGTATGCTGGTGATCCGGCATAAATAAAGATATCTGCTGGTGTTCTACCAGTAGTGCTATGTATTGTTTTATGATTATAAGTGTAAAGTATTATTTCGAATTTTGTTAATTTATTTTCTTCGTTTGTGTCTGAATTAATTATTCTTAGTTTTTCGTTGATTGTTTTATGAAATCGCTCTACGTCTGATATTCCATTCTTGCTTGTCGTGA
Organism: Drosophila dives; assembly: GCA_035042365.1. Classification (NCBI taxonomy): domain Eukaryota; kingdom Metazoa; phylum Arthropoda; class Insecta; order Diptera; family Drosophilidae; genus Drosophila; species Drosophila dives. The sequence goes on along the minus strand of JAWNLJ010000133.1, from coordinate 3,123,235 downwards.
TTTGAATTTTAACATTTTCTGAATCCAACCAAATTTTTAATGCTGTACTCATGAATGCTGAGTCTTTGTCTGCTTTTATTTCTAATGGTTTTCCCATTTCGTTGAATATTTTTAATAATGCTCGATTTGCTTCTAACCAATCTTTACCATGTATTTCAATTAATGTAGCGTATTTTAAATATACGTCTATGCATGATAAAAATTGTTTATTATTGATCATATAAAAATCTATAACGTATGTTACTCTAGGGTTCAAGACCTCAGGTGTTATTTCATAATTAAGTTTTGTATCCCTGTGTTCCACTTTTGATATATTACAGATTACGCATTCGTTAATTATGTTTTGTATCAGTTTTTGGTAATCTGGGAAATAATATTTTTCTTTAAACATTACTATAGTCTTTTCTATTCCTGGGTGTAAAAGGTTTGTATGGTCGTTTAATATGATTTAATGGTCTTTCTGTGATTTGGATACAATTTTGGTTATCTTCTGTTGCGCTATGTATTGTTGCTGCTATGCTATCTTGAGCATTCACCATGAGATTTTCTTCTTTGGTATTTTCTTCGGTTTTATTTCTTGAAAGGGCATCCGCTACATAGTTTTCTTTGCCTGGTATGTATTTGATTTCATAGTCGAATTCGTTTAATCTTATCTTTCATCTTTGTAGTTTCATGTTTGGTTCCTTTATGTTATTTAGCCATATAAGTGGTTTGTGGTCGCTGAGTATTTCAAAATTTCTTCCAAATAAGTATGATCTAAAATTTTTTGTTGCCCATATTATTGCCAATAGTTCTTTTTCTATTGTTGAATATTTTATCTCGTGTTCATTTAAAGTTCTACTTGCGTAACATATTGGTTTATGGTCTTGTGATAAAACTGCACCTAACGCATAATTACTAGCGTCTGTGGTGAGTGAGAATTTTTTCTTTAAATCCGGGTATACTAATATTGGGTCTGATGTTATGAGTAGCTTTAATTTATCAAAGGCTTCAATGTATATTTGTTCTTTTTCGTTGATTTTAGCTCCTTTCTTGAGCTTTATAGTCATTGGCTTCACGACTTTTGCGAAGTTTGGTATGAAATTCCTGTAAAATCCACATAGTCCTAGGAATCTTTTTATTTCTTTTGGCGTCTTAGGGATTGGAAATTCTTTAACAGCTTTTATTTTAATTGGATTAGGTTTTATATCTTCGTTGTTATTATGTGTCCTAGAAATTCGGTTTCTTTTTTCATGAACTCGCATTTAACTAATTGTAGTTTTAGATTTGCTTCTCTGAGCTTTCTAAAAACTTTAGTTAATGCTAATATGTGTTCTTCCAATGAAGTGGAATACACTATTATATCATCCATGTATATTAGGCAATTTTTGTAAATTAAATCTCCTAAAAGATTGTTCATGCAACGTTGAAAGGTTGCTGGTGCGTTTTTTAATGCAAATGGCATTCGTGTATATTCGAAATGTCCTTCTTTGGTTGAGAATGCTGTCTTTGCTATTGATTTTTCATCCATCTGAATTTGATGAAATCCTTTGGCTAAATCAATTGTTGTGAAATATTGACATTTTCCTAACTTGTCTAATATTTCATCCATTACGGGTATGGGAAATTTATCGCTGATTGTTTTTTCGTTAAGACTGCGATAGTCCACGACTATTCTGTATTTTTTTTCTCCTGATGCATCTTCTTTCTTGGGTACTACCCAAATTGGAGAACAATATGGTGAATTTGATGGTCGTATAATGCCTTGACGCATCATTTCTTTCATTTGTCTGTTAACTTCCTCATCATAAAAATGAGGATATCTATAAGGTTTCCTATAACAAGGATCCTCATCTTTTGTATTGATAGCATGTTTTACAGTATTTGCGAAAGTCAAATTGTCACTCTCTTTATACTGAATGTCGCTAAATTCAAACAAAACTTTTGTTAACTTTGACCTTTCCTCCTTATTTAGATGTTCTAAACTGATTGTCTTTAATTAATTCATTTTCTAGTGCGTATGCTGTATGTATGTCTCTTGTTAGTGGTGGGACTTTGTATTCTTCTTCCTTGGTTTCGTTATTGTATTTAAATAAAAATTGAAAATCATTAAGTCTCACAAATTCGTCTTCGCAGTTGATCTCGGTTTTACAATCCTTAAGAAACGTTCGGCCTAACAGGATGTCATAATTTTTGGAAAAATTATGAATGTAAAACTTTTGATCTGTCGGGCAAAGTTTGCTAGGAGCTAATGATATGCTTGTATTCAATTTTATTTCTCCATTTATTGTTTGGCAAGTAGTGTTTTCTTTTGAAGTTTTATAATTAAAGAAATTTTTATTCATTAAATTTATCGATGAACCTGTATCTATTAAGCATCGCAAATTTTGATTATTCATAACTATTCTTATGAATGGGATTCTGTGTTTATTTCCGAGGCTGGTAGATGAAAATTTTCATTCCATTCCATTTTCGATTGTCCACTGTCACTCGGTCTTTGTCTTTTCGTTGGTTGGCTAGGTGGTCTATTATTATTACTTGATTGATAATTGATAGGGTTTTGCATCCTGCCTTCATTTAATTCATTTTGATATTCATTGTACAATTGTCTATCAACTGTTGGTTCATTTTGAATATTTTGCTTTCTATAATTTGTGTTATAATTTTGTTGGTTCCTATAATTCTGATTATAATTTTGGTTGTAATTTTGTTGTGTTTTTGGGTAATATTGATTATTACCTTTATTGTAATATGTATTGTTTGTAGGTTTTGGTTTTTCTGATACTCGGTCTTCATATAGACCCAGTTCCTGAGCTACTGCTTTTAATTTTTCTGTTGTTGATATATCGTATCTCGCTAACTGCATGTATTGCCTGTCTGGTAATTTTTTATGTATTACGTCTCTTACGGTATTATTTAATGCCTTGGTGTACAGTGTTTTATTGTCGTCATTGTTCTCTATTGCTAACTTATTCAATATTACAAAGGATTTCTGCTCGAGTTCTTCGAGAAACTTACGGATACTTCCTCCGAAATATGTGTTGTAGACTCTCCTTAATAGTTCTTCACGTGATGTTTGTGTTTTGTAGGTGGAAATTAATATGCTCCGTAGTGTTGCCCAGTCTCCTGGTAAGTGTCTTAGTGATGTTTTCATTGCGTCGCCATGTAGTTGCATCTGGATTGCGCTGTACAGTATAAGTTTTCGCGTGCATCATTGGTTGGGTAGAGTTCCATGGATACCACTTGACCCTAGAGC